>OX401407.1:42742217-43327217 GCA_947846245.1 Cerastoderma edule | reverse complement strand
TCTGTTCTTCAGATACCTGGTACATGGACGGAACCCATCCTTCAGCACCAGAAATATTCACACAGCTGTACATCATCCGGGCACCATTAGGCGACACTGCTGTGACATGTGTATATGCTCTATTGTTTGGGAAGTCTCAAGAAGTGTACGAGGAACTATTTGAAGCCATTGCCAGGAGATGTGAAGAGTTAGGATTCTTTCCAGACCCCACAACAGTCCTCACTGACTTTGAACTGGCATCCATAAGGGCAATTGGACAACATGTGAACCACCGCGGATGTTTCTACCACCTAACCCAGAGCACATGGCGCAAGATCCAGGCCCTCGCACTAGTGGACAGATATAAGATGGACGAAGAAGTGAAGATGTTCTGTGGGATGCTGGATGGCTTGGCATTCCTGCCGATTGACGAGGTGGCGAATGGAATGGAATTCCTCAAGGCCAACACGCCAGAAGGACTGGAGGAGCTGGTGGATTATTTTGACGATAACTATGTGACTGGAAAGTTCCGCAGGATTCGGCGTGTTCCAGTCGATGACGGCATCCAAGCAGTACATGTGCGACGGATTCCACCCCTGTTTCCACCCCAGTTATGGAACGTGCACCAGGCAACAATGAACAACGAGGCCAGGACGAACAACCTCTCTGAGAGCTGGAACTTTGCCTTCCAGAACCTGATTGGATACGCACACCCATCTGTGTGGACAGCCATCAACTGCATGAGGAAGGACCAGATCCTGGTTGCCACAGTCAGGGCACAGGATGCAAATGGACAACCGCCCCCAGCAAACGTGTCAAGAAGGCTACCAAGGACCTGCAGACGAGACTGAAGAATCTCTGCATTGGAATCTCCACTGGGCAGAAGACGTTGGAGGAATTCCTGCGTGGTGTTGGTAGGGTCATCCGGTGGAAAACTCGTGACTAACTTCTATATCTACATGTACTTCAGTATGTGATATATTGAACCGGCGGGTGTTTCTGACCGTCGTGTATTTCGGGACGGAGGGTCTGACGGAGGAGGTGAAGGAGCTAAGTGATTGTGCTTAGTGTTATATTTATCACATAAATATTATATGGTTCTCCAATTTATATAAAAGTTACTAAACTACTGATTTTTTGGTTATTTCTTAGTTTCCTAGATGTGTATGATATTCTCAAACCTCAATGACTCGAAATTGGGATGACTATTTTTACAAGTCAAAATTCTGTTTGATGTTAATAGGGACATTTGCAAACAGTGTGGACCCAGATCAGGTGGCTCAATACATAATCTGTCCTATCAGGGTATGCACTGTTTGAACTGTAACTATAGGTTTTGTTCGCTGAACACTTGATTCACAAGTCTGTATAGAGAACCAGAAAAGGACCAATAAAGGGCATTTTTCTATGTTTTAAGAGTTTTATAAATATGCAAATTTATAAGTTATGTATATGTAGTAGGGGTCTCGATTAAGAAGGTAGAGTTGAATGTGTAAGCGGGCCGGATAGCTCAGTCGGTAGAGCATTCGCACGGTTTGCGTAGGTCCCGGGTTCGAGTCCCGGTCTGGCTGCATGTTTTTCTCACCTTGGTTACATTGGCGCCCAACGTAAATGACCCACGAGAGCTACAGTGATAGATACTCAAGGTTCGTTCCACAAACGAACGCTGGTCCCAGGAAATTCGAGACGAATTTCAATTGTGTGGGGGAGTATGTAGTAGGGGTCTCGATTAAGAAGGTAGAGTTGAATGTGTAAGCGGGCCGGATAGCTCAGTCGGTAGAGCATTCGCACGGTTTGCGTAGGTCCCGGGTTCGAGTCCCGGTCTGGCTGCATGTTTTTCTCACCTTGGTTACATATATATGTAAATCAAGACAGCTTGGTTAACATTGTTTGACCAAAAATACAGGCTCAAAAGTCATTTATATATATGTGGGGGAGGGGCTATTGTCTGGGGGGCAATTGTCTGGGAGGGCTATCATCCGGGGGGGATATGGTCCTAGGGGCTATTGTCTGGGGGGCAATCTACTACGAATTTAACTACTAAAACATGCAACCATATGATTTCAAAAAACCAAGACCAGATAAGAGAATTTAAATGCCTCTCAACATCACAAAAATGTATAAAAGTCCTTGATCTTCAATTGGTCGATAAAGATATGTGTAATGAATCAAAGTTTGTCTAAATCAACCCATATTTTGTTTTTGTTTTCGAGAAGTTAGACAAAAACTATTGCTCTACTACTAAAACATGCAACCATATGATTTCAAAAAACCAAGACCAGATAAGAGAATTTAAATGCCTCCCAACATCACAAAAATGTATAAAAGTCCTTGATCTTCAATTGGTCGATAAAACTATGTGTAATAAATCAAAGTTTGTCCAAATCAACCCATATTTTGTTTTTGTTTCCGAGGAGTTATACAAATACTCTACCATCCCATCCAATTCAAGCACTTTCGGTTCTATTGATGATACACATTTTAAAACACGTGTTTCACTAGTGGTAAAAGGAAATCAATTGTCTCATATGCAATTTTTAATAAAAACAACACACTAATAAAGGAATGTTAAAACTATCGAAAAATTAATAAAATAAACGTTAGTTTTCACCAGAGACATAGATAACAGAGATTGGCAACTCCTTCTTTACCTATAGCCGGTTTCTGCGATATCTCGCATGACGCGTTATTTAGCGAGATCTTTCGAGATCTGTCTATCGACGCTATTTTCAACTAAACGCGAAATAGGCAACACACATTTAAGCGTGTTTTAAGTCATAATTGAATTATTTTCTTTCCGAATTTACTATATTGTTATTGTTAGAAAGTTTCTCCATCCAACAAGACCGATCAGCAAGCGATTATCAAAGGAATAAACATGGCAAACTGCGACAAACTTGATTGAATTGTTCGCAATTTCGTGGTTTTGTGCGATAAACGTGATAATTGAGTAGTTTTAGATTCAAACTGTTCTAAAGGAGGGTTTTTCAAACATTTCCAATTCAAGTCCATTTTAAAGAAAGGGTTTGTTTTTCTACATTTCCAAATTTTCAGTTTGATATTCCTTGTCATTTAGAAGTTATTCCGTACTGAATATGTCCGTTTTACGACCCTAATGAGTTTAACCATCTTGATTTACAAGCAAAAATTAACAAAGTTGTGCACAGTAAAACTAAAAAAACTATGCACTGGATCATATCATACTTGACATTTTCCTGAAGTGTTATTTTTGTTTTATGGTTGCCCGCATTTTTATAGTAATCTTTGCTTCCATAACAAAGTTATGCCAGGTTTACTTAACCACACAAGCATGATCATCATTTCGGCCATTTTATTTTCAACCAAAATATTTCATACTTGTACAAAGTAAAATGTTTTAATGGAGGTTTATTCAAACATTTCTGATTCATGTCCATTTTAAAGAAAGGGTTTGTTTTTCTACATTTCCAAATTTTCAGTTTGATATTCCTTGTCATTTAGAAGTTATTTCGTACTGAATATGTCCCTTTTACGACCCTAATGAGTTTAACCATCTTGATTTACAAGCAAAATTAACAAAGTTGTGCACAGTAAAACTAAAAAACTATGCACTGGATCATATCATACTTGATATTTTCCTGAAGTGTTATTTTTGTTTTATGGTTGCCCGCATTTTTATAGTAATCTTCGCTTCCATAACGAAGTTATGTCATGTTTACTTAACCACACAAGCATGATCATGATTTCGGCCATTTTATTTTCAACCAAAATATTTCATACTTGTACAAAGTAAATGTTTTAATGGATGTTTATTCAAACATTTCTAATTTATGTCCATTTTAATGGGTTAATATGATTTTGTCGATTTCCAAATTTTCAGTTTGATATTTTTTGTCATTTAGAAGTTATTGCGTACTAAATATATCCCATTTACTACCTTAATGAGTTCAGCCATCTTGATTTCCAACCAAAAATTAACAAAGTTGTGCACAGTAAAACTAAAAAACTATGCACTGGATCATATCATACTTTACATTTTCCTGAAGTGTTATTTTTGTTTTATGGTTGCCCGCATTTTTAAAGTAATCTTCGCTTCCATAACGAAGTTATACCAGGTTTACTGAACCACACACGCATGATCATGATTTTGGCCATTTTATTTTCAACCAAAATATTTCATACATGTACAAAGTAAAATGTTTTAACAGAGGATTATTCAAACATTTTTTATTTATGTCCACTTTAATGGGATAATATGATTTTGTTGATTTCCAAATGTTCAGTCTGATATTCTTTGTCATTTAGAAGATATTGCGTACTAAATATGTCCTATTTACTACCTTAATGAGTTCAGCCATCTTGATTTCCAACCAAAATATAACAAAGTTGTAGCAAGTAAAACTAAAGAACTATGCACTGGATCATAGCATACTTGACATTTTCCTGAAGTGTTATTTTTGTTTTATGGTTACCCGCTTTTTTATGGTGATTGTCGTGTTTATAACGAAGTTATACCAGGTTTGCTTTACCACACAAGCATAATTATGATTTGAGCCATTTTATTTTCAATCAAAATCTTTAATTTTTGCATCAATTAAAACTTAAACTGTGTGACTTGGATTTTATCAAACGTGTTATTACTGAAAACGTCTGAATGAGTTTGAATTGATCCCGTATTAAATGCTGACTAAGTTCTAAAGTTTCCCGTATTTTCAGAGTGATATTCCTATATAAGAAGAAGAAAATCCATTCAAATAATGGACAAAAGAGAATGGATAGATCTTCTTAATCAGAAACACCACGATATTTCCTTTTTCGTCATACTTCTTCTTAATTCCGATCGCTTGCAAATATGTCAAGTGAAATGTGTCATTTGAAGAACGAAGGGTGATAGAGTCAATCACGGTAGTGGACAATACAGGCTATGATTGTAAATTGCCACCCCATAAAATATGTAGTTTGATGTCATAAAACCTTTTGATGCTAGGGCGATTAATCAAGAAGTGTGTGGCCCTAACCCTGTGTCCACTCTCTGACACCTCATTCAAATTTAATGACCTAAAGATCCCGAAAACAAAATAGGGCGGATTTGTTCTGTTGAAAGCGTCTGTCTGGTTTTAAAAGTAGTGTGCTTTGACTTAATTTCTCGTTGAGAAATGATAATGAAAACGAAGGTGCAAAACACACTATTTGCTTTAGCTTAACATTCAAAAAGCTCACATTTCTTTTTTCTAAAATCATTTCGGTCAGCAGCATGATAAGACCAGACCCATACGTGTTTAAGAATAATTATGCACTTATTGATTTGCAATCAATATAATAGGAATCTGCGGTAAAAGGTGTATTGAAAAACATTGCACGTCATTTTTTCTTACGTGTCCTTTCGTTTACTAAAACCACTTTTACAAAAATTCTCATCACATGCATTTTAACATCATAAAATACTTTTGATTTTCTTAAATTGAAACATTTGGCTTGAAATAATGTCATGATGAAAAATGTGTTTTGTTTTGACAAAATGAGCACTGTAAACAGTTTTACGACATAGAATAAATGAAATGAAGTGAGAAAGCAATCTTTTGATATTGACGAAAACTATCATGTCTTAGTGGAAAGTTCATGTTTTGGTTATTAACTGCAACTAAATAGAGTCACTTGATTTATTACAAAATATTATTCAAACCTTTGCTTGAAAGACATTGTCGTTATAAGTACAATTCTGAATTGCATGGTAATCAAGCCTGTCATTGAAAAAGAAGGCCTACTGAACTTTTTGTTTTGTTTTTAACATAAAATCAATTAATGAAATGAAAATAAAACAAAATGTCCAGAAGTTGTTTCAGATAACCAAACAGATAACCAAAACATAGCTATTTTACTGTAATAAAGAAGTATCAATTTCGCTTGACATTTCCCGTGGCAACGGATTAACAGGTACGCACTTTCCTTATCTCGCAGAACCTCGCGACACGCGAGAGTTTGGCGATAATTCCGTAGTTGCCAATCTCTGTTATCTATGTCTCTGATGAAATGAAGTTAGAAAGCATTTTTTTAATATTAACGAAAACTATCATGTCTTAGTGGAAAGTTCATGCTTTGGTTATTAACTGCAACTAAATAGAGTCACTTGATTTATTACAAAATATTATTTAAACCTTTGCTTGAAAGACATTGTCGTTATAAGTACAATTGCATGGTTATCAAGCCTGTCATTGAAAAAGAAGGCCTACTGGAACTTTTTGTTTTGTTTTTAACGTAAAATCAATTTAATAAAATGAAAATAAAACAGAATGTCCAGAAGTTGTTTCAGATAACCAATCAAATAACCAAAACATAACTATTTTACTGTAATAAAGAAGTATCACTTTCGCTTGACATCTCCCGTGGCAACGGATAAACAGGTACGCACTTTCCTTATCTCGCAGAACCTCGCGACACGCGAGAGTTTGGCGATAATTCCGGAGTTGCCAATCTCTGTTATCTATGTCTCTGGTTTTCACACTTTATTCAACCTTCGTTTACATCGTCTAGCTGGCAGACACACTTCAGTGCCGACGAGATTAGGAAGTCTCGCATAGTCTCCCGAAATCTCATCCTCCACGAGATGATAAGGGAGTTCGGTCTTTACCTATGGGGAGTTGCTTATCTGTGTTTATTAGGTCTTTGGCCCTTCCAAGTGGTTTGATTCGTTAACTGTCAATTTCGGATGTTCTAATTCTTTTACATATTCTTTGTATTCAGAATCATTGTATCCATGCTGTGAGCCATACAAGTTTTTATAGAATTTAGAAATTTCTTTCAATATCGATTTTTGATCAGTTATTTCCTCCCCATTATCATTTAATAATTTTGTCATTGTTTTCGATATTGCATAATGTTCTTCTAAGCTTAAGAAGTATTTACTTGGTTTTTCTCCTTCGATGATTTGTTGTGATTTTGATCTTATCAAAAAGGCTTTGTGTTTGTTCTCGTGCAAAATATTTAGATCGTGTTTTAGAATATTTAGTGTTTCTGAATTTTCTTCTGTTAAATTTTCTTCAATTGTCTTGATTTTTTCTAAAATGTTTTTTTCATGATGAAGATTCTGCTTTTTCTTAAAAGATGCATAAGAGATAGATTTTCCTCTGATCTCCATAAGTAATGTATCTAGAAAAAGTTGATCATCTATAATAAATTGAATATCTTTATCTGGTATATCAATTAATCCATCTAAATTATACACTGGTAGAGCATATTGTAGTTTTATATCATCTATTGCCTGATTAATTGTTCTAACATATTCAATATCTTTGAGTAGGGATGTATTGTGTTTCCATAGTCCTTTGCCATGACTAAAGTTGTTAAATCTTAACTTTAACTTTATTATTGAATGATCTGACTGTAAACTTGGCAATATATCAGTGTTTTCAATATTATGAGCTAGTACTGGAGAGAGAAGAAAGAAATCAAGCCTTGCTTGTTTAATAGGATTTGTCCTCCTCCACGTAAAACGTTTTTTGTTTGGGTATAGTTCGCGATATGGGTCAACTAATTGTTTACTTTCGATATGTTTTAGTAATGTGTCGTGTGCTTTCTTATTATTAAGATGTTTGTAATTATAGTAATCCAGAATTGGATCCTGGACTACATTAAAATCTCCACAAAGTAAAAAGGAATCGTTATCGATTTGATCTATATGATCGAAAATAGAGTCATAAAAAGAAGGTGTGTCATTATTTGGACCATACAGTGAGGCTATTGTTATCTTATTTCCATTTAAAGTTAGATCAAGTATGACATAATTACCGTCTTGATCAATAATATTCTGATGAACTATAAAATCTAAATCTTTCGATATCAAAATTGCTTCCCCTCTTGAGTTTGAGGTTCCGAAACTGAAAAAACATTCAGATCCCCACTCTTCGTAAATTCTTGTCTTCATGTCTAAAGTAAAATGAGTGTCTTGTAAGCAGTATAAGTCACATTTGATACTCCTTAAGAAATTAAAAATTTGAAGTCGTTTATGAACTCCCCGTAGACCTCTGCAATTCAGTGAAAGGATTTCGCAGTTATCTGCCATATAAACGTTTTGTATTAAAACTGTTCAATTTTTGAGAAAAATATATCCAATATAACTACAGACTGATTAATATTTTGACAATACATATTCAACCTATTAAAAAAGTATAAACAACAGTATAGGTTCATGAGTAAGAGGAAGTGAAACATGAAGGAAAAGCACAAAGAGTATAAACAAAGTTGCATGTTTGTAAGAAATGAAAAAATGAATGAAAGGCACGAACAGTCGTTCAACGATGAGTTTTTGCGATTGTTAGAAAACTGATACATAACCAAAAAATCAATCTTGAAAAAGCAGCGAAAAATACAGGATCATAGCATATTTCAAATGCATTTACCCAAAAGCCCCATGACAAAGAGGGGGAAAAATACCAATACAATTATATTTACATATTCTTTGTTGAAATATGGGCTTAAGGCGTCGTCTCATCATTGACTCAGCTATTTTACATATACCCTGGATTACACCAATTCTATACTGGGCGCCTAGCAGTGTCCTACCAATTTCAATGCTACGTACATTCTCAGTGACATTGGTAAGGACTTGAGACCGAGGTCCCGTGGCACGAAACATCCACCTTAACTACTGGGGTAGAAAGCTAACATTATCTAAAGAGAAATAAGATTTTCAATAATGAAAAAAAAAAAAACACCAGGAAAAACTGAAGGGATCTGTGAGACTTAGCTTATGCCAACAACAAAATACAGTTTCTTGAGCATTACATATTGAAATTTTGACAGTAAAGCAAAACGAAAAAAAGGTAAGTCAAAAAATAAAAAATGAAAAATTGAAGTAAAAATAGTTAAATGCATATCCAGACCTCAACGCAGTCAAAATGCTTTTCAATCGAGACGCCTGTTAGTCTCGGAAAAAAATCTCCTAACAAATTAAAAAGAAATTGTGAAAATGAGACACAAAACTCTCCCTAAACATTTAAAGAAAACATAAAGTATAGTCACAATAACAAAGTAGTTAAAGTTCAGTTATGAAGTGAAAGCGCCGATCAGGACTCATTTGAACTGTAACCCGATCTAGCATTCACTTCTCGAAGTAACAGCGCGAAAACATGTCGGTGTTAAACAAAATCAAGAATGATATTTTTCATCTATATCTTAGTTCATAGTATAATACAAGAAAAAAAACTAGAAAAGCAGTAGTGAGAAGACAGTCTTGATCAGAGAGCACATTGTACATGCATGAAAGAGTAAAAAATTTATGCAGTGAGAAATTAATGCTTATATCTGAAAAGCATCTTCATGCGTCCTCATTTGAACTCACTTGACCCACTTAAAAGATGTGAAAGCTAATTGTCTCTTTTAATCAATTTCCTCTAGACAAAAAAATACACATACTTACACAATAATAATCTGAGTAAGAAGGGCTGGAAAATAATAAAAAGCCATAGGCTTTACGGATATTTACGAATGAAAAGAAAAAAGAGATAAATGGTGAGTAGGGCTGAAATCAAGAACTTGATGGTGATTGCTTTTTCCGAGCAAATACACTAAAGAAGACAACCACATATATAATGTGCAAAAGCGAAATCGTGTACTATTCCAATAGCTATTATGGTTTTTGCATTTTATTAAACATGTATAGAAATATGCACAGTTTACCAATAAGCTCTTATATAAATGAAAAGTGATTGGTCAAAAAGGAAACATTTTTAGAAGGCGACAGGTGTAAAACACACAAAAGGAGCCCTTATGACTGTGAAATTAAAGCAAAAGAAGAAAAACACCATTTTTTGGCTGAAAAAACAAAAGAAAAACAACAACAAACTGATAATTCGCTCAACGAGCAAGTTCTTACTCTTCCACAATGTCTTTTGAAGTCGTGTGTAATGTCTATAATGTTAGATTAATGGGTCACTATCACCTCAACAATTGAGAAAGAACACTCATATGGACATAGTTCAATGCTCTTGTATTGCTGGAACCGACTTTATGCTTATGCTAACAGATTAGATCCAGACCCGCCGCCAAGTAAATTGGTAGTTGGCCTGTGATCTAACCTGTTTGCTACTCTAGGTATCTTTCAAAAAAAAAAAAAAAATAAGCAGAAATTTAAGGTTTTGGAAAGCAGACGACACAAAAATCCATTTTTTAGAAAATTAGTCAGCATTCTAAGGGTGTAAACTAGAAAATCAACAGCGCCGACTCATTGTTCCCCGCCTTGGTCGAAGAGATTGCAATTAATTCACGAGAAACTGTTGCATAAATTCGAATACCAACTAGTATATGATCAGGAAAGGAAGGCAAAGCCCTCCCTCTACATTACGGGAATGGGACAAAAGTCCGCCCTCTACCGAATAATGGGTACGTGCCCGGGGCGAAATAATGGGGATAGTGTAAAGTTCGTAGAATGCCAACCCCTTTCAAAACAATAACGTCATTTCACCACTTTTTTGCCGACGACTCTGGAAAACATTGTGGGAAAAGGAGAAATTGCTCGTGACGAGCAATTTATCCTTTTCCACAATGTTTTCTAACCTATCAGAAGATTATTTTCCAATTTCATTATATTTTGAAATGTCGTCTGCAAACTCTTTCAATTTGGGACAGTCGAAAATTTGGCGTTTGGTTAAGGGTTAAAAAATTAACATACATTTGAAAATCTAACGCATTGTTACAAGGTATATTACATGGACAATGCCGATTAGTGACGTACAGTGTTTTGCACTGATTGAATACGAGTATGTCATTCGGGGGGTTATTTGCTCGGTTTGTTATAATGGTTGCTGCGGCGGGATGAAGACTTAGAACTTCTATTTGCGTTGCCTTCCCCATGCACTTAAATGTATCATGGGCAAATACTCGGGAAAAGTCTTTCAAGATGTGTAATTAGCTAGCGTTCGTTGAGCGTTTATCGAACTTCCAGAACCTGGCACATTGTTATCGATAGACAACATGCAGGTATATAAATGGACATCGCAATGGATCCTCGATCGGCAGTGTTTTTCACTGATCGGACGTGAATGTGTTTTTTTGGGTTTAGCTGCTCGGTTCGTTACATTAGCATTTCGACTGGAGACCCTTTTCTTCATGATAAGGTGCGGGACTAACTCTGGCGCATCGACGCACTTGGGCCATTATATACAAAGCCAATCGTGAAGGCTACAATGGTTCAGTTGAACACAGATACAAACTTAATTGTGTCTCGTGTTGAGCACCTAGAATTTAAAGGTAAGGGATCGATGGCCTCCGGCAGCTGTTTTAAAAGTCTGATCGAAGAGGAGAAAACGATGTGTCGGGACATTTAGTTATGACAAAAAGACATCGTGCAGCTACTTCGTAGTATAGATTCTTCCAACTGAAGTGATAGGGATTAGGAATAACATTGGTGCCGGGATGTACACTAAGCCACGTTTGCATATGTATTGTAATACCAGCTGTCTGTAGTGTTGATCCTGAACACTTCTAGGGCATACACGGTACTTCTTATACGTTTGGATCTTACAAAATCGACCACATAACTCGGGACTGGTTGGCATTAAACCACAATCAAACACGCATAACCTCATCTAGGATCACTACGCTTGTGTAAACGTCTGTTTTGAGCTTCGCCAAATTTTCAACGAACCTTACACTTAGACTGCAAGGTATTCACTGTTTTTAATTGACAGCTCGAAGATTCATTAACATACGAGGGTTGGTAGGGAAGTTCGTGGACTGTTATCATAATCTTTGTATTATCTGTCATAAATCATTGAAATCTTCAATAAACACTGTATAACTCTTTGTCAATCCAGAGCAGGTGTCCTGTTAAGTTTTTTCAAGTATTTGCCGAATTATCAGTCCCCATAGTAACGTGGGTCGACGCACCCGGAGCACGCCAACAATGACATGCTATTCGAACTTTCATTTTGACTTATCACTCAATAGAAAATGTTCACGCCTGTGCAAATCTCTGCGAATTCGTTTGCTGTGATATTGTACCTCTGACGTCATGACCTGAAATTGTGATGCAATTCCGGTTCCGCGTTCACAAGTTACAAGGATTTTCATCACCGCGGTCGTAATTTAAACTTAAGAAACCATGACGTCAACTGGCGACGTTGAATTAAGGTCGGTTGTTAAATTTTACTTTGGTCTAGATAGGACACCAACTGAGGCGTTCAACATGTTAACGAGCTCCAGCACTATGCAGAAATGTAGCAGATCACCAACATTCGACTGGCATAAACAGTTTAAGGAGAGATTCAATAGAAGATGGTGAGCGATGTGGTCATTCACCGGTACTCAAATGTTCTATCAAAGACAAAGTAAAATACTTGGTTTTACCATGAGAGAAGGCACGCTTTGAGAAGATTAGCGTTTGAGCTAGGTGTTTCCAAGCCAACTATACATGGACGTTTCAGTGTTGAATTAGGAATGTCATAGGTGTGCGCACGTTGGATTCCGCGACCACTGAAGGACCATGACCGGGAAGCCAGGGTTCGCTGCTCGGAAATGTTTATCAAACAAAACAAACGCGAAGGTGAAGACTTCTTGATCGCATAAAAAGAACGAACGGGACATGATTATGGCATTTCTATTCAGAGACAAAAGCACAGTCCTTTATATCGAAAACCCATAGGACTCCTCCCCTGAAGAAGGCACAAGTGCAGAAAAGTGATTGAAAACATATGTGTTTATTATGTTTTTCATGGACCGGAAAAGCACGACTCTTCAACACCGAATTCCGAATGGACATAAACTCAAACTCTGGAAAAATCTTACAACAGTTACTAATACCTTGTTGTCTACAATAAACGGGTACAAAGACCCATACAATGCATTCAAACACCCCCTGACTACACGGAGAATGTTTGAAAAGACATTTAACGTTATCTTGACGTTATCATGACGTCGCATTTTGTACGCTGTCGTGCTCCGGGTACGCACTACCGCATTATTGTTTTATGTTATATTTGTTTAAATGTTAATCACACATTCATGAAATTGATACATTATGGAGATAATAGATCATATTTAATGGTTATATACATATTATACATGTATACTGCTAAATATATTTTTTCTAGTACCAGTCCACGAACTTCCCTACCAACCCTCGTAAGTTTGAAAGATTATTAGGAGTCATAATCTAGCAAGTTTAATAGCATAGAATGTGAACATTTCTTGCATATCAATATATATCTGAAAAAATTCTACAACCAATTAAAATACATTCTGAACTACCTTTACACAACTGCAGCAATCGCCATATGAAACCACTTTGACAACGAGACAAATTGCTCACGACGGACAATTTCCTATTATGTCCCAATGGTTTCCTACGATTTTGAATTAAACGGTCTTTTTGACACGTGGTGATTGATCTGAAAAAGGCGTTATGTTCGATTTGTATACTGATCATTAACCGAATAACTAGTACATATATGGGACCTATTTAGACCAAACATGATTTAATATAACACACGCAGCACTAGTTCGCAAACTCTTTCGCATTTATCAACATCACGTATACTGCATCATTGTAACGAAGAGAAAGTACCGCTGTGCTGTGAGAAAGACCGCTTTAGATAGTTGTTTGTCGGAACTCCTCTTTTATTTTCGGCATTAAGTCCGTATTGGTATAAACATCGACAGCCGTCATAGCTAGCGCCTTGGCTACGGCCAGAGTGTACTCTTGAGCCTTGGGGTCACCTGGTATAAGTGATAGAAAACATCATTATAGAAATCAAAACTTTCTATATGTAATGATTCGAATGAACAACCGCTAGAGGTAAGCAGATGAAAGGTGTCCGAATATATTTCGAAAACGTAGCGATAAAATTCATTAGTTCTCCGTTACATATATGAAAAAGCAGTCGTTGGCCCGAAAAATAACTCTGTGTGGTTCGGGAGAACTTACGGTGAGAATGAATTGCATAAAAAATCATTTCTGAAAGATTTTACAGAAATCTTAAGCTGAATACTTGCTTCTAATGGCAATTCTAATTAGATTAGCAATGTACATTTTTCATGCAGTGCAAAAATAAAAATTGAAATATGAAACCAGTTTGTAATATGTACTATATCTAAATGTATGTAAGGGAGAGACGTGGCCCATGTGCAATCAAGTGTTTGATTTCGAACGGGTGCGTGTGTATATATTGTACATCTAATATAACTGGAATTCCTTTAAGCAACTCATTGCGCGTTAGGAAATAGTGACCAGCAGTATCTTAGCGGAAATGCCAGGGACTGGCTGTCTTAGAAGTAGAACTGATACCCTTATGTAGATGGCATCAACCTCTTATTAAGTCAGTAAGACCTACGAAACGTTCAACAACTGTATTTTTAGTCACAAATACATGGACAGATTTTTTCCCTGGTAGCCGAACCCGAGACCCAGAGTTCTTAGCCCGTAACCACATGTCCATGTGCAGCACCCCTTGTTCATTATGGGAATAACCTCTACATCTTCGCTGGCAATTGCAAACTCATGTTAGCTCGATAGTGAATAAATGTCATAAAGATCTGGCCTTTAAGATTGCATACTTTGTGCTTTGAAGATATAACCTTCAATTTCGACAGTGATGCCATTTTCTGAGGACACGATTCTTAAATTGGTCATATACCATAAATAATACCTGTGACGGCCGTGAAGTCTCTCGTGTGATAGATCGCCTTGTCCACATAAAACATGGGATGTATGCTGGGAACCACATATGAAACATTGCCCATATCCGTGGAACCAGTATCGTTCTGGGAATGGTTCTCGAAGTCTATACCAACAGCCTTTGCATTCTCCAAGTACAAACCGGAAACCAGACTGTTGTTTAGCATGCCGTGGAAGGGTCTGTCGTCTGTTATGATCTCACACTGTATAGAAGGACAACCGTAGTTATTCTCGCGGTCACACATTCTCAGTATAATGGACAACACTTTACCAAAAGAAAGTCTATAGTATTTCTTTCTTGCGTCCCCTTAATGAGATTTACGGATGCCATGGTCAAGTCATTTGAATACCTTATTTGAAACCACAAGGACCATCTCCTCTATAGAACAAGTATGTTCCTGACTTATAGGAGTATTATGCTTATATCAAAGTCTTCTTTGGTAAGAAATTTGAAACGTTTACCAAATAAACGCCACGAACCCCTTAACTTTTAGGGTCACAAAACTCATTTTAGGGAAAGAAAAGATTTGTCTCTGGTAGAATAAAATTAATAGTTCAAGTTCTTGAATTTTAGTTATGCTATGCGATTTAATGTATGTTTAAAAATATCACGCAAAAGTTTCCAATATTTTTTTTGCAAATGCCTTTCAGCAGTTTTTGCGTGAACTTTTTTGCTGTAATTTCGATGAAGTAACTCACCCTGCAACCGGTCGCAGTGGCGGCCCCCTCAAAGCACGCCACGACTTTCTCACGTAACCTTGTCATTTCCGGAAGTTGTGCTGATCGGAGATAAAACTCCATCTCGGTAAGGTCTGGTATAACGTTCGGTCTACTACCACCATTTACGATGACGCCTGTGAACACATAATGTCTGTGATACTGTTGTTTTGAATTTACAAAGTTTAGTTATAAAGCAAGAACTGCCTGTGAAACTATACGGCAAAGCCCTATTTCATACATCATAATTTGATACATCGAGGGTTCAATGCAAGACTATAGTAAGCGCTTCACAAACATGAAGCACTTACTATAGTCTTGCATTGAACCCTCGACATTTGCTGCAGAAAACTTAAGAAATCACTGCGACAAAAGGATGAATTTGCCCTTATGGGCAATTCAGCAATTTGTTACCGATGTTTCTTCTTGAAATCGTGAAGAGATATGTTCATCATGCTGATATTGGTATTTTCTGCATTTGCTTTGAATTTAATCCCGAATTCTCGTTGCGGAATGGATTAAAACAACTAATAGCAAACTCTTGATAAAGTGTTCTCGTATAAGCACCTGATTTTTAATTACGTAAAAGAATGTTTATGATACATAACGAAATTTGATAGATTTCAATTAATGTTGCATGTTTTATCTTTAAGTTCTCTATCTCGCAGTAAAAACAAGAAGAATGATTATGCCTATCGTTTATATTGTCTTACCAAGACTATTTTAAATGCTTAAGAATCTCATAGAATGTCCATTACTTTAGTCGTTAATATCTTAGAAACGTTTCCCATGTAAGTTTTCTCTGCTCTGTAGAATATTACCAAGATTGTCAAATCAATGATCTGTTAAAGTACCTGTTTACCTTATAAAGACTTACCATGGACTTGCGAGGTTGGCTTTAACTGCTGTCTCAGACAAGAAATGTTTTGGTACGCCATTACTGCTGCGTCCAAGGCGTTTAAAGCGTCCCAGGGGTTGGCACTGGCGTGGGAAGACTTTCCGTGGTATTTCACAACTACTCTGTATTTGTACAATACAGTATATGTATTAGAGTGTATTGCAGTATTTCCTTGTTAAAACATTTATATTTAATCTAAAAGTGAAAACGGTAATATTCCATTTTTAGAAGAATAAAGAAATAAAGAAAGCTAGATTTGCAATGATAGAGGATCGATTGCTATAAAGTAAGACGTCTGCAACAAAGTTTCGTTCTCTCCTCCAATTAGTTCAACATGCGTTTAGTCAGTGCTTTATTTAAGCAGGGATTGTTTAAAGAATTGAATTAAGACGGCATACTTTTCTACCCCCAATGCGATGTATGTAGGTGTGTTATAGTGGCCCGGATGTGCCATCATGGCAACGTCTACGTCATCAAAGACATGCGCATTGATCATGTCGATCTTTCCCCCTGAGCTTTCCTCGGCAGGGGTTCCAAGAATCGTCACCTGAATATTCAAATATCATAACTATAAACGTGTAGATATGTTTTGGTTATAAAAGTGTATTGCCTCTTATAATTCTTATTTGAATGAGCATGTAATTGTTTCATGATTTAATATGCTAGTAGATATGGTGGTGCTCTTGTACACGAATAAGACGAAAATAAAGAATAATATATAATATACAATCAGCCCAAACCTATTGATACTCTTCCATCATTAGATCATATTCATGATGCTGGACTAGGTCATCAAGTGAGGCGTTACTAACTTAAGATTATTATACATAGCGATGCACATACGAAAACAATTTTGAAAACAAGTTTGATAAGCTACATTCTCGATGTTCTTTTCTGGTTGTTTCCCGAATAAGGTAAAGTTTAAATGGTCCATAAACTTAAGATAACGACAACGACTTGCAACCTGATGATAAATGCAAATCCGATTTATTTTAAAGAAATCTCATACAGGCACAAAAATCACCGAGTGATACAAGCACTTAAGATTCATTATACCTTATTCAAATGCAACTGTTAAAAAACCCTATTTTAATTCTAACTCAAGTTAAGTTGGTATGATGGATACACTTGGAAGCAACCAGAATCTAAATACGTTACCTTTCTCAAAGGTTTCCAGTTAGCCTCGAACGTTGCTTTGATACTAATGCCAGCAGCCAGTCCGACTTCATATACACACTTTACTTAAATAGTCGTTTAGAATCTATATACATTACCTTTCCCAAAGGTTTCCAATTAGCCTCGAACGTTGCTTTGATACTAATGCCAGCAGCCAGACCGACTTCAGGTACACACTTTACTTCAATAGTCGTTTAGAATCTATATACGTTACCTTTCCCAAAGGTTTCCCGTTGGCCTCGAATGTCGCTTTGATACCAATGCCAGCAGCCAGACCGACTTCAGGTACACACTTTACTTCAATAGTCGTTTAGAATCTATATACGTTACCTTTCCCAAAGGTTTCCCGTTGGCCTCGAATGTCGCTTTGATACCATTACCGGCAGCCGGTCCGACTTCAGGTACACACTTTACTTCAATATTCGTTTAGAATCGATATACGTTACCTTTCCCAAAGGTTTCCAATTAGCCTCGAACGTTGCTTTGATACTAATGCCAGCAGCCAGACCGACTTCAGGTACACACTTTACTTCAATAGTCCTTTAAAATCTATATACATTACCTTTCCCAAAGGTTTCCAATTAGCCTCTAACGTTGCTTTGATACTAATGCCAGCAGCCAGACCGACTTCAGGTACACACTTTACTTCAATAGTCCTTTAGAATCTATATACGTTACCTTTCCCAAAGGTTTCCAATTAGCCTCTAACGTTGCTTTGATACTAATGCCAGCAGCTAGACCGAATTCAGGTACACACTTTACTTCAATAGTCGTTTAGAATCAATATACGTTACCTTTCCCAAAGGTTTCCAATTAGCCTCTAACGTTGCTTTGATACTAATGCCAGCAGCCAGACCGACTTCAGATACACACTTTACTTCAATAGTCCTTTAGAATCTATATACGTTACCTTTCCCAAAGGTTTCCCGTTGGCCTCGAATGTCGCTTTGATACCAATGCCGGCAGCCGGTCCGACTTCAGGTACACACTTTTCTTCAATAGTCGTTTAGAATCGATATACGTTACCTTTCCCAATGGTTTCCAATTGGCCTCGAACGCCGCTTTGATACCAATTCCGGTAGCCAGACCGACTTCAGGTACACACTTTACTTCAATAGTCGTTAAGAATATATAAACGTTACCTTTCCCAAAGGTTTTCAGTTAGTCTCGAACGCCGCTTTGATACCAATGCCGGCAGCCAGTCCGACTTCAGATACACACTTTACTTAAATAGTCGTTTAGAATCTATATACGTTACCTTTCCCAATGGTTTCCCATTGGCTTCAAACGCCGCTTTTATACCAATGCCGGCAGCCAGTTCGACTTCAGGTACACACTTTACTTAAATACTCGTTTAGAATTTGTATACATTACTTTTCCCAAAGGTTTTCCGTTGGCCTCGAAGGCCGCTTTAATACCAATTCTGGACGCCAGACCGACTTCAGATACACACTTGACTTAAATACTCGTTTAGAATTTGTATACATTACTTTTCCCAAAGGTTTCCCGTTGGCCTCGAAGGCCGCTTTGATCCCAATCCCGGCAGCCAGACCGACTTCAGCGATCAAGTTATGACCACACGCATGTCCGATATCGGGCAGGGCGTCAAACTCGCATAGCACAGCTCAATGTGTGGACCGTCCATGTTAGAGCCTATCGTTGTCCTAATAAATGATGAAACATCTCAAGATAAAGGGTTTGTTTCAATTTTAAACTTATCTGTGCATGTTATTGTGTTTAACGCTTTTTTAACAATGTTATAGTTGTGTTTCGGCTTTTCTGGTACCACCAGCACAAAGTCCAAGTCTTGCAAAAGGATACTGTCATGCAACCAGAGGCATCGGTGTTGAATGAACCCGGGAACCCGAGTTATAAGACAACCCACTTAGCCACATTTCTGCATAGGACCCGTTAATTCGTTCATCTCCTCTCTTACTCCTTCAAGATTGGTTAGTATGTAGCAGAATAATGTCATAGAGAGCTTTGCGTTGTGTTTACTGTAAAGCTTTTGAAGTATCGGAAACAAAAGTCTCCGAGACATCTTTCGATCTCAATCCCTTGAAGAGGAGAATTCGTTTTATTCATTAAAACACTTAGAGGGCTACACAAACAATACTTCCTTTGTGATACGGGGATAAGAATGTCATGGTTTAGAAAATATTATTGAAGCCTCTGGATGACATGTCCAATATGAATCGTATATTCTGTTTGTGCTACCTTTGTATTTTCGAATTATTTCTACAGGAACGAAATACACTGAAGAGCAAATACGAAGCAATGAAGTTGGAAATAAAAATAACGCATGTTTATTTCAATCTGATCTATGATACGCTAGAATAATATCAGTTCTGCAGATCAAATTTCTGTTGGCTGTCAGATAAGACATCGTAAACCCTAAAATCATCAACAAATCTTACCTAAAGCCAGTCTCAAGCACAAAGTGCTTTTCAACTTGCCACCCGTGGTTTTCAAGAAATGACGTTATAGTTGCGTGCGCATACACCTCTTCATTTCCCACTTCCGGATGCTCCCATAGATCTCGACTGATGGTATACAGCTCGTCTTTAATTTTCTCTATCGCATCACACACGGTTTGCTTTAGATTTACACTTGTCGACATGTCTTAAGTTTATATCTAAAACACACTACACGTTTTAAGGTCTGAAATAAACGCTATACATATGAACTTTCACGATTTTATCGCAGAAAGTATCACGACATGCTCTACTTGCCAGAAAATGAGCCATCCATATTGTAGCTTGATTTTTTTTTTTATACCCGATTCGCAATAAGCCAAACCAGGAGTTTCCCTATGAATACAACTGACTTTTCCAGTCATTAAATTGCTCCCGTTACCATGGTACCGTGGCAGGAAGACCTTTAATGGCATCTGGAATGTTCCAGGACAGGTATGGAATCCACAACCTTGATCATCTTGATCAGGCACTCTTGCGCTTTACTTGTCAATCTAGACATGAGGGTTTTCAAGGTTGTAGTTGGTAGACTTTGAATAACGTGAAGAAAACACTATATGCTCTTCGGTACTTTATTTGCCAGTGCATAGACTGTTTTATGGTACACTCTCTGCCAACGCCAACATTATATTGAAACATAATGTCTTGGGTTTGACACCATGTTAGACGTAATTCAACAATATTGTAGTTATGTATAATTCTTTTGTCAGTAAATGATTCCCTGAGTAGAAGTGGTATCATGGAATTGAAAAGTTAGTTAAAGGTAAAAAACAAACCATGGATCCGACGAGCTTATGACTCGATAAATAGGTCTGTCTATAGGGAAAATGAATAGCGGAAATAAGCAAACACACGTAGCTATTGGCGAGATAAAGGTGAGAATATCCCATACTCGACACCCAGTGTCAAATCTCCGTCACCACCACGCGGCTACATACCTATACCATGTGCTTTGTTATTATATATCTTATTGTTTTAAACGATTGTTAAGGAAGCTTAAAGCTTGTTCAAAGCCACTCTCGATGACTGCTTTCTGCACACTAAACCAGTACTCGCACAGATTAGTGGGTTAGTCCCGGAAATATTCACATCGCCTAACGGGGATTCGAACCTTGGACCATTGGTGCAAGAGGCTCTGACAAACCTATGCACCACTGTTAACTCGAAACTGAACTTATTTCCAATTCAGTCAACAACATATAAAACTGTGCTTTTAGGACGTTTGAACCTGATGATACTGTTTGTCACAGGTTTTTAATTCAGTCGAAATAGAGTTCTACACTCGATCATAACAACAAACTGTGCACAATTCATATCATATTTAATCCCCAATCATAAACTTACAAGTAATCATCCAGATACCATAAAGCTGGTATCACACAATGGTTCCGATTGACGCTAATTTTTTGGATAGAAATGACTTGCTTGTTGCAGGGCTTTTTGCCCTTGGATTAGTATTTTGGAGAAGTTGTGTCGTTAGAATATCTGAATTGGGAAACAAAAGGCAGGAGCGACTTTTTTTTTGAAAAACTGCATGATTTGAACGAAATTTCCAATTGAGAAGGTGCCTTTTATAGGCCTCAGCTCTTCGAAAATGTTTATGGTTTACGAAACATAACCTTATCATGAGGATGAGTTTATGAATACCAAACAAATGTAATTCTAAATGAGAATGCTCACACCGTACAGTTCGTTCTTGAAATTGTGATTAAGTCGTTTCCAAATGCAGAAGAAAGGTATGTTACATTTTATTTGGCATGTCAAACTTGCGACCTCTCAAAGACACTATCACGCCCAACCATAGAAAACACTGTTATTCTTCAAGGAACTAGAGAGTGAGTTGATAAGAAGTTTATCTACCTACCTACCTTCCTATGATGTCAAACCCCTTACGGGGACTTAAACATTTTCTCTGGTGGCCTACCAGTACTAGGCTAGGATATGTGTTTCGCCCAAGAACACTCTACGGTGAACTACATGGCCGCCTTCAGGGATCGAACCTGGCCCGCCCAGTCTCTATTCCCCGACGCTAGCTATCCACTACACCACCGCAGATCCACAGTCGATTTAAAATATTTAAGTATCGACTAAACTAACTCACAATATTACCAAAGTGACAATGTATCTCAATTTGACACTTAAATATATGAAACAGTAATGAGATATGTCAAGGTTTAAAAGGCAAACAATTAAATTCTCTAAAATGAGTATAGATACGATGTCGTAACGTCTTGTGGCTGCTATCTGGTTGCCACCGACAGGACAAAACAGGACACGGTAGGAACATTACTTCTACAATGAATACAGCGTACTATTCAAATTATCCGCTAACAAGAGTTAGATGTTTTATATATTTATTTTTATAAATGCAGGGCCTCACGTAACCTCTCTTTGCCTGTCTGCAGTAAAGGCACGCGATATGTTCCGAGGCAAATATATTATAGTCTTTTTGAAACTTGTTGAAGGCGGATTCATTTTTAAATGCGTCCAAAATATATCGAAGATGAACAGCCTTGAAAAACGTTGAGCTCAATCAAAGCATTTATATCATTTCAACTACATAACTTACCATCAACTTTCTAAAGATATTTGTGTCAACCGTGTTTACATTAGGCCCAGTTAGGTGCATACTTAAAACAATGCAGGGTACCAATATGGTCTTGAAGATACTGCCTGATTTATTCTATATAATTTTTCTCTCAGATTTTGTTTATTTAAATTCAACAAGAATAGCAATATTGTAAATGAATAACCCATCATTTGAATCTTCTCTCAGATAGACCTACACTTCCAATGATGTGTCATTGCAATATTGCACTTTGGTTTCAGATACTATATAAATCTATGTATATATCGGTCTTAACTTATGCAAAACATTTCTCAAAGACATTTAGTGAGACGGTTTCCAGTATCCAGGTTAGATCGAAGATGTGCTGTTATTAGTGTCGATGACTTGAGACCGCCCGGTGGACGACCTGGTTTCGATCCCCGATAACAAACTGTTGAATCAAAGACAAAATAAAGAGTTATTTTGGTCTTTAGTTGAATAAAACAAGCTTCTTGTATGGAAGTTTGCTAATATGTATAATGATAACATGTACTCACAAAGACAAACAATAGTCGACAATGAAGATGATAACATGTACTCACAAAGACAAACAATAGTCGACAATGAGGACGATAACATGGACTCACAAAGACAAACAATAGTCGACAATGAGGATGATAACATGTACTCACAAAGACAAACAATAGTCGACAATGAGGATGATAACATGTACTCATAAAGACAAACAATAGTCGACAATGAGGATGATAACATGTACTCATAAAGACAAACAATAGTCGACAATGAGGATGATAACATGTACTCATAAAGACAAACAATAGTCGACAATGAGGATGATAACATGTACTCACAAAGACAAACAATAGTCGACAATGAGGATAATAACATATGTACTTACAAAGACAAACAATAGTCGACAATAAGGATGATAACATGTACTCATAAAGACAAACAATAGTCGACAATGAGGATAATAACACATGTACTTACAAAGACAAACAATAGTCGACAATGAGGATGGTAGCATGTACTCTCAAAGACAAACAATAGTCGACAATGAGGATGATAACATGTACTCACAAAGACAAACAATAGTCGACAATGAGGATGATAACATATGTACTCACAAAGACAAACAATAGTCGACACTGATATCCTCGTGAATAGTCCTATCGAATGCTTGGCCTACTAATGTCCCAAAGTTAGATGTCACATAGTCTGAACCCTTAGATTGCTGGGTAATTTTTTAAAATTATACCTTTGTGTCGTTGCCTTCTTAAACCTTACATTTCTGCTAAATTTTTAGAAGGAAAGATACTTTAGTAGCAAACAGGTTAGATCACTGGCCAGCCGCTAATTTACTTGCGGCTGGCCTGAATCCAACCTGTTTGAATAAGCATGAAGTCGGTTTCACCAGCATAAGGGTTAATTCGTGACACACTGACCTTACTTTGATGAAGATAACTCCGCAAGCTTATGCGTATTTTATTTGAATTGCAACCATTAAACCACTTAAACGATGAGCTCGGTTTCTTACATTTGTAGATTAATATTATGGATAGCAAATGGCGGATATACTTTCTATTGCACTTATGTGAAATAAAACCAACCTCTCAATTTCGTTACATGAAGCTGATAGTTATTATGCTTGTACCGAAATATGTTCTGTCTGTCTGTCCGTCCGTCCGTCCGTCCGTCCGTCCGTCCGTCCGTCCGTCCGTCCGTCCGTCCGTCTGTCGTGTCGTCCTGTCTGGTCCGTCCGTCCGTCCGTCCGTCCGTCCGTCCGTCCGTCCGTCCGTCCGTCCGTCCGTCCGTCCGTCCGTCCGTCCGTCCGTCCGTCCGTCCGCCGGCCCGATACCCTTCGCCCGCAACATACGTTTACATAACGAAGAACTATTCGAAGACAAACATCAGAACTGTTTATATTTATTCGATCTGAAATTATTGCAAATCATCACATATTTACATATATGTAAATCCGTTAGCCTCATTGATTGTATGAGTGATGTGAGTTTGGATACAGTGAACAGTTGGGTGAATATTGCGACACTCAATCAATCAACACTATGAGCGATTATTGGTAATGTATCAAGGGAGAAAGATCGGGAGTAATTGATATAAATTGTAAAAAGAAAATACTTTCACATTGTGTGTAAAATGGATCAGCTTTGACTAAGTTTGATGAGGATATGCAATGCTTTGCAATTTGAGAATATTTTACTTAACTGACATTTATTCTTGTTGGGAACAGGAAAGTTGGTTACACTTTTACATGTATTACAAAAAGACGACAACTCTAAATTAGACACAAAAAAAGAACAATGATGTTAGGTTTATGATTCATCAATGCCCCAATAGGCAACATTCATTATGTTGGTCACACAGGACGACCGCGTACGAATTCCTTCATCCGTCTAATGATCAATTCCATCAGGTTAACACAGAAGTGGGTGAATTAATAAAAAATCCGGAAATATAGTCTTCAATGCTGAAACAACACTAAAACACAAATTATCCCGTGTCGAACAAATAGGAGTTGAAAGTTTTCATTATTCTCCGAGCATGTCCTCCACTAAGTACGGACCAAAGATATGTTCTATTTGTCACTTTTATCGAACTCCGCCTTGATTTTGTCAAGCGTCCCAGGATTGGTGTAAATATCAATGGCCGTCATAGCAATCGCCTTGGCAACGGCCAGTGTGTACGGCTGGGCCTTCTCATCCCCTGAAATATACAGGCAATTTTGAAAAGGCGTTATTTACGATATGTATGAATAATCGTATTCGTAATTGAAAGCGACACTATGTACCATACACCGATGTTATTTTGACTTCAAAAAGGATTTCCCAAAACCCTACGTTTTCCAATGCAATCTGAAATGTCATGCCGTAATCGCAGAAAGGGCCCTTCGAGGACTTTCTTAATACAGTGTGTTATATTGTTTTCATTCAATCAACAAGCCTTGTTGTGCGTGTTCACAACGAAGCTTTTTTCTCATCTAATTCAATACATAAATGCAATACAATTAAACGTCACCTGTTTCTACTTCTGAATCATCTTTTTACTATCCCCGGTTTGTAAGAGTGAATGACCGTTGAGTAGCAACTTTTAGAACATGTATTTCTGTCTCGTGTGTACAAAAAATGCAAGTATAAGACCAAGGCCTGTCAATCTTACAACCTTGATTACAGTTTGAGAAACTGCTTCCTTTGGAACATGGATTTACTGTTCAATGTTACATTAACGGTCACACAATAACTAAACTAAACATTTTGCAATGGCTAAGGTCCCGATAAAGAGCTCGATACATCGCATGTACCTGTCATACCACTGATATTAGAGTTTGTTGCAAATGACACAAAGCCGCAAAAGAAATAAGTAATATAAATACATGTAAATATTCATACAGATCCGCATATAAACAGACATATATAAACGAGCGTACCAGCAGCCCCCGTAAATTCCCGAGTGTGGTTCACGGCTGTCGATCCTATATAGAAGGTCGGGTGTATGCTGGGTACCACGTACGACACATTTCCCATGTCCGTGGAACCAGTCTCGCCATTGGAGCCGTGCTTCACGAAGTCCACACCAGTCGATATGGCGTGTTGTTTATACAGACCGGTCATGACCGAGTTACTGATCATATCGTAGAAAGGCTTCTCGTTCCATTCGAATTCGCACTGAAAAAGATATACAGAGTTGGTAAGCATTTCGAAGTAACCCTCATTCGTCCATTGATTAGACACTTTTGATTACCATAAAACAACCTATATCGTGCATCTAAGAAGTGTAGTCTTGATGTGCGAAAAGGGGATGAAAGTACTCTTTGAAAAAAAAAAAAAAAAGAATAGTAAGTTGTCCTATGGATCTTTTAATCTGGACGTCTTTGAAATTATCTCCTGTAAATAGCATCCGTAGTATAGCGGAATTCTTCTGTTTACTTAATGATATAAAAAATATTAGATGGTGGACAATAACGTTTTCATGGCGAAGAAGGGCTTGTAATTTCAACGTCATTTCTCTTGTGACAAGGCCACGAAATTCCTTTTACCCGGAATGATAATGCACATTGAAAACAACATAATGATGGCTAGTCCGGATGAATTAGTTCCGTTCTACAAAATATTTCCAGCTTTGATCATCCGAGTAAAATAATGGCAAGAGGACGACGGATCTAATTCGTCCACCAATGACGTTCGTCGCTCGTCTGATCGACTATTTGGAATCTAGGATCTGTATCCATCTACAGGTTGTACAGTTCAACCGTATAATACGTTTTTTTAAAATTAGCGGTCGGTATAAATGATGTCCAAATAAACAATGGTTTACCGTGCAGCCCGTTGCAGTGGCGGCACTTTGGAAACAGCCCTCGAGTTTTTCTTTCAGTACCAGTAACTCTTTCTTTGTTGGTGTTCGCGCATAGAACTCCAGCTCCGTCAGTTCGGGTATAATGTTTGGCTTTGTGCCTCCCTTTAATATCACACCTACAACAGAAAGATACCTATGTCTGACATAACTTTTCACCAAATAACACATGATCGACCGTCGCAATGAAAATATTTTACAGACGTCATTGAAAATATGGTTACATTTGAGAATTTCTTTTTCATTTAAAGGATGGTATTGTTTGTAAAGATGAAAAAAAGCCAAATAATGCTCGTAATGGCAATAACTCTCCCTTCAGCTTAACTCGGGTGATCCAAGCTGTAACTGTGATCTACGTCTGGATAATTCGAATTACTTTCAACTGTAACTTTAAATCTCGATTTTATCAGACATGTAAAGTCCAATGACCGTTATATCTTTTCTTCATTTTTTCTTAATTTACAAATCCATTAAATGGGAACATACATCTAGAATTCGAATTATGCGGGTCTTGGATAATTTGTAAACTCATTGCTTAGTTCTACGTGACTCACTGGTTAATGTGGTGCACTCAGAACTCGGGTTCCAGGTTAGAGCCCCACCAGTACCTCTGGTGGGAATGACCTTTGGCAAGTCACTTCATAGCTCTAGCCTAGTACTGGTGTATACAGGAAAAACGTTACAAACTGAAACATGTTGGTACGGCATTGACAAAGCGGACCCGTATGGGACCTGTATCAGAAACTTACTATTACTCTAACTATCTATATGCATTATGTTTGTATCTTGTATAAGATAAAACTTCAACTTAAAATGGGAGTAAGTGGGTGTTTGGTTAAGTGTAAATCATAGAAGAAATATGAATACCGTGAATTCTCCAGGCTGGCTTACACTGCTGCCTCATACAGGAGACGTTCTGATAACACAACACAGCGGCGTCCAGGGCGTTTATACCTTCCCAGGGAAAGGCACTGGCGTGAGCAGCCTTCCCGTGGTATCTCACGATCACGCTGTAATGGACATGAACTTCTTAAACCCTTTACCAAACGCTAGATTAAAAGAATTTGCGGACGACATTTTAAAATGTGATGGAATTGAAAAACAATCTTCTGTTAGGGCAGAAGACATTGTGGGAAAAGGAGAAATTGCTCGTTTTGGTATCTCACGATCAGTCTAAAATGGACAAGAACACATTTAACCCTTTACCAAACACCAAATTTTTTACTGTCCTAAATTGAAAGAGTTTGCAGACGACATTTCAAAATGTGATGAAATTGAAAATGAAGCTTCTGTTAGGGCTGAAAAGCATCATGGGAAAAAGAGAAATTGCTCGTTAAGACATTAAAATGTGATGAAATTGAAAATTGATCTTCTGATAGGGCAGAAAACATTCTGGGAAAAGGAGAAATTGCTCTTAACGAGCAATTTTTCCTTTTCCCACACTATTTTCCCAATTCGTCGACAACAAACTCGTCAACTATCGTTATTGTTTTGTAATTGGTTAACCGATTTCATTCATCCATTAACTCTAAGAGATTTGTTATGCTAGCTCAAATTGAAAACCAACTACAGACGTCATCTTAATGTACAGAACAAACTTTGTTATGTAGAGTAAAAAGCATTGTGACGACCATTGGCTTTGCTATCATCTTGCTTGAGCAAAATTGTTCTAGGTAAATAAAGCTTCCTCAATATATAACCAATATGTTCCGGTTCGCTTTCGGTTCGTCTGACAACTGGAACAACTCACATAAGCGCATCGGCATTTACGATCAACAATTAGAAGATATGTCCCAATCCCTTGTTATTCAGTTTCATTTTGTGTTTAATTCTTAATACTGATTTTATCTATATTTGCATAGGCGTAGGAGCGTTTTCAACATTGGGGGGGCCAACTTCAGATGAGGACCGGTCTAAGAATAAATGTTCCTAAACTTTCTCATGACTAATCATGCGTCTACAAATTCAATATCATTGAATGAAAATAAAAGAAAGCGTATGAAATTGTGTATCTTAGTTAAGACAAAATAACCAAAATAAAAAGAAAATAGGATAGGCCAAGACTCGATCTCACGCGAAAAGCAAATTGTACTAATACAAACTAAAAGTGGCTGTCACAGCCACGACTTCAACCACAGTCCGAACAAAAAATGACTATATTTAAATACAATATAGAGTCTGACTGCTTAGAGTACGTTTTGCATCACTGTTTTCGTTAGTCGAAACTACTTTCCGTGAGCTGAGATTTCATTGGATAAACCCGATGTATTCAGATTGCCATTTGCGATGATGACGTCAAAATGTTTTGGTTATTGTTCGTAACAAAAGGCGAATTGGTATGAACTAAAGCACAAAATACACTTTTATATTAATTTTGCTGTTAAATTCCATTTCTTTCATTTTTTCTTTCCAAAAATCTTCATCTTCCATTGTGAATATTGGGGGGGCCCCCCAGTCTGGATATTGGGGGGCCGCCCCCCCCCCCCCTGGCCCCCCCGGCTCCTACGCCTATGATTTGCCTCCATTTAAAAATGCAAGGACGTATGAATAGATGTATTTAAAACCATTTGAATCCTTTGTAAATGTGTCAGGTATCAAAATAAGGTTATCGTTAATAATGCGTTCAAGAAGTTGTGTCGCAGTTTTTCGGACGTATTTTCGGACGTACAACCGCTGTAAAGATTTTCAGAGAAGTCCATATGAATTTCGAACACCATTCTAAACATCGTGAGCAATTATACATTTGAAATTCTGAGGGGACTACTTTGAACATAAAACAATGTCTTATTGAATATACACCCAAAGAATTTCGATATAAAATATTTTGATATCAAGCGACATTCATTGATTTGGAAATAACGTTGGCAACGAATCATAAAAAGATATTACCGATCAATTGCAAGAGCCGTGAACTCGGCTAGGTTAAATGGAGTTGGATGCGCCATCATGGCTACGTCTACGTCATCAAAGACATGCGCATTGATCATGTCGATTTTCCCGCCACCGCCCTCCTCCGCTGGCGTTCCCAAAACTGTCAGCTGCAATGTATTAACGAATATCTTTTAATGCTAAAATATTATTTCTTCCTTGATTCTTTCACGGGTATATCCTCATAGAAGAACCTTTATCTTGGCATACTTAGTATAACTAAAATTGATTATAAGTAATTAGAACTCTAATTTACATTGTTGTGCCTGAACAATTCAGATGATATTGTGGAGGACAGTCGTCCAGGGGTAGAGCATTGCCCCGGGGACAAAAGGATTGTGGGTTCGAGTCCCGTGAGAAGCGGGGGTCTGCCTTGCGATTTTTCATCCATCCGTACTAGGCGCGGGCGCTGGTTATATATACAGGAAGCATAATCGAGAGGGAATCTATCTTAGTTGTAAGAACTTGTTTCACAATCGATGTTAAACAAATAAGTTTAACCTAGGGTATCTGTAAAGACCTCTCTAATATGCAAATTTACTTGTAACTCTATTTAACATTATCTATGATTGACATTGAACACCGTTCAACCATGTCTAATAGAGCCATAACTTAACTGAATACATGCTACATTTACTATGATACTATAAATAGTTCCCTTTCACCCATTACCAAACAATTAAGACATTTGACGAGTTTGTTGCAATCGACTCTGGAAAAAAAGTGTGGGAAAAGGAGTAATTGCCCTCAACGAGCAATTTCTTCATTTCCAACAATGTTGTCTGCCCTTTCAGAAGATTATTTTTCAATTTCTTCACATTTTGAAATGCCGTCTGAAAACTCTTTCAATTCGGGACAGTCGAACATTTGGCTTTTGGAAGAGGGTTAAAGACTGCCCTCAAAAGGTCTAATGATGTCACCTGTAAAAAGAAACTCTATATACGTTACCTTTCCCAATGGTTTCCCGTTAGCCTCAAACGCCGCTTTGATACCAATACCAGCAGCCAGACCGACTTCAGCGATCAAGTTATGACCACACGCATGTCCGATCTCGGGCAAGGCGTCATACTCGCATAGCACAGCAATGTGTGGACCGTCCGTGTTCGAGCCTATCGTTGTCCTTCGTTAAAAAGGAATGTATTTCAATAAAAAATCTGTCACCAATCTGGTTAATGAAATATATCTGGCGACTTCTTAAATTCAATCAAACTAGACTCTCAATGAAGTTATTTAGATAGCCTTGTACCAAGAACATCTTCTAGTGACATGTTCAGCTACCTGTTTGAAGAAACACTTTTATTTATTCATTCGAAGCATATTAGTTTTTTGAAATTCTACCAGAGCCAGTCATTTAAAGGCACATCAAAGGAGATGAGTACATATAAATTACTGAAAAAATATATGGAGTTCTTTTATTATGTTCATAAAAGAGAATTTATTTACGAATGCATTGATACCCTATTGAACAGACTTCTTAAACATAAGTTATTTTGTGCTTGAAATACGGTTGTCTCCAATTAAATCATGTTTACATCCTGATTGTTTACATATTCAAAATAACGAATTCTGATTGGTCAGTTCAAAAATTTGTGTATGAAGTGACAATGTTGGAGGTGAAGTATCAGGCAATCTGAATTATTCAACTTGCTAATCTGGGTTATTTGTCGTTGCCTTTCACGTTTAAGTTGTGCTGATGGCTTTTAACTATTTAAATCTGACCAAAAGTTTACCAAATAAATTAGTTTGATATTGCATTAATCTCTTTTAATGGGCCTTTAAGGGAATGGCTCCGACTGTTATGTGAAGGAGACGAAAGACTTTTCTTTGCAATTAGCACAAATATGATAATTGTATAACGGTTTAGCATAAACGACGGCAAAAGTCAATCCGGAAACAAGATGCATGTTTCTGTTTTGTCAGACTGATAACAGTTCGAGGGTTCAATGCAATACTATAGTAAGTGCTTCATGTTTATGAAGCACTTACTACAGTCTTGCATTGAACCATCGAGTTGAACGATTTCCTGTTGTGTTATATTAACGACAGTCAAATGCATACACACACAACTGAAAGGACCGAAACGGGTATAAGATGCATAACAGACGGAATACATTTCCCTGGATAGAGGAAGCAACTCCCTTCTGTATTAAAGCGATAACTGTCATTCGGAATATCTACGTCTGGATCATCCGGACTAGGGTTCGTCCGGATACTGCTCCGGACTAGGGTTCGTCCGGATACTGCTCCGGACTAGGGTTCGTCCGGATACTGCTCCGGACAAGGTTTCGTCCGGATACTGCTGTATCCCCATTGTCATATCTTCGTACCTAGTGCGGATAGCTCCACATTGTCTGACTTTATAATACTGGTGTAGATATTCTAATATAAGCATAGCTTGGTTCATCCGAGCTTGACCAGGGTCGGTCTATGAATTAGTGTAAAAGCAATTTGTCATAAAACTGATATGTTGACTGTTATCAACGAAAGACCAGTTACGCAAGTTACGCAATGTTAAGGCTGTTTTCACGCAGTGTTCAGGGTCAAATTCGTCTAGAACCAAGACTCTATGATAAAACACCGCAGTGACACATCAGTCAGTAGGGTGTTAATCTCGTCTATGGAAAGTAACCGATTCAAGCCTTAGCCAGAGCCTTGTACATTCGCCCTTTGTCCGTGGTCTAATGTTGCAACTAATACACCCGAATGTGGAGTTGTAACTAAGTTTTAGAACTTGTAGCTTAGCCCATTGTTTAACATCAATTGATACAGTTTTTAAATTTATGAAGATATAAATATTGGTCAACAAAATAATACAGTGTCACTCCTATTGAAAGGGTTTTCTTTTCACTGATAATACCAAGTACCTCCAAACTTCTATCACTAGGCCAGGCGCCAAGCGGATATAAGTCGGTAATCATTAACTTATCTAGCTCGCGCTTCACAAACCGGCCATTTCGGAGCAAGTCCCACAAAAAACATTCTCCGGACAAACGCCTCCCGTGGGGCTCGAACCTCCGACCTCCCCGGTTAACCACTAGGCCACGGTGACGGATTTACCAATAAAAATGTACAAGTAAACTGTTGTCACAACATGATTGACCAATTGTTAGATTCAAACAAATTAAACAAGCATTCCCTTACAACGGCAATATCAGCAAAGTTTGCGAACTTTACCTGAATCCTGTATCTACGACGAAGTGTCTTTCGACGACAAAGCCCTGTGTTTCGAGGAACTTTGTAATGGCCGCATGACAGTAAACTTCCTCATAATTCTCCTCTGGGTGTTCCCAGATCTCTTTACTGATGGCTTGTAGTTCTGCTCTAGCGTCATCTATCGCACTGCACACCGTTGCCTGGAAAACCAATAACGTGGTCTGTTACTGTTTAACCTTTACCTTTAAACGACAAATTTTCGACGGACTCAAATTGAAAGAGTTTACAGACGACATTTCAAAATGCGATGAAATTGAAAAATAATCTTCTGGTAGGGTAGGAAATATTGAAGGAAGAGGAGTAATTACTCGGCACGAGCAATTTTTTCCTTTCCCGCACTGTTTTCCAAAGTCGCCTGCAATAAACTGGTCAAATGTCGTTATTGTTTGTTAATGGGTTAAACTCCTTTACAAGTTACTTGGTCCTCTCCGCTTGAGTTCAAAACCCGATGATGGCATTTAGAATTTCATGATAGGCAGTCTCCTGACTGATTGACGGAGTGTCGACGGTTCTACCAAGTTTAGAAAATGTAGCCTAACCCAATATAGAAATTGATGACAAGATAAAATGCTAACGACATAAATAGCCTGACAATAAACATCTTCTTTAGGTAGAACGTATTGTAACAAATACGCTCGTTCGAATCTCGCCTCTTTGGTTTCTACAAATGTCTGCAGCAGATGTGTCAAAGTGATGTATTTAAGGACATGACTTGTCATAATCCCAAAAGTTATGGACGACAAAAACATCATAGAAAATATATTCAATTCTCAGTGAATCCATTGTGAGAAAAGAACTTGTTTGTCAACCCATTTGCTAATTATGACTAGTAGCCTACTGCATTCCCATAGTATAACTATGTATATGTTTGGGCAATGAAATATGTTTAAAGAAAGAAGAAAAGGATGAATTTCTTGTAAGAAGCGATGTACACTGTGTATCATAAAACAACTTAAAAAATATCACGAGAATCACACACCAATACATGTAAATACATAAACGTTCATCACCACTAGATTTATCAGAATATGAAAATAATTCAATGAAATAATGTCTAGCTTTTCAATTGTACGTACACGAAACTAGTTCATCGAAAAATAAAACATTTATAAGTAATAACAAGCGCACGTCAATGACAGGGCTGAACAAGAATAGTGTCAAGTTAGACATTTTAGTGTGCATCCTTGACAATAGCTCAACTATGATATATGTAGATCATAGCTAAACTACTGGTGAACAGTCAAAACAAAAATACTATACAACCTTCAAATCAGCCATTCTCCTCAGCACGTTATTACTCCCCAAATCGCTCCGAATCAATCAAGCTGCATATACACAATTCAGAACTCGTTACTAGTATAGAGATTGAAATTAACTGCAAATATATACTGTACGTGTTAGTATGACTATTTACAATCACGACTGAAGAGTCTCCGGTATCTCTTCGACCTTTTCCCCCACATGGGACCGTTTCTCATGTCGAAAAATTCAAAACAAGAGCAGACGATTGCTAAATTATATGCAATAATTACAGCTCTTACATTAAAGGTTATAGTCTACAGTGATACAAATAATTCGTCTCGATTTCGTATTTTGCAATATTTTGTTTGTAATAAATTGTTCCAGTTGTGTTAAAGTGACTGCGCCGTATTTAGGTAATAGGTTGATAGTATGCACATACACGCAAGTCACAACTGGATAAAAATAGGCATGTTTGAAGCAAACTGATTGGTTAGGTATAATTAATCCTGTTACTGTAGATATTCACCGACATTGCCGATCTTGCACCGCTTTCCTCCTATCTAACGTCATGATTTGTTCGTATATAATATATCATAAAGAATCAACAGGTGGATATTCAATGTACGAAACGTGACGTTTTCTTTTGAATCGTGGATGAATCTCCAATACAATTGCCACCAAGCGTAAAACTGCTCGCCAAGAGGATTTTTTTAATTTTTGTTTTGGTCCATCAAATCCCTCTGCAACATCTGCCGAATAAGCGATTGTTATTTGAGCCAGGTCGTATTAGATTTGATCCTCAATTGTGCGTCAGCTTTTTGTTGCGGTGTGTCCCTTGACAAGGCACTATTTTTTCCAGCTAGTAATTAGCTAATTACGCATGGAACATAAACACGTGAATTAAAGCTGCTGTATAATCGAAATTTTTTATTTTTACCACCTGCAGACAACATATTTTACTTGAAGCAGACGGATCTAGAAACGCTTTGTAAACATGTGAAACATATTTCAGTTCTGCTGTTGCGTTATATGAATAGATTGAAATAGCATTGCGGCCAAAGGAGAAATTGCTTATGACAAGCAATTTCTACTTTAGCCACAATGCTTTTGAAAGTCGTCTGTGCAAGAAATTAGGCGTTAGGTGGTCATGTGTTAAACTATTTCAACCTCAGAATCAAAATAATAAGACCAAGTTTCGTAACAAGCAATTTATGAACGACGTCTGCTACAAGATGCAAACATGTGGCGTTTGGTTGTAATATGTTAAACTGTTTTAACCTCAGCAACAAAGTAATAAGACCGATGTTCGAGAGATGGTATCAGTGTTTGGTACATACTCTTCTAAAAAGAGTGGTATAATACAATTTATCACAGTTGGGTGAAACACCATGAAAATTGTATTCGATGCAATGGGGAATACTTTGAAAAACAGTAATAATTTAAGTGATCAAAATCGACGTCGTATCTGTGTATAACGTTACATTTTAACGTCAATGTGCTCCGTACGGTACAAGTTGTGCTTGTTTAAAATGTAATATATTGTTCAGTATGTTATTTACCCTGCCTCGTGTTAGATCATTGTATAGGTAAATGCTTTCTTATCAATGATATATATTTTAAGGCTTTATCCCATACCACATTAAAATAACAGAAGCAGTCCGGGAACTTTTTGACAGCACCTCGTAAAGATAAGGCTACTTGTACACATAGATTGGGTTTGTGTGTCTAACGATAACATGGATGTATTATGATCAATTTTCTAATCTTGGGTAACTCCATACACTCACACATACGACATAGTTATTTGACCCATTTTTTGACGACGATAACATATCGCAACCCATCTTATGCTGACGACAAAAGAAAACAAAGTGGCAAAAGAAGACATTGCTCGTGACAAGCAATTTGATTTTTGAAAAAAAGGTTTCGTTGGTATATTTTCTTCTAAACTGTAGTATCTTTTAAGTATTTAAGTATCTTAGTATTTATTTTAACTTGCAAAACGGGACAATGTTGTTTGCTATTTAACAAAATTTAACCCAACTTGAAAATAGTTGGTATTCAGGCTGCACATGAAGTTAATTTATCTACGAATAAAAGATTAGAGAATAGAGTTCCTTATACACCATATCATTTATAACGAGTTCACAGAACTCTATCCTATCAATGAAGCAACCACCTAGCCTAGGCTTAACCTTTTACCAAGCGCCAAATTTTCGATTGTCCCAAAGTTTGCAGACGACATTTCAAAATGTGATGAAAATAAAAAAACAATTAAGTGATAGTGCAGAAAACATTTTTGAAAAAAGTAGAAATTGCTCGTTAAGAGCAATTTCGCCTTTTCCCATAATGTTTTCTAAAGGTCCTCTGTAACAAACACGTCAAATGCCATTATTTTTTGGTAATGGGTTAACCATCCACGTTTATCCATAGATAAAATATAAAGACATTTCGTCTTCCCTTCTTTTGCATTTAGAATGTATCATTCGAATGATGTTCTGATCAAAACTGAAAGTAGAAAAAATATAGAATTTGCACAGCCTGGAGAAACTCCCCATTTGTCACCACAAAATTATTGATGATGATACAAATACCCAGAAAAGGGAAAACGTTTAAAAGTACACATGTATATGTGTTGTATGCTTTTTAAGAAATAATTACAGACGCCGAAAGCTTTTCTAATTGGGGCCGACCACTCTTGTAGGACGGTTGCGAAAATCTTACATAGTTTTGTCCCTTTGCATATGCACTGCGTTTTCTTGTCGATTGAAATGTACAACAATTATCTCACGACTATAGGCACTTAGATTCTCATTTCCCTTAGCTCCTGTCGATAGTTTGAACATTTTAATTGGCAAGAATGAATATTAACCGATTTGTGACTTTTTGCATTAAACACTTGAGAACGAGTTTATATGCTGTCGTGTGGAATCATTTCTTTCTTTAACAAATACATAAGAATTCCTAAAACAAAAGAGATACAACAAGCCAAATGACCATGACCTTTTGCAGTCGAGTTCTCATTGAGAGGGTGTGCCAGCGCTTTTTCCATCATATATATATATATATATAAGCGAATGCTACTTACATGTACTAGTGTCTGTTACAGTGAAGGTTTACAGATACTTTTGTTTCGTTTCGTAGCAACATAAAGACAGAAAAAGAAATCCCACTTGCATAACTTGTCATCGTTATTAAAAATCTGTTTATTTTGCAATAGTCATTGACTATATCAAGCTTGCTTATAAACATATTCATTAGATAAAAAGTTTAACGTTGGGTGGTTTAGCCGGTAAGAATCACAGGTGCTCGAAACAATCTTCTGCATGTAAAATATGCGATCTTGGGCAAATTTACATGGAATCGTGTGAAACCCTTTGCTGTTTCCAACTGCATAGTTGAATTCTGATGATTAAAATGTAATTTAGAGAAGAAAAGTCATTTTAGATACGACGCAATAAAAGTTCGGAGGATCATGTTGATATTGAGGACTATGGGTGCCTTTCGGATCACCGTTGTATACCTTGCCTCTTGTATAATACGTAGAATATAAATTGGGATCATTATAGAAAATTATGCCAAGCGCTTGTGGTAGAAATTAGAGCTTTGATAACCTCGATACAACCAAAGGAAAGTAATATTTGCTAAAATAGGTGTCAAACACAGATTCATATTTGAAAATATTTTACAGAAGTGTTATGTAGTAATCAATCTGCTAGCATAAATATACAATAACTTATTTCGCTGATAGAAAGTTTAGTTGGATCTTGTAAACATTGGAAGCGATGGTTGATGATAGATACAATGGTCCTGCTTGGCTCAGTGGTAAAGGTAGTGAGCTAAGAAATCGTGGTTCCGGCCGATACCTCTGGTTTCGTCGGAGTGACCTTTGGCAAGTCACTTCAGAGCCCTAGTAGAGCCGGAGGAGCTACAGGCTTAGGACTTTGTCCTGAACCAAACGGTAAACGGTACATACTCATATTAACATATTCTGTGAGATATATACTAGACGCCGTCGTTACAAAAGGAGGGTTAGAACGTGTCAGCACAGACTCACCAATATAAGGTTACGTCTTGTAACTTGTTTTTCGTTTACCCTAAGCTTTTTTCCTAGTAGAACAGCCCTTTTTGTCAGACACGACTTTTTATCAGCTATGTAAGTGGTTAAAGCATTTACAAAATGGTGTAAGAGTATGTATACATTCCAGCGTTATTGTTCCAAATGAAAAGGTTGCTATTCAAATGATGCATTCTACGGTTTCTTGATTACATGTTTTTAATTTGCTATGTTGAAGTACACTGCCCCCCCCCCCCCTTTCTCCTGTGACAGATTGTGGTTTATTGTTATGTAAAACACGTATTTCGTATTAAACGTTTTAACTGTTATGTTAACATATTGTTTACGACATATGTCCCATTATCCTTTAAACACCAATTTGCGAGGGTAAAACACCGCGCCTCTCACTGATGCATGATTTAAAATAGTTAAATTGATATCGGCGTGTTTTATGATTTCATCGACTTTAAAAACTCTTCAACAATTTCCAACAACTATCCTTATCTTTAAACTAATTCCTCATGTTAGCCCTCAGGCAAAGGCGAGTTCATGTTGACTTCACAAAACAAAAGAAAGGGGAGTTGCTGAGAACGAAAATTCGAAAAAAAAAAAATGCACTATTGTATTAGTGACCTTGTACCTACTGGGCGGAGACAAATGCTCTCTCTATGTTAGCATGCAATGCAACATCACATCTACTCAACATTAATAAAAGCCAATAAAAAATATTTTGTTGAACTGATTGAACCATAACCAAACAATTACGTCAATTGACCAGTTTGTTGCAGACGAATCCGGAAAACATTGTGGTAAAAGGAGAAATTGCTCTTGAGGAGCAATTTCTCCTTTTTCCACAATGTTTTCTGCCCTATCAGAAGATTATTTTTTAATTTCATCACATTTTGAAATGTCGTCTGCAAACTCTTTCCATTTGGGACAGTCGAAAATGTGGCGTTTGGTAAAGTGTTACAAATATACAGTGTATATATATGTATATATCTATTTTTTTTTTGGGGGGGGGACTTTGCAGGTTCTTTCATACTCTTCTTACACTATTTAATTTAAAGTATATAAGGTTATGGGATTGAATGGTTCCGCTAAGGGATTGAACTGTGGAGTGTTTGTAACAAAGAGTTATAAACTTGTAAAGCATAGAGAACGACGCACTTTTTGTTGTTACGTCATTGACCTTGAATTTCAAAATACGGAAAACAACGACTTACTTGGAATAACAAACGACACTTCCCAGTAATCAAATATGCGTTAATTAAACCCTTTTCTTGGTGAAGTTTTTTTTATGGTAGCATTAGCGACCATTTCGATATTGCAGTTATAATGTTCTGACTCTCTTTTGAATGCCGTCGGTTTAACCCTTTACCAAACGCCAAATTTTGGACTGTCCCGAATTGAAAGAGATTTCAGACAGCATTTCAAAATGTGATGAAATTGAAAAATAATCTTCTGATAGGACAGAACACATTGTGGGAACAAGAGAAATTTTTCAGAGGCATCTGCAACAAACTGGTCAGTTTGGTAATGGGTTAAAGTTGTATTAGGTCGCACCTTAATATGACAAATGGCTATTGTAGAAATTGCTACCTTCAATGGCAAAACAACCAAATGATTTGAACGCTGTTTCCAGGTGAAAATAATGTATAGATGTTTTGAAACCATGGATCCTGATTATGACTTGAAGTACCACTTGTATGTGAACATGACTATGTACCATGTACTCGTCAAATGAAATGTTTGTTATTTAAACTGTCCCTGCAATCTAATTGAAGAGTGTTGAAAACAGGGTTTGAAATATTTTACATTAATTTTCTATAATGACTGTGTACATGTAACTCTATTCTGGGAATAGCAAGTACCGATACTCAGAATTATAAGAGCATATACATTAAAACCACACTTGTTTGAATTAATTAATGATGCACTCTAACATACATATGTATTCAGCATTTTCATCCTGCGCAGATACTTCGGCATTGAATCTGTATCAACCGACATGGTTTTGATCTTAGTTTCAACCTAATTATTTCACATCGATTGTAACGAAAGCTAAAAGCTTATTAAATTCACTCTCGATGGCTGCTTCCTGGATACTAAACCAGTACTCGCGCCAATGTGTGGGTTTAGTAACAAACTTTTTCCCTCGCCTGACGGGGGTCGACCCCTCAGTACAAGATGTCGACGTTCTACCACTGCACTAATGTCTCCAACAACCCTTTTATCTTGTAAAACTGAACTAAAATATTCAACAGACGCTGAATAAGGCGATGATATACATGTGTATATGTGTATATCGAGGGTTCAATGCAAGACTATAGTAAGTGATTTATAAACATTAAGCACTTACTATAGTATTGCATTGAATATGTGAAATAGTCATCTTAAACTAACAAATGGACTATTTGATTATAAAGGAACACTTCTCAACGTGTTGCTTAAGATGGCTCAATGGCTTACGATGGTGGACTTCGGTATGGAGCGAATGTCAAGGATAGAAAATGCAAAATAAGAAATTCACATCAACTAGAAAAGTTCTCAAAAAAAAAAGAAAAAAAAAAAAAAAAGATGAAAAGCTGTCATTTTAAGCAAGTCGCATTCAGACCAAGTCATTGCAAATTGTAAGACCCAAGTCCAATTTCGAAAATAAAATTTATGTTATGTTATGTTATGTTTTGTCTTTTACCGAAGCAAATGATGCTTGTATTCGTAAAAGAGCCAAATCAACCAACAAAATAGTCGGTCGGTTTCTTGTTAATTTATTCAATGTTTTCTCATATCAAATCAATCTTCTTGCAAAGTACATATACCTCAGTAAAAAAAGTGTTTTAAACTAAACGTTGATAAATGGATAAAGTAAAAAATACGTTTGGTTTATTAGGCATACAATGTGTCAAGCACCGTTTTAATTAACACTTTTTACGCTTTCAATGTTAATCTGACGCAAGTTGTCCGACCAATCAAAAGGCTCGTAACAAAAACACGTCGTATGCGCTTCACTTGCCTTGGTATAAAAAGTCCAACTTGACAGGACTTCTTCTACACTGGAAAGTTGCTTAACAATGAAAGAGGTATGCGTTTATATTTCATTATTATTTCGCCTTATATTTCACCTCACTATACAAAGATGATAAAACGAATATATTGCTAGTTAACACTTTCCCAAAAAACACATTTTTGACTGTCCCAAATTGAAAGAGTTTATAGGCGACATTTCAAAAGGTGATGAAATTTGAAAAGAATCTTCTGATAGGAACGAAAACATTGTGGGTAAAGGAAAATTACGAGCAATTTCTCCTTTTACCACAATGTTTTCTAAAGTCGTCTGCAACAAAGTGGTCAAATGTCGTTGTTGTTTGGGAAAGGGATTTTTCCCACTGCGTATCAAAATTTCATAGGTCAGTCGGGAGACTACCTGTCATAAGTTACTGGCAAAAGCATCAAAAGACAAACATGTAGTATGAAATGGTTAATCATAATTCGAGATTCAAATTTCTGACAGATCATGAAGGGATATTTGGACATTCTGATCCTTGATTGGCATTTCATTTTAGATACATTATGCAGAATATTTTGCTTAAAATTTTGCAGAACATTTTGCAGAACATTTTGGCTTTGAGTTTTGTAGTTCGGTTGGTTAATAATACAATACAATACAAGTTTTTTATTGCATGAAACAAATGTACATTGTTAATAGTAAAAACATTACAATTTAACAAAAAAAAACATGTCATTTTTTTTGCAAAAGAGCAATTCGAATTCATATAAGGCTAAAAGATTCACAATTTATTTCTTAACAAGTTGGCATTATATATAGATTTGCCTAGATTACTATTAATGTTTGTTGATGTTTTTGACATTAGATCAATAGATTTCTGTTTAGTTGGCCATGTGAAATAGTAATGTTTTAAATATGTCTGTCGTAATTCTTTATATTTATTATGTTTAGGGTAGATGAGAAGGAAGTGATATGCGCTTCCCACAGTATTGAAATTGAAATTTTAACAATAGCGTTCGTGTCTTTGAATAATCGTATATCTGCCTTGTTCAATAGCCAAATTATGAGATGATATTCTAAACCCTGAGAGGACATGCCTGTATCGTTTATCTTTAAATATACCATAGTGAATCTTCACAAAACGTCAGGTGTCCTGTGTATAGATTAGAGGATACTTACTATAGAAAATAACTTCCTTTTTTATATATTGCTCTTTTTGGAAAATCAGATCAATTAAAGAAATCGCGATGTCGTGATGGGTGGGGTAAAAAAAGGATCCCCGTAACAAAACCGTCTCGATAAGACGAATTAAGTGAGAACAAACACAATATAATTAGAATATATATTTTCCTTTTAAATGGTGTAACTAAATGCTTTGTAAATGTCTAATAAATTTCCTTATCTACACCTCCAGGGGCGTAGCTAAGGCATTAAGTAAGTGTTAGCAAGGTCAGTGGGGTGGGCTCTAGGGGCAAACTCTCCCAATAAAATGCCTTCTTTCCTATGCTTCACCTGGTGCAAACTAAGGATGTATCGAACAAGGAGATACATATATACATAATACATCTTGGGGAAACCATGACATTGATATAGGAAACTCAATGTAGATCTTAGATTTTCATTATCTATGGACAATGTGTACGCAGGTGCGTAATCTTCGTACAGTCAACTTCGCGCATGACCTCAATGGGTGGGAGCAGTTCGAGAGAGATTGTGTTTGATATATATTTCTGTCTATTTCCAGCTGTGTTTCCTCCTACTGGTGGTGTGTGTTTGCACTGAGGCCAGAGTAAAATACTTCAACAACACCGTCCCGGGTTTGAAGGGTTGTAATGTGCGATACGACCAAGTCTTTCAATACACAGATTGGCCATGTAAAGATAAGCGCTTTCAAACCTATCCAAAGTATGTTGCAGTTATCTCCCTTCTTTTCGTCATAAAGAGAATAGATGGTTGGTGTCGTGAATCGGAAATGTTATCGGGCAAGGCGTAGGAATATTATCCGGTGAGCCGAAGGCAAAACGGATAATTATCCGATGCCGAGCCCGATAATTTCGACTCACCGGATACTATTCCTACGCCTTGCCAAACATTTCCGATTCACGACACTAACCATCTATTCTCTACTCAAACTGGGCCACCCGGACATCCAATCTTAACACATCGGGTTTATACAACGAAAACACCTCGGAGATAATAGGGATGCCGTCATATTGTTTCTCGCGAGACTTACATCACTTCACTTTTTATTTCAAATAAAGGTCTTAGATGTGGAATCTAAAATGTCATTTTATTTGATTAAGGAAACAATTGAATATACCAAAACTTATAATTTCGCGACTTCTTATAAGATACCGATAACAATTAATTTCAAAGGCTATCCAACACTTCCATGTACATTGAACTACTTAACATACGATTAGAGGAAATGTGTTACATGCCGCGGACGATTTACCCGAAATATGGTAACCCTTCACTTATATCCGCGGTGTATTTCTCAGCTCACGGAACATTGTAACCCTACACTTATATCCGAGTTGTATTTCTCAGCTCACGTAAAATTTTAACCTTACACTTATATCCGAGTTGTATTTCTCAGCTCACGGAAAATTGGAACCCTATACTTATATCCGAGGAGGAGTTCTCAGCTCACGTAAAATTGGAAGACTATACTTTTATCCGCGGTGTATTTCTCAGCGAACTTAAAATTGTAACCCTACACTTATATCCGAGTTGTATTTCTCAGCTCACGGAAAATTGGAACCCTATACTTATATCCGAGGTGTATTTCTCAGCTCACGGAAAATTGTAACATTACACTTATATCCGAGTTGTATTTCTTAGCTCACAGAAAATTGTAACATTACACCTATATCCGACATGCATTTCTCGGCTCACAGAAAATTGTAACATTACACTTATATCCGAGGTGTTTTTCTAAGGTCACGGAAATTTGTAACATCACACATATATCTGTCGTGTATTTCTCAGCTCACGGAAAATCGTTACCCTACACTTATATCCGAGTTGTATTTCTGAGCTCACGGAAATACCCGAGCAGTTCAGATTGCCGGACACGGTGGTGGTGTGTTGATCTTCCCGTCCAATTCTGCCAAGTCCTCTACGTATGGGACACTAGTCTTATCCCTATCGTAGGCTGTTTGCTCTTTTATAGTTGGCAGACGACAGCGTGTTTCAACAAGAAACGAGATTTTTGTTAATTTCATTTTTTTTGTAGTCATGTCAACTAATTGAAGCGATTTGTCAATCGGGGTGACAATATTGTAAAAAATTGAAGCTCAGATATTTTAAATAAACCCTACCTTCACTACACAGTGTCCTAACGGATATTGCTTTTTTGAATCCAGGGATTTCATCGATATGGTCGGTAACATGCATACAACGGCTTTCTTTCATATTATGTATAATTTGCATTAAAAGTCTCATTTCTCAATACAAAATAAAGAAAAAAGAACATTTGATGAAATTATTTCTTATTTTGTATAATTTGCATAAAAAGGCGTTATTTCTCAATTTAAAAGAAAGAAAAAAGAACATTTTATGCAATTCTTTCTAATTGTATATAATTTGCATAAAAATGCGTTATTTCTCAATTTAAAAGAAAAAAAGAACAGTTTATGAAATTCTATCTTATTTTGTATAATTTGCATAAAAAGGCGATGTTTCTCAATTTAAAAGAGAAGAAAAAAAAGAACATTTTATGAAATACTTTCTTATTTCTAACACAGGCTGAAGGTGGATACTCTGTTAACCTCATACAGGGCTGACCCGAATAATCCTATCACCCAATATCTGGACTATACCAAAAACTGCCAGACTTATCATGACCCAGTCCAGTTCTACGGGTAAGTTGGTTCTCTATCAGTCTACTTCCTAATGTGATTCTTCCAAAGCTGCCAAAAGACATAAGTTTATACAGTCTAACTTGTGTTAAGCAGTCACCCTTTTAAGCAGCCAACCTGCCTTAAACAGCCACTACAGAAAGTCCCATTGTTAGATTAATAGTGTACATCAATTTCAAAGACATAAGTTAATACAGTCTAACATGTGTTAAGCAGCCACCCTTTTAAGAAGCCAACCTGTCTTAAACAGCTAATTTACTCTGTCCCATGTGCTGGCCTCTAAACACAAGTTTGACTGTATGTTTATATTTATCTAGTCGTTTATACTCCTATCAAAGGAGGGCTAATGTGTATGTGATATGTAATATTTTATTTTATATGTTTTTAATTTGAATGTACGTATGGTTATGCTTTAATAAACAATGAACTGAACTGAACCTCAATGTTGAGGGAATCATGAAATTGTCTTAATCCATTACCAAACAGTAACGACATTTTACCACTTTGTTGTAGTCGACTCTAGAAAATATTGTGGGAAAGGAAGAAATTGCTCGGAAAGATTACTTTCCGATTTCACCATATTCTTCAATGTCGTCTGCAAAGTCTTTTTTCAATTTGGGACAGTCGAAAATTTGGCGTTTGGTCAGGAGCTAATCATTTGATAGTGATTTTTGTGTCATTAAACCGTACGCAAATCGGCCAGCCTTAAGATGTCATTAACTTGATTTAAAAGGCAAGTTACTACTCAATGCATGGCACTGCATGTATTCTTATGAAAGGCTGCATCTTCCTTTTTGGCTTTTGTCCTGTATAACCTCTTGCATAGTTACTCTTTTTTTTTATCGTCACCGAATTATAGAGGGACGAAATTCGTTGGTGATAGAATGAAAATGTTTCAATAAGTCATTGACGTGTACGTAGGAAATAAAACGAACACGCAAAGGGACAAACAGTTAAAACATTTTAGAAAAAAGGTTAACAGCTCATCCTATAAAGTACGTTTTTAAACATCTTTTTATTGAAAAAGTATGCAGACGATATTTGAAACTAAAATTGAACTTGGATATAGCATGGTAGGATAGAAACGATTAATATTTGTTCGAAAACGATTTTTACTATCATTTTTTCGTTTTCTCGATAATGTTTTAAAAGTTGCATTCAGCAGACATGCAATATTTTGAATATTTTCGTAAAGAGCATGTATGTTTTTTATTGGACAAAACCTTTGCCTAACAACCTCTCTGTTTGTATATAAAAGCCGACCGATGATATCACTTCAAGAATCATGTAGCTCAAAGTATGTTATATCATGACATAACATAACATGATGTATTTTATTGGCATTAAACATTACATATTAATAGCCATACAATTTCCATACAATTAACATGCAAATGGTGAATCATAAGAACAAGAAAATAATTTATCAAAAGGAACAGTCCAAATATAAATAAGGAAATTTATAAATGAATAAATATAATAGATAGCTTAACATCTAATCTGTATTCGAAATATTTCTAAATTTAAATGCACTAATGATTATTTAGCGACACTAAGGATAGAACGTTGTGATGTCGAGTTAATGATATTTTTGAACGTTTGTAAAGTTGGCCGTCCAAAACAATATGGTTTAAGGTGACGATATATTTCACGATGATACGGACAAACTAACAAGAAATGATATGAATCTTCAATTGCTCCCATATAACACGGTGTACATAGGCAATTATTTCGATCTTATTATCATTATTTTTATTTTTATTTTATTTTTTTTTATCATTATTTTAGGAAGAACCAGTATTACACGTACAGTTCCCTGTGTAAGTTGATGCGAACCGAGGTCCGCGTGCTTTGGACTCACGTTGAAGGTTACACACCAACACCGGAAGAGCAATCCTGGAACAATGGCCGACTTCCGGTACACGTGATCGAGGGTCAGAATCTGTACAATGTCGAGTGCATTCACCCACTGTAAGCAATTCTAAACAACACTTCTTTTTTCTTCTCCTTACGTCTGTAACGTGTGTTGAACGTTTATGCAAATAATGGAACCTAACCTTGTTGTAGAGAACATGCTGGTATATATATATAGACAACACAACCGCTCAGTGTACACAGTGTTTTCCACTGATTGGGTGTGTTTGTGTCTTTGAGAGCTTCATATGCTAGGTTCGTTACACTTCTGTAACAAACAACGGGACGTTCCATGCGTTGACACTGATATTCCTACAAAAATCAACCTGATTTAACCCTTTACCAAACGACACAATTTCGATGGTTCAGATTGAAAGAATTTGAAGACGACATTCAAAAAGAAAAATGGGGAAAACTCTTCTGATAGGACAGAAAACATTGTGGGAAAAGGAAAATAAATGCTCGTTACAAAATTTGAAAGTGAAAATAAAATGTTATTGAAACAATATATGTATGTATTGTTGTTTGATATACAATTAAAGGGTATCTATTGAACGCATAATTGATTTAGAAAAACGACAGTTTATCTTACTATGTTCATTTTACATGTCTTAGACCTTTAAAGCAACATCCCGCTTTTCGATTAAATCACATGAAACTCAACTGTATATACACTTTAAAGAACTAGGAACGACCTCAAATAGATTCAAATGACCAATCTTCAGTGCCTATCATATAGCAGGACCGCTGCTGTGCAATTTTAAAGAAATTCTTGTTTAACTTTCAGATTTCCTCACATCTCTGAACAAGCACCTTTAACTTTCATTTGAAAGTTTTTTTGATCAATAATTTGTTTTTGAGGGAGTCGCTTTAAAGGCCTATGAAAGGATATGAGTAAAAATAAATAACTGAAAAATATATGAAGTTCTTTTTATCATGTTCATAAAAATTATTCTATGAATGCTGTGAGACCCTTTTTAAAAAAAAAAACAAAAAAAACTCTTTTATCATAAATTATTTTGTTCTTGGAATAAAGTTGTTTCCAATTCAATCATGTTTATCAATAATATATTTGTTTACATATTTCAAATAGCGAATTCTTATTGGTTTGTTAAACAATGTGTATCACATGACCAAGTCAGAGATGAAGAATCAGGCAATCTGAATCATTAAACTGGTTGATCTGGGTAAGTCCTCGTTGACTTTCACGTTTAACTTGTGCTGATGGTTATTTTCGATGATTACTTTTATGATCTGACCAAAAAATTACCAAATACAATAGTTTGGTATAGCATTAATCTCCTTTCATGTGCCTTTAAAGTTTCGCATCTAATGTTCACAGGTCAGAGGACGTCCGGCCAACTGATGCGCCTGCTTGGGAAGTAAAGATCGCCAAGAGGTCAGAGTGGAACGAGGTCACACGGCACCTGTGTAAAGTCGGCTACATGTATAACAACAACTACGTCTGCAAGCCGTCTGGTTACATTAACCGAGATATCCTTGTCTACTCCGAGCACGCCAACAGAGTGTTCATCAAGCACTTGAAGAACGTCCCCACAGCGTGCGCTTGTACTAGATGTAAATGCACGAAGCCGTAGATTGGTGACATCCATTGCCTCGTTTTGAAATATTGTACTCTATAACCACTCCGACGCCTAATGACGTGATAAAACCAGCATGAGTTGTTTGCTTACGATACGCAGAAGTTTACCCTTTACCAAACGCCAAATTTTCGACTGCCCCAAATTTAATGAGTTTGCAGACGGCATTTCAAAATGTAATGAAATTTGAAAATAACCTTCTGATATTGGCAGAAAACAATGTGGGAAAGTAGAAAACGCACGATCCGAGCGATTGCTACACTTCCCACCATGTTTTTCTGAGTCGTCTGCATCAAAGTGGTTAAATGTCGTTATTGTTTGGTTAATGGGTTAAATAGTGTATTCTAAAACCACTGCAACTATAAATGACGCGATAAAACGAATATAAGTTGTTTGCTAACAATACGTAGGAGTAAAAGTCGATTAAACTCATTATCAAACAATAAAGACATTCACCACCTTTTTACAGACGACTCTTAAAAACATTCTGGGAAAGGTAGAAATTGCTCGTCACGAGCAATTTCTCCTTTTCCCACAATGTTTTCTTCTCTATGAAAATATCATTTTCCAATTTCATCACATCTTGAAAAGTCGTCTGCAAACTCTTTCAATTTGAGACTGTCTACAAGTTGGCGTTTGGTAAAGAGTTAAAGCGTATTTGACAAATGATTAAGACTCACGATTTTATCGTTCCCTAACACCCCCTGGTCTTATTTATTGCGTCATTGATGTTACGTTCGTTGCACGTCGCTGACGTAGAGAACAGTTCTTCTTGTTTAACGTTGGGGTGACGTCAGAGGAAAATGGTAAAAATACAATTACAAACAAATAAAAAAAATCCTCTCTTTTTAAAGGACAAACAAAGCATTCATTTTCTTTTATAAAATATAAGTTTTTATATCGTAAGTTGAAAAATAGAGCGGTGATAATTCGCCTGTTAAGCTAACGACAGACGTTTATTGGTCCATACGTATAAAGAATACGTTAACGTCAATCCTAATTGAAATGAAATTGGACGTAAATCGTTTGGAGTGATACAATTTACAATACAGCTCATAATGGAAAGTAAAACACTTTTCCAGATGATAAATGTCTCTACTTTCCTCCAATTATTTCAAGAGTTCCTAGCATACGAGATATTCAGAAATTATAATTGAACGTATAATAACCGAGTGTATAGCCAGCAGGTCTATCAAACATTAGGTGCCGTTGTGTGTTTTGAATCGTGGCGTTAAAACTACGTTGCTGGTGAATTCTGGAGAGGGAAAACGCAAAAGCTTTGTTTATTTTCTTTGTAAATATTGTAGATAATCGTTTGTTGCACTCTGAGAAAATGTCCATTATAGATTCCATTCACAATTCATTCGGGAAATGTGCAATACATACCATGTTTATTTCGTTCATAGGCGATGTTAACACCACTATCGTATTTCTCTCAATATTCAACTTTAAAAAAAGCAATGTTACCCTTTTCAAGCTTACCCAAATGGCCTTTGGTGTTTATATTGGTTACTTAATCTTTACTTAGACCAATTACATCTGGTTTTTTTTGGTGCCAATAGCCTTATTACAAATAAGACTGGGTCAGTAAATCTTAAATCTTGTCATGTCATTAAACAAATCAATTTAGCAAGATGACCTCTTCCTTCTTTATCAAATCTTTAGACAGAGCTGAATTAGCATCTTACCAAACATTAACGACATTTGACCAGTTCGTTGTAGACGACTCTGGAAAAAATTGTGGGAAAAGGAAAGATTGCTCTCCTTTTCCCACAATATTTTCTTCCGTATCAGAAGATCGTTTTTCAATTTCATCACATTTTGAAATGTCGTCTGCAAACTCTTTCAATTTGGAACATTCGATAATTCCGCGTTTAGTAAAGGGTCAAGTTGTGCTAGACAAAACTCGAGAGTTGGTGTCCGGGTTCATTCACTGCCGAATCTATGAGCCCGGAGTCCAATCATCGGCTTATGTGTAGCACCATGTGACTAAACCACGTGACTAATTACAAGACTCGAATTTGGTCGAAATAAAGTGAGTTCTGATAATTAAACTTACAACTCGAAATGCTATTCAAAGATTTCCCTTTAGAACATGAAAATGTTCTTAATTGGAAATATGGGGGTAATTGATAAAACACATAGTTTGGAATTTGAAAATGATGCCATGCACCAAATCATGTGACAAGGAAATATGTTATGATGTGAACTTTGTTTTCTATCCCGGTTTTCTTTCAACACGAAATGACCTTTATTGTGAATTTTATGTTTTTCTGTTATAAAGTTTGCATCATGTGTGCAAACATCATGGTGTTTGTGATTATATAGTTAATTGCTGAAATAAATATGTATTCATATTGAAGTATTAGCGTAATATTTTGTATGTCCAGTGTTAGCCAAATTATCATTTTAACCACTATAAAGTAAACGTTAGATAGTGGTTCCCTTTCGGTTTGTATCCCGGCGACCACTGGGTCTACCCATACCCCTGATTAAAAAATACAACAAGTCATGCGCACATAACAAAACAACGATTGCGTTAACTACAATCGGGTTATACATAAAGGTTGTTCTGATGTGTCGAACCAGTGATCTTTGATTGTTTTAATGGCAAGAAACTGTTAAATCTTGCTTCAACATAAAGTATTCGTAAACTATACTGTCCCTAGATTCCTGATAACCATTGCAAAATGATCTTGTTGCGTTCTGAACATCATTCAAACACTTTGCTGGCCAATCAGAAAGAACAAAAAGTCTCTTTTCTCTGAACCTTTTCTCCGTTAAGAGTTGCTTACAACATACGGAATGGAAGTCTTAAAAGCATACTAGCGCTCAGAAAAACTGCAAAACTGGGTAATATGAGTTATTAATTATGATTGAATATGTTGAAACATAGCGAAAAATCATAGGATCATGACAGTATAACGCCTGCACTATTAATTATGTATTTTTCAAAGTGCTATATCTACAAATTCGGTACCCACCAATTTAACTTCATTGTTTACATTCTAGTAACATCTAAAGTAGCAAGAAGCGCTCGGAATTATGATTGACAATCACCTGGTTAGAAATTTCATTTGAAAAACATAAAAATGCTGTCATCTATCCAATATTAACAACGTGAACATTCAAAAATAAGAATTTTGTGGGTTTTATTGATTCCCAACGTTTCTCGGCTGACCTAGTTTTATCGCTAGTTGTAAAGAAACCTTATAGTATTCACTCTTTTAAAAGCATCATGTAAACATGTTAAAGTCTAAATTCTTCTGTAAGAGGGAATTTAAAGTACTTTTTAGTTAGTTTACAATTATTCTAGAACCTTCACAATTTAAGTGGAAATGAGCGCAAGTATGGCTTTAAACGAAGCCAAACTTATCAATTCACATTGAAATCAATGTGGAAAGGAAACGATTAGTTGCCGTAAATTTACGTCGTCTCATTTTGTCATAATGTTTTCAAATGGTGTCTTTGTAAAACCGTTTGAATTTGTTTGAATTACTGCAACCATTATCATTGAGGAAAGCTTGGAGTTTTTAGACCTCGTGACCTTGGAAGAGACGATCAACGAATGCCCGTAAAATAAAAACGCACGTATGTAAGTCCTTGATCCAATTTTACAAAAAAAAAAAAGGATTTGCTCGAAATGGGTTTCTTATTCATATTTGAGATTCGAAAGGCATAAACCTAGAAATATAGCGGGACCAAACCTATTCCCTTGTTTTGTATGATGGTACCGGTAAGTCAACAATTGGGTAATAGAAGCAGGGGGGTGCCCTTAACGCGTATAGTGCTTGAACCGGCTTCATAATTATGCAAACAGGTTATATCCAGGCCAGTCGCCAAGTAAATGGGCGGCTTACATGTGATCTAAAATGTTTGCTTCTCTGAGTAACTTTCCTTTACAAAATTAAGCACATATTTAAGGTTTTGGAAAGCAGACGACACAAACATTTACTTTTAGAAAACTACCCAGCATTCTTTTGTTTACGATGATAAGATTCGCTGGCGAATTTGAAACGGAATCTGAATGCTTTTTGACACTTTTGATAATTTTATGAGCGGACACAAGTTTCAAATGATGGAGAATCAATAAATCAACTTTTCATTTACCAAGATACATCGCGACAGAGCTCGTACTTGTATTGGAAACTTCCCGTCTGATGTCATACAGATTCTTTCTAGAAGAAAGAAGAATATCGACCGTTGCATTGGGTCATCATGCACAACGTAGTTTTATGCATCGTAGATTCAAAATTGAGAGAAATCAATAATGGAATGGAATCCCGTATGGAATCTTTGACAATTTGCGAAAAAGCCAGGAGGAAGCAATTGGTTATACCCAGAATCAAGTAAGTCTTCTTACATGGTCATAGCCTGTTACTTTTGAGATCTAAATTTCCCATTTTCTCCAATGTAAAATCATGTATTTTATAAGAATCATCTGAATAAGGAATAACGTTTTGTCCATAAACTATACGCTGAATCATCAAATGTTCCAATAAACCCTTAAAACTGTCATAAAATGGACACTCACACATTAATCGTCCCATTTTTCTATGGCGCAAAGTGTAATAGTATCATCCGAATATCAGTACAAATGGAGCCAAGTCTGGCCAAGGCAACGGCATTTGTGTTCATACATCATGCGAAAGGCAATCAAAATCACATTTAAGAGCATTGCAGGACTATCACCTAGTAAAAAAACACACCTGTTTTATACCAGGTCATCTTTTACAAGCAAAAAATATACATCAGAAGGAGAAACTTAACATTGCTAAATGGAGTTACGACCCGGACGTACTTAGTAATGGTTCGACTTGCAACATGTTGTTTGTGTCACAAAACCCCTTTATTAAGCAGATGGTAACGCATCGCTGTAAAATATTATAACAGAGGGAACTGCGCAAATGTACAAAGTATTGTATCGTTTTCAGATTCGTATCTAAAGAAAGAAAACAACGAAGTTTCCCGGTTCCTACAGGGTGTTTGTACTTAGAGCAATAGCCTTTGCAGACCAGAAATCACCAGAATACCATTTTACTAAACATCTAAGCTTAAAGACCCAGGACACCATACACTAAATATATATAGGTAAAAAGTAGAATTTGCGTATGGTATTCAGCTATGCTTCTAACAAATATTCCTTTAAAAAAATCGCCGAAATCGCGGTATAAATGAAGATATTTACGGAAAACCCCCACTGCCTCGACTTTTGTATGTTACTACAGCTATATGGTAATTAGTTACGGCACGTGGGCTGTCAAGTGCCTGTTACGTGACAATGTACACCTAGCTTAGAAGATACTAGCGTCAGCGTCCACTTTTGTTTTCAGCGTGTAGTCTTATAGGTATCACGTTAGCGTAACGTGACCGGTTGTTCATAGCTTGACGCTATATTTAGATTATGTCGAAATGTCAAAAGTCATCTTATATGCTTTTGGTTTCTTTGGCGAAATGTTAAGTTAATCTATATTCCTTTATTTTCGAAAGTTTAAAAAAATAATCCTATGACGCAGAGAAACTTTAAAGTTTGCATAAGTCCAAACAACATCCCCTCTTATTCCAATATTGTACCAAGCAATATTGCAAAGTAACACATCATTAAAATCATCGTCTCTCCGGGCCGCTTCCAATGACAGGTCTCATTGCAATATTGTATTTTCATTTAGGATACAATCCATGTTAACCAGTTTTGACTTACGCAAATGTTTTCCTTATATCGTTTAGTAAAGCGGTCCCCAAAAGGACCAAATAGGTCTGGTAATGACTGAGTCAATGGTACTATCTGGTGATACACCTGTTACCTTTGAGATCTTTAATTTCCATTGACTCCAATATTAAATCAGGCATTTTCAAGACTCTGCTGAGTGAAGAATAGTGTTTTCTATGCTTAGTTATATACAGAAATATCATGTTGGGCAATTAAACTCCCAAAAACTGTAATAAATGGACACCTCAAATGTCTCATTTCTTTCTGCAGAGCAAAGTGTACTAGTAACGTTCGAAAATCAGCTGTCAAATCCAGTCTTGGTACCGCCATTTGTGTTTATACATCCAAATAGTCCTGCAATAAGCAATCAACATACATCAAGATACTATCCATGTGTATAAGATATGACTTACGCAAATTGTTTCCATAAGTTGTTTAGTGGAACGGTACCCAGAAGTCGAAACTCAAAATTTCTAAATAGGACTATATTTGTTATTTTCGGTGTATGATCGAAATCTATTTCATCGAGTGACCTTAAGAGCTATATTTTCACGAGTGGCGGAGGACCACTTTTGGTACTACAACCCGTAAGTACTCCGTAAGAGGTGGGAGTACATCTCGCCGTGGTGGACGTCTAAAGTGTATGCTGTGCTGTAAATCAAAGGGCGACGGGCGACAAGAATATACGGTAGGACGAAGCGTGAAGTGACATTCCCATTATAAAACTTATTTTGGCATACAGCTTTTTAACATCATGGCCTTTAGCACTGTAAAATAAAACGGCTTGGTAGAGAAAGACAGGTAAAGAACGAAAAACTAATTAGTTTATGTTAAAAACATTAATTTTCGTACCTTTTAACCCTTATGATACTGGAACCGGATTTAGCTTATGCAAACAGGTTAGATCACAGGCCAGCGTACCTTTTTTAACCCATATAGTACTGGAACAGAATTTAGCTTATACAAACAGGTTAGATCACAGGCCAGCCGCCAAGTAAATTGGCGACTGGCCTGTGCTCTAACATAATCGCTACTCTGAGAATCTGTACGCATCAAAATCAAGAAGATATATAAGGTTTTGGAAAGCAGACTACACAAAAATCTACTTTTAGAAAATTGCCGAGAATTTTAGGGATAAAAGTGGATTTTTACCAGGTTCTTCGTACTTTCCTTCATTTCAATATAAAGCTCTTGTTAATGACATGTAGATTTGTTTGCTCAAATCGTATTTTGAAATGGTTAAATAACGAAAAAGGGGTTACTTTAATGTAATCGGCAACAAACCATAGCCAATTGAAATTACTGAACAGTTTTGCAGAGTTTTGTTTCATACTATTATTTAAGTTGTAAATAATCGTTAGGTTCTTTATCATTTTATAAGTCCGTCCATTCCAGAGCATGTTCGTTCAGCCTAAAACGTATGACCGCTAGTAACACCAATGTGGTTGTAATGGGGCTACCAGACAAGAATGTATTATCGTTGAATTGTAGTCCATAAGTCATTACACTATGATGATATTGCTTCACTGTCCCTACCAATATATGTGAATATCATAGACTTAACCCTTAAAGTGATGGAACCGACTTTATGCTTATGCAAACAGATGCGATCCAGACAATCCGCCAAGTAAATTGACGGTTTGCCAGTGATCGAACCTGTTTAATACACGAACAATTTCTCATTTTCCCACAATGTTTTCTATCCTATCAGAAGCTTATCTTTCAATTTCATCACACTTTGGAATGTTGCCTATAAACTCTTTCAATTTGGGACAGTCGAAAGTTTGAAAGTTTAGCGTTTGGTAAAGGGTTAAACAGTGTTGGAAATGAAAACACAAAAAACATTAAATTAAACAAAACATTGTGTTTTGGACTGAGGCCACCTGCCTGGTACTGAAAAAAGCATTAATCATTTATACTGTTATTGTTGCATAAGTTGATGATGATAAATTAGATTGGGATATATAAATAAATAAACAATTAATCATAAAAACAACAAATCTGTTTCGTTATGGTTTTTGGAACGTAATAATCTGAGAAGTTCATCATAATATATTCTCATCTTTTGTAACATTTTTCTTAATCACATTACCAAGAGCAGTCTGTTTGCACCAAAAGGGGATGTTCTCTCGACAATTATCGTGTTGCGTTTTAGATTCATGTTTTATAAAGAGGAATTCATCATTTCTTCACAATGATTTCTTACACATGTCACAATGAAAGTGATATTTTATAAACTTTGTAGATGCCGTCTGATCATGCTCTCATTGTTTTGACCAGTTTAGAAATCAAAGGTTTGGGAATGGGTTGAAAACCCGAGATTTAGGTTGACAGCTGAAAGAGAGCATCTGTAGCTGTTGATTACAGCCAACAACTTTGGAAAGGCCTCTAGATTAACAGTTGGTAGCCCCCAAACAGGTTGAACTCCATCAATAGTACCATGGTAGGGCACATGAAACATTGGTTTTACAGAGACGAGCTTTGTTATATATACACATGAGAAGAAATATGGTTATGACGATGACGAAGTAATAATTATTTATTATTTTACAACATTTGCACCTTAACGTGCTACACCCAAATTTGTTTTACACAGTAAAAACTAAAATAAAAATAAAAAGTACATTTTGAATTACTTGAGTTGTTTAATCAATTAAAATGACCTGTCTGAATGTCCTATATTGACGCCAACTTTTCCTTATACTATCGAAACATACTCTGTGTTTTGTGACCTTTGGCGCAAATGAACGTGCCGAACCACCCTCTTCTTGTTACACTTGTCTTTCTGGGTACGTTTACATAATTTCTGTCCTGGTCGAAACTCTTCTTTGCATCGTAATTACGTATGTTTTATCAAACGAACGTCACAGGGATGCATTAATACAATGATATACACAAAGAATAAAAGACACACACCTACATGTAAGCATGTACCATTTTTTCATCCTGAAACACCGGATTGAAGGCTAACGACATCATGTTATTTTTGCAGATTCCTTGACAACCTTATTGGTGTTTCAAATTGAATATAACACGTATATAAATCTTAAACAAGATTGACCATTCAAACATATGTATGATGCATCATTTAAAAAGCTAGTATGACCCTAAATGATATTTAATGTTAATGAATTGTTTTAGCAGGTAGTTGAGGTTTCTTAGTATCGACCTTTACAACCCCATCCGATTCACTTTTGGTTGATTTCGTTTCCATAGCAACTTTCACCAAATCAATTCCGATTGGACCGTCAGGGCTGAGGTCAATGTTGATTGGCTGCAAATGAGATTGAATGAACGACTGGGTTTCTGCTGCACTGGGTATCGACAACCCAGGTTTCAGTCCGATTTTTGAAATGTCAATTTCACTTGACCCACCCGAAATGATGTCAGGACTGATTGGTCGCAACTCAGATTGAATTAATGAATTAGGATCTTTTAATCCCATACTAATTGATCCTGTTTGGGCAGCGACCTTTGTAAGATCGACACCGGTTGACCCACCCGGGCTTAAATCCACGTTGATTGGTTGCAATTGTGATTGTATGAAGGAATTGTGATCACCTGATCCCATACTATTTAAACCTGTTTGCGATGCGTCCTTTGTAAGATCAACACCGATTGGCCCACCCGGGCTTGATTTCTTAGAATCAACCTTTACAACCCCATCCGATTCACTTTTGGTTGATTTCGTTTCCATAGCAACTTTCACCAAATCAATTCCGATTGGACCGTCAGGGCTGAGGTCAATGTTGATTGGCTGCAAATGAGATTGAATGAACGACTGGGTTTCTGCTGCACTGGGTATCGACAACCCAGGTTTCAGTCCGATTTTTGAAATGTCAATTTCACTTGACCCACCCGAAATGATGTCAGGACTGATTGGTCGCAACTCAGATTGAATTAATGAATTAGGATCTTTTAATCCCATACTAATTGATCCTGTTTGGGCAGCGACCTTTGTAAGATCGACACCGGTTGACCCATCCGGGCTTAAATTCACGTTGATTGGTTGCAATTGTGATTGTATGAAGGAATTGTGATCACCTGATCCCATACTATTTAAGCCTGTTTGCAATGCGTTCTTTGTAAGATCAACACCGATTGGCCCACCCGGGCTTGAATCTACATTGATTGGTTGTAACTGTGATTGAATGAATGTACTAGGGTCTTCTAATCCTATACTTCTTAATCCTGTTTGGGTTGCAGCTTTTGTAAGATCAACACCAGTTGGCCCACCCGGGCTGAAATCAACATTGATCGGTTGCAATTGTGACTGAATGAAAGGATGTGTGTCATCTAGTCCCATATTGCTTGATCCTTTTTGTGATTCGGCTTGTGTGAGATCAACACTGATTGGTCCGCCTGGACTGATATCAACGTTGATTGGCTGCAATTGTGATTGGATGAAAGAACTCGGACTTTCTTGTCCGATGTTTCCCGACTCTGTCTTTGAGCCCATATGCGTAGATTCAACAGGATTACCATCAATCTTGGTTGGATGAGTTTGCAATTTCAACGATGAAACACCACCGCCTTGATCGTGCTTGTTAGGTCCGATTTCTAGCCGGACATTTGTTACGTCGACAACGACTGGTTCTTTTGGACCAAGTCCAACATTGCTTGATTTCAACTGCGACTGCTTGGTCGGGCTTGAACCACCAGGTACGAGACCTGACCCGAAGTTGACCTGTCCGGTAGACGTTGAGACTCCCTCTGGTAGCCATGGTAACGGTAATGGTCCCGGGGGTGGATCTGTTAGACACTGGATATGTTTACAGGCACAGGATAACGGGACCTTTGTGCGAATTCGTCTACATCCCTGATGTACGTCCGGGCAGAATACCCAGACGTCAATGGATACGGTAACTTCCGGAACACAAAACATGCCGGGGGTACCATAGAGTACTTTACACCGACCTCTGTAAATAGAACATATTGGTCGGTTTGTATTAATGAAATAAACATATTGAACGTATTCCTCTTTGGAGCATTGCACAGAAGACCCAGATACCAATGGACCCTGTAACTTCCGGTAAACAAAACATGTCAGGGTTGCCAAAGAGTACTTTACACCGGCCTCTGTAAAACAAAATCGTATATTAGCATGTTAGCGGGTTTTTGTTGGCCTAAAACCGGAAGAAGTCGTTTTATCAAAAAGAAAGATTTAATATCTTTGTTTCGCTAATAGTCATGGAATCAATTTTATCACACTGTTTTATAATGTTCTGCTATGTCCGAATTAGTGAAGAAACTGTATGCACATTTGACCGATTTCTTTCCACCGACCATTGCTCTTGGCTGTGTTTTCGATGACCTCCATTTTATATCACTGGTAAGTGTTTTAATCGATTGTTGCCCTTATAGTGCTGGAACCGACCTCATGCTTATGCAAACAGGTAGAATTCAGGCATGCCGTCAAGTAGATTGTAGGCTGGCCTGTGATCTAACATGTCTGCTTCCCTGAGTATCTTTCCTCATCAAAATTATGCAGATATCTAAGGTTTTGGAAAGCAAATGACTTTTAATTTTTAGAAAACCATCCAACATTCTAAGGTTGAAGGGTGACATATCAATAAAAAACAAATAATCGCCATTGCCATTTGCCCATAAATAATGAATATATAATAGCATATAGGGGGAATGGAGGGGTGTCGAAAATACTACAAAACCTCACCTCAAATGAATTTTAACCAGCGACATCAAGATGGCATGATAATCGATGTAATTACCATTCGTAGTAATTCAGTTATTTCAGAAGTATGAGCGGTATCGGAGATACGCAACACTTAACAAAAACATGATTTAATGCGAATAGCTCCGGCCCAACCGAGGTATCCCGAGAACAACCGAAGTACTCCGACCAAAGAATAAATTTCAAAATCGCGGATTAATACTATTCTTCCTAAACCTGCTCTAATATGCAACCATAGATATCACTTAACTATATGACGATACGAGTATGCCTTTGTTAATTGTTGCGTATCCCCGATACCTCTCACATTTCTGAAATAACTGCAATGTTTACTTATTTTCAAGTGGCTTTCAAAAAGAAATGGAGGGGGATAGCATTGTAGGGTGGGTGGAGGGGAGATGGAGGTGTTGGCATCATTCGCCATTTACCTGTGAGTGAAACGCTATATCAGATAAGTATATTGTCAGGTTATGAAGGAAAATAAACATTTCAAGTTCAAGCGTACACTTTGTACGATGAAAGTCACAAAAGTAACAAAAACTTGGATAAAATGAAAACTGTTTATTTCTATATATATATAACCGATTGTTACTATTGCACTCTGAGAAAATATTCGTAATAAAAACAACACAACATTTTGTACATAAATACATCACACCTTGTAAATATCAAATATTTTGTTGACATGCACTAAGAAAGCCACTTTTCATACACACTTTCAAAAAGGATTCTTTTCAGATGTATCACTTAGGTAAATACACATTTTAGTGTGTCATGGTAAATTTCTCCCAGCATTACACAGGGCTTTTTCACAGCAATCCCATATTTTCCATATTTAACACTCAAGACTATTTTGGAAATGAAAAAAATACCACAAACTTTGGTTAAGCATAACCCTGGATTGGTTTTTCCGCCAAGGCGGGACTGACTTTGTGCATTGCAACTAAAGGACGATATAATCGACATCAGAAATCCTTTCCGTAATCAATAATTACAATTGGTGTATTTTATCTATGTTCAACATTCGGGAAATGAGTGAAAAACAATGAAAACAAAATGAACATTAGATCAATATATGCAACTAACGATAAACAATTTAAAAAACAATATATTCTATTCACATGTAGATCAATTGTCATCATTGAACATGAATAGAAAGTAACGATTCGGATGGAATTATAAAAAAGAAGCTAGAATTATTTGCTTCCCATCTAGAGCATGTTCACGTGACTTTGCGGGAGAAAGCATCCACTCGCTGGTACCCCGGCACACACACTGCCGATAATGTGAGCCAAAGTACCAGTAAATTTAGCGCCCCGCTGGCGATCTGCAACATGCATATTAGCCGCGTTCAACACCTCAATCGGAAACTCTTCGGAAAATGTTGGAAAGCCGTAAAATGCGGATTGCTATATTGCATACCATAAAACAATCGTGATCTTCGGCTTTACGTTGTTCACCGGAAGTAAAAGAAGCCTATTTTGACCCTCGAAGTACAACAAAAGATAATGTGTCCTGTCGCCACCACCTAAGGGTTTCAAGTGTCAATAGACGAATGACGTCACCTTAGGCTTGGTGGACAGAAGTCTGACTTACAGTCTCCCAAGAGGGCACATGACCGAATGTTAACCAAGTGGAGTTATAAACTCAACGTGCTTAACTCTTTACCAACTGCAGACCACCTTTTTTGTTAACTTAAAGCAGACGACTTTAGGAAAGCTTTATAAACATATGAAGAACCGTTCAGTTGTGCTGTTGTACTATGTGAATAGATTTAAAAGGCATTGTGGCAAAAAGAGAAATTGCTTGTTACAAGCAATTTCTTATTTTGCCACGATGCCATTTGGAAGTCGCCTGCTGAAAGACGCACACATGTGGCGTTAGGTGGTAACGTGTTAACGCAAGGATGTGGTTATACTGGAAGATTTGTCAATCAATTAATTTTCTCTACCAGTAAAGGTGTAGATCGGAATTGATAAGCTATAAGCTAATGGCCACCCCGATCCTCTTCGTTACTTCTATTCATATACAATCTGCTTAGCTAATCAACGTTATCGATATATTTACAAACAAGACTTCAAACGTCTGCATGAAGTGGTCTCAGATTAGACTTTTCCACCATGCTGTTTACAGATGACATTTTTATTAGCTAAATATAGGCTCGCAATAACCAGGAAGCTATGTAAAGGTTCCGAACTATTCAAGACTTACTAAGCCAAGACAGTTGTACATATGAAATTCAGAAACATAAGTAAACATCGTTATTACGTATGCCACCAGAACTATTTTTTTATGTTTTAATCACCCGAGTACGGCTCATATTAGTCTTTAGGAAATACTCGATTATTCATTTCTCTCGTATGATCGACAGAGTCTCGACCAGACTATAAGTAAAGTAGTAGGTCTGATCCGTAACAACACTAATGTCAGATGCCAACAAGCTGTATTTTCACACTTTCTATGCGAATTCGTTTTTTGTGCGTTCCGATGTTTCAGTCGTTAACCAGAACTAACGCCCTATTTACCGGCGCCTCCGACATTCTTTGGATTGGCTGGTCCAAGGTTCGTTGGCGCGAAGTTGACCTGTCCGGTTGGCGTTGAGACTCCTTCCGGTAGCCATGGTAACGGTAATGGTGCCGGGGGTGGATCTGTTAGACACTGGATATGTTTACAGGCACAGGATAACGGGACCTTCGTGCGAATTCGTCTACATCCCTGATGTACTTCCGGGCAGAATACCCAGACGTCAATGGATACGGTTACTTCCGGTACACAAAACATGCCGGGGGTACCATAGAGTACTTTACACCGGCCTCTGTAAATAGAACATATTGGTCAGTTTGTATAATTGAATGAAATAAAAGAATTGTTATTATTCTTCTTAAGAATTGGACGCTAGCACTATTATCAAAATACTAAAAACGGACTTAAAATTTCAAATTACAACAAACTCTTACAAAGCATTTTTAAAAGACCCCCTAGATAATGCAAGGTAAAAATCAATCCTCTTTTATGGTATCACTCGAAAACTACAAAAATTGCGCGGTTTGGTAATAAATGATTACGCATCACACACAATAAAACTACAAGACAACCCACGTTACATGTTACACTCACGTAAATTTCAACTTACTTAGACTTTTATAACGTAATTTCAAACACGCTGCAAATGTTTCTTGTCAACATGGGTATTTTCTTTCTGTGATTGCCAATAAGATACATCTCCAAAAAGGCGCACGCGAAACAGATTAATACGAATAAAACAAAACATCTGTGCATTCATCTTAACTTAACCCTTTACCAAACGCAAAATTTTCGACTGTCCCATATTGAAAGAGTTTGCTGACGACATTTCAAAATATAATGAATTTGAAACGTAATCTCCTTGTAGGGCTGAAAACATTGTTGGAAAAGAAGAAATTGTTCGTTATGGCAATTTCTCCTTTTCCCACCATGATTTCCAAAGTCGTCTGCAATAAACTGGTCAAATGTCGTTATTGTTTGGTAGTGGGTTAATGGGCATGTGTCCATGTGAATACGTTTTATCTTCAAAAGTCATCGTTAGATATGTTTTCATTAAAAGTTTTTAAAGGATTCAATTAATATAATATCCAACGGGTTTGAATCAGTTAAACCCTTGTTGTGTTTGAACTGACTTCATGCTTATGCAAACAGTTTAGATCCAGGCCAGCCGACAAGTGAATAGGCGGCTGGTATGTGATCTAACCAGTCTGCTACCCTGAGTATCTTTCCTCAACGAAATTAAACAGATATTTAAGGTTTTTGGAAAGCAGATGACATTATGTCGATTTGTAGAAAATTAGACAGCATTATCAAGATTAAACCTTTAGCGGGAAAAAGCCAACTTTCGAATTTTCAACAGTATATATGCACCTGAATAACCATTAAAATCTTTTATCCAATTCTCAGATGACCTTGACATAAGATGTTTATCGTCATTCGCAAAAAATGTGCTTCACAACCAGAGATTTTTGGCGAAGTCAAAATATTTTTAGCAAATCTATTTCATTCGGATTATGGATAATAAAAAAGATGTAACCGTTTTGCCATTTACTTAGAGAGACACCTACACATTTACAATTTCCCTTATCAATTACCCTTTTTAACAATGGTTGATAACTCAAACTCACAATAATACTTCTCATATATTTTTCATACTTTATGTTTATCGTTTTGGGTTTGTTTTCTTCTTTGCGTTTACTTTCAACTTTGAACGCTCAAGATATACATAGGCATTGACGAATTTTATTGACATAAGCTTGTACAGGAACTAGTCACATACAAAATACATATTTACAACTACTTTTCATAATATGTAACCGTTGTCTCAAAAATAAAACGTGACATGACAGACCATTTTAAATAATTGCCTACGTAAACAAGACTCGGGATCGCCTTACAGCACCCCCATGGTACTGACGAAGAAAATCGCTTGCGCAACTTCCGATTTAGCATTTTATGGTACATGTAGTTTTCTTCTATTTTTTTTTTACATTTTCAGACAGGTAATCAAACATATAAAGACGTAATTCAACCCTTATTGAATCCAACCGCATTTGGCAAAGTTTCAGTACACAGGTTAGTGCAAAGCGCATCTGTCGAACACAATGAGAGATAGAGACGCCTTACTTACCGGCACTCTCGTTGATAAATCTTTGGTCCTACCACGTGGCACATCCATCTCTTTTTGACATACGTCTCTGTTTGCAAGTCGAATACTTTGATCGTGGTGAGGACCCTCTTTAATAGAGTGGGTCTACGGTCACAGACTCCTTCACACTCGTAGTTCGAGCTGAAATCAACCCACATGAGAGGTAAATAAAGGGAGAATCATAGCCTTGGGTTCTGGGGTCCGTTATACTAAACAAGTTACGGAAAATATTTGCATAAGTCATAATTGATATACATAGATAGTATTGCCAATGAAAGTACAATATTGCAATGTGACACGTCATTAGAAGTGTCTCGGAGGGGCGATTCCAATGATATGTTACTTTGAAATATTGCTTAGCCCAATATTGAAATAAGAGGACTTGCTGTTTTAGACCTACGCAAATCTTCAACGTAAACTGTTTAGTAAAACGGTACCCTGGCCCATGCGTATACCCCTAGTGCGGGGTATACGCACGGACCTGGACCCCAGGCTAAGAGAATCATTGGGAGAAAATAATGAAGGTACAAAAAAGTGCATTGATTTTTGATATCTTTGTGATATCCTTAAATAATAAATTTAGTGGTAAAAGTATAAAAAAAAAACACAGGATGGATCAGTAAGAAGATTCATTTTCTATTACATCTCAACAATACTGTTATTCATCTCGTCACCAGTACAATTTTCGGACCGTAAACAGGCTGCCGTGACGCACTTTTGCAATCTAAACATATCGGGTTTGTCCAATGAAAACGCAGCTCACGGAAATGCCTGGGTAGTTCCGATTGACACTTTTGTTTTCCGTCACTGCGTCACTATATCACGTGATCGCTGTGTGCATTTATTACGCACAAATCAACAATCTGAACACATCGGGTTTATCCAATGAAGACGCCTCCGACATAATATGGATGCCGCCATAATGTTTCCCGCGAGAATGACGTCACTTCACTTTCGTTTTCAAAAATAGATCTTAAATGAGAAATCTAAAAAGTCGTTTAATGTGAAAGGATGTCTAACACTTCCATATAAATTGAACTACTTAATGTGGACCCTGTTGAAATGTGTTATATATGTAACCCTACACTTATATCCGCGATGTTTTTCTCAGCTCACGGCAATACCCGAGTTGTTCCGATTGGTATTTCAAGCCTAAACTGATCATGCACGTTTGTGTAGCAGGGTACCGTTTTACAATACAGTTTACCCTTAAGATTTGCGTTAGTCTAAAACAAAAATTCCTCCTTTTTCAATGTTGGGCTAATCAATATTGCAAAGTAACACATCATTGGAATCGTCTCTCTGACAACCTTGTGGATGCCCTTTAATGAGTAAATAAACTAACCAACAGGTGTTGCCAATTAAAAGGCTGGGGATACGTTTTTATATATCTGATGGTTTCGCAATGCTTTGTTCGTTAACTCTTTTAACCCTTTACCAAACGGTAAATTTTCGACTGCCCAAAATTAAAAGAGTTTAAATACAACATTTCAAAATGGGATGAAATTGATAAATAATCTTCTATTAAGGCATAAACATTGTGGAAAAAGGAGAAATTGCTTGTTAGGAACAATTCTCCTTTTTTCCCCACAACGTTTTCCAGAGTGGTCTGCAACAAAGTGGTGAAATGTCGTCATTGTTTGGTAAAGGGTTAAACGCATACATAGTCAAGGGGTGGATTAAGAGCAATGTCGACACAACAGAAATGTCACGATGTGGGACAGTTTCTTCATTACTTTGGTGATCTCTACGAAATATCACAAAAACACATATTTCTATTGTATGAGGCCTACTTTATGAGGGAGACCTGGTATTGATTTGAATTTAGATCTGCGCAGTTAACCCTATAAGGGAATGTCTAAAACACAACTACGTGTACAAATGAATATAGAAGGCGTATGACATCGTCTATGTCACTCCACTTACCGTGCTTGGTTATCTGGTAGATAGGTTTACACATAAGGAAAAATTCTAAAACACAACTACGTGTACATATGAATATATAAGAGGTATGACAGCGTCTATGTCTTTCTACTTACCGTACTTGATTATCTAGTAGATAGGTTTACACATAAGGAAAAGTTCTAAAGCACAACTACGTGTACATATGAATATAGATGACGTATGACATCGTCTATGTCACTCTACTTACTATGCTTGGTTATCTGGTAGATAGGTTTACACATAAGGAAAAGTTCTAAAACACAACTACGTGTAAATATGAATATAGAAGACGTATGACATCGTCTATGTCACTCTTATTACCGTGCTTGGTTATCTGGTAGATAGGTTTACACATAAGGAAAAGTTCTAAAACACAACTACGTGTAAATATGAATATAGAAGACGTATGACATCGTCTATGTCACTCTTATTACCGTGCTTGGTTATCTGGTAGATAGGTTAATAAATAAGGAAAAGTTCTAAAACACAACTACGTGTAAATATGAATATAGAAGACGTATGACAGCGTCTATGTCTTTCTACTTACCGTACTTGGTTATCTGGTAGATAGGTTTACACATAATGAAAAGGTCTAAAACACAACTACGTGTACAAAAGAATATAGAAGACGTATGACAGCGTCTATGTCTTTCTGCTTACCGTACTTGGTTATCTGGTAGATAGGTTTACATATAAGGAAAAGGTCTAAAACACAACTACGTGTACATATGAATATAGAAGACGTATGACATCGTCTATGTCTTTTTACTTACTATGCTTGGTAAGGATATCTGGTAGATAGGTTTACACATAAGGAAAAGTTCTAAAACACAACTACGTGTACATATGAATATATAAGAGGTATGTCATCGTCTATGTCACTCTACTTACTATGCTTGGTTATCTGGTAGATAGGTTTACACATAAGGAAAAGGTCTAAAACACAACTAATTGTACATATGAATATAGAAGACGTATGACATCGTCTATGTCACTCTACTTACTATGCTTGGTTATCTGGTAGATAGGTTTACACATAAGGAAAAGGTCTAAAACACAACTACGTGTACATATGAATATAGAAGACGTATGACATCGCCTATGTCTCTCTACTTACTATGCTTGGTTATCTGGTAGATAGGTTTACACATAAGGAAAAGGTCTAAAACACAACTACGTGTACATATGAATATAGAAGACGTATGACATCGTCTATGTCACTCTACTTACTATGCTTGGTTATCTGGTAGATAGGTTTACACATAAGGAAAAGGTCTAAAACACAACTACGTGTACATATGAATATAGAAGACGTATGACATCGCCTATGTCTCTCTACTTACTATGCTTGGTTATCTTGTAGATAGGTTTACACATAAGGAAAAGGTCTAAAACACAACTACGTGTACATATGAATATAGAAGACGTATGACATCGTCTATGTCACTCTACTTACTATGCTTGGTTATCTGGTAGATAGGTTTACACATAAGGAAAAGGTTCAAAACACAACTAATTGTACATACTATGCTTGGTTATCTGGTAGATAGGTTTACACATAAGGAAAAGGTCTAAAACACAACTACATGTACAAATGAATATAGAAAACGTATGACAACGTCAATGTCTTTCTACTTACCGTACTTGGTTATCTGGTAGATAGGTTTACACATAAGGAAAAGGTCTAAAACACAACTACGTGTACATATGAATATAGAAGACGTATGACATCGTCTATGTCTCTCTACTTACTATGCTTGGTTATCTGGTAGATATGTGTTGAAGTACTTCTGCATGGCGGCTACCTCTGCAAGAATATCTTCCGGTCCATAATGGCGAGAAACCTCCTCAGCGAGGCTCGTTCTAAAATCATATAAATGTGTCTTATCCCTTAAAAATGCTGGATAACTTTTTTATTTAAAAAAAATGGATTTTTTTGTCGTCTGCTTTTCTAAAACCCTCAAATATCTGCTTAATTTTTATGAGGAAAGATACTCAGAGTAGCCAACATGTTGGATCACAGGCCAGCCGCCAATTTACTTGGCGGCTGGCCTGGATCTAACCTGTTTGCATAAGCATGAAGTCGGTTCCAGCACTATAAGGGTTTTAAACAACAAATAAACACATCTGGCGGTCAATAAGTGCTGCGGATGTCAAACATTGTTTTCTCTAAAATGTTTCTTTTCTTTTTTTCAAATTATTATTCTATAATGAATTAATCTGACCAACCTTATCCAAGCCAGGACTGCTTTCGCTCAGACCATATTTAAGTATTTAAAACACCAACGTCTGCTTCATCAAAGGCGCTTATTCACAGAAGAGAGAGGAATTTTGAAAGTAAACAAATGTCGCTGAAACAATATAAGGTTTGAATTGTTGTTTGATATACAATTAAAAGTAGCTATTGAAAGCATAACTTATTCAGTCAGTTTATTTTAGTATTTTCTGTTTGTATGTGGTATATCTCAAAGGCGATGATTCACACTATTTAGAATTAAAAACGATATATATATTTTTTTTCAGTTTTAGAGAAATTAAAGATCCAAATTACTTCACACCTAAGCACAAGCACAGTTTATGCTATGTTAATGCATTGTTTAAATTTGCTAAAACTACTTACTCATTATAGTCGTTACATCTGAGATCAGGGTATTTTTGACAGAGTTCGTCTGTGCACAAGTCCGCCTCACCCTCCCAATAGAGTGGGGAATTGGTGTTGTACTCGTGTTTACACAACTTTTGACACTGCACCAAGGCCACCAGCCACAGCAACAACACAGCTATTCGGGTCTACAAGACAACCATATGTACAGTCAAACTTGTGTAAAGAGGCCATTCTATGGCATTGAAAAAATTGGCTGTTTAAGACAGGTTGGCTACAAAACACAAATTGATGTTCATTGTAAATCCAACAATGGGACTTTCTGTAGTGGTTGTTTAACCTATTAGCAAACAATAACCACATTTGACCACTCTGTTGCAGATGACTCTGGAAAACACTGTGGGAACAGGAGAAATTGCTCTTTACGAGCAATTTCTCCTGTTCCCACAAAGTTTCCTACTCTTTCAGAAGATTATGTTCAAATTTCATCACATTCTGAAATGTCGTCTGCAACCTCTTTCAATTTGAGACAGTCGAAAATTTGGCGTTTGGTAAAGGGTAAAGGCAGGTTGGCTGCTTGAAAGGATGGTTGCTAAACAGAAGTTTGACTGTATACAAATTGAAACGACAGTATATGAATTGTAATCATTCTGTGACGATTATGCGTATGAATACTACTACAGTCTCACTGTAAAATCTCGCTGTAGAAGCCGACTCTTATTGGCGATGCGGAAGAGTGGCTCTTCTCTCTCTCGGAGTTGAGTAATGAACATCGCGGTTAGTACCAGGATTGGTGACCCGCGATGGCTTAACTCTGAGAGGGACCCGACCCGGTACACGTTACATTTTTTTTTAATAATTTCATAGATTAATTTATTCATCAATGCATTGACATATGCATCTTTTTATTTATTCATTAAATCATTGATTCATTTACCATTGTGGGTGTGAGTGTGTGCGTATGTATGTTTACCATTCGTACAAGTGAATGTGAAGATGAATTTATTTTTATATTCTTTGTCAACCATGAGCTGTATATGCTTCAGTTGAAATAAACTATGTTCTTTTTCCATTCATTATTTATCTTTTTACTTAGCTTTCTTTCTACTTTCATTAGAATATAATCATTTTACATTGCTTGTAAAGTAAGAAATTCCAATAAATGTTTCAATAAATGTTAATTCTATTTTTTTTAACAAGACCAATGAAAGTTCCGAGTGTCGTTTAAGGTAGAATACCCATACTCTGCCAGTTTGAAACTCATTCTTCCATCGGATTTCTTCGGGCGTCCTCGGTATACATCGGTCGGGACCGAAACTATTCGATTTGAAGAGAATAGTTCCGGCACCGACCGATGTTTATAGAGAACACCCGGAGAAATCCGACGAAAGAATAAATTTCAAACTGGCGGATTATGTCTACCTTAAAGCAAAGTTGCAAATATTGTTCATGGGCATTAAATTTCCCGATCCTCGTATTTACGTAAATGTGTGACTTTACAATAAATATTAACGAAAAAACCCAGCTTCTTTTTGGTGTCGATGGAAACCCTTGTAACAGCGGAATTCAACGTTCAAACGAAACATTTTGAGGGTTCGAGGCAAGACTATAGTAAGTACCTCACAAACATGAAGCAGTTACTATAGTATTGCATTGATCACTCGAATTGTTCATTTTGCCAAAGGGGTTATAAAGTATTCTTTAACTACGCGTCACAATGTAGTATTAAGTAGGAAGGCATCGAGATATATCACCAACATCCGTGCTATTTAATTCGTAATACAAATATACTTCTGTAAACTAATATATCTTGCCCAAGATGCAAATCAACATATATACATAAAGTCTAACTTGTGTTAAGCAACCACCCTTTTAAGAAGCCAACCTGCCTTAAACATCCACTACAGAAAGTCCCATTATTAGATTTATAGTGAACATCAATTTGTGTTAAGCAGCCAACCTGTGTTAAACAGCCAGTTTACTCTGTCCCATAGGCTGGCATCTTAACACAAGTTTGACTGTATACTATTGTGTTGGAGGTAAAGTCGTGCTTATGTTGTTCAATTTATAGAAAAATATAACAATTGTGTTATTCGCTGTGTTTTATCCTCGAAAAATAAACTGATAGAAATCCGAACTTACCATGTTAAGTTTTGACATTCCCTTTCAGAACTGAAACTTCTGTAAAGCCTATATAAAGTCAATGGGCCGTCCGAGGAAAATACGTCGGCCAATGAAAAGACGTGTTACATATCTAAAACAACCCTCTTTATGTAAATACGACAGTACGTCATCTTTCATAAATTGAAATGTGTCTGGCAAACAAGACAATTAGTTAAATAAAACATTAATTAACTGACGTAAAAACCCTTTCGTCCTCTGACCCTAGTCTTGTAGCTCGGGAAAATTGAAGAAACTGCGCAGTTGGATTTTTATTTGTGTTTGAAATATAAGATATAGAGGAAGTACTGATAATGATGGATCAACACAAGATTTAAGCATGTCTTCACGAGAACCACTTGCAACAGTATTGTATGGGGCCATCGGTTTAGTCGTTTGCCAATCGTCATAATGTCCGCTTTAGTTCATTTCCACCTAACGATACATGGTTCGTCTTGTAGCAGTTTGCGTATTGCAGCAGATGACTTTAAAAAAAAAACATTGTGGCAAAATGAGAAAAAGCTTGTAACAAACAATATCTCTTTATGCCAGAATGCTTTTTCAAGAGATTCACATATCACAACAGCAGAACTAAAACTTTTCTAAAGTCGTTTGCTTCAAGTATAATAATGTCGTCTGCAGGTGGTAAAGAGTCAATTTTTTTACATTGCCTTTTGTGCCTGGTTCAATATGAAAGTAATATCACACGGCCGCGATGTATTGTGGAAAAATAAGTTTTCTTTGAGGGGTTTAGCTTAAAACTTTTGTTTTATTACAAGATAAATTGCTCGTATTGATAAACGAATGCCTTATTTGGTCATAAACGTCTGTAATATCTGCGTTAAAATATGTTTATGTGAAGGACAGGATAAACCATGTGCATTGTTGTGCAATTCTATTTGTATAAGAATATAATGTGTCTTTCTAAGATAAGGTGAATTCAGTTCACATTCGTTGATTCTCCATATAAAGCCCGCTTCATAACAAAAACAAAAAACGCTAAGCACTGTCACTTAACGGAAATTAAAACCAACATGTGAATACAAGCAAATGAATAAGACCGTTACATGAGAAACAAGACGACAGGTAAAGTTCGTCTGTGTAAAGCGCCATTCCAGACTAGCCTGTGTATGACATTCAGACTGATCTTTGACGAAACTTTAAATATCAGTACTAGTTGATATATATCTTTTAAATTACGATAAGATTATTTAAAACAGGCAGTGGGTTCAACGATCAGAACGTACAGACTGTCACAGGTGATCCGAGAGAATTATTAAGGCAGGCTCACATCATACGGCGACTTATTAGAACTGAAGTGTATATAAAAAGTTAATTAAAAAGGAAAAAATAATATTATGATTAATTCAATGCGTTAATATAACTGTTCTAAGAAGAGAAGAGTTTGTAAAAAAAAGCACAAAGATTTATGAAGTATTTAAGTGCGTTGACGTGTTTTTCTACGCATCCATAACCATGACATGTCTGACGCGTAAAAACAGTTTGCCGTTCCATCAGTTTCTCGGAAGAAAGAGCATTTTACAACAATAATAAATGATAATAATAAAAACTTCCATCTGCGGCGAGATTGTCTGAGCTGCCTATGCATACTAGCGGAGGGGCAAGATTTCTTGGACAACTGTTTTACAATTCTTTCCATACTAAGGTATAAATAAATGAAAACAATAGCAGACGGCTTTCTTATAGATAAGAGAATTGCAACTTGTTCGCAAAACTGACTATAAGAAATGAATGTGACGAAAAACACACCGCTAAATACGGGTCATGTCCGCTTGTGTCAGAATGGGGGTGAAATATGTCTGCTGTATGTTCTTTGAACGATCAAGGACCGTTTTACTATACATACAGATAACATTTGTGTGCAAGTTTAAATCAACATTGCCTCATATTTTAATACTGGGCTAAGAAATAATGCAAAGTAACACATCACTGGAATCGTCTCTGCGAGATACTTCCAATGACGCGTCAAATTGCAATATTGTACTTTTTTTAAAATAACATCCGTGTTCATCAGTTTTGACTTACGCAAATATTTTCCATAAGATGCTTAGTAAACGGTGTCCAGGTAAATCTATATACAAAGGAAAGATTAAATAGCTTATCGCAATTGTTTTGTGTCTTGCAAGCATTGAAAATGGCAGATTTCAAAATGCTGGTCTTTAATTTAGTAATACAGTGCTACATTTAAGTTAAAAACGTTGTGATAAAAAGAAAAGTGTCTTTATTTTGTCTTTTTCGCCACAACATTTCCAAAAACAATTTTTCAATGGGTCCATTTCAATTGGTCTTATCTCAATTATTGTATTTTCGGGAAACAATACGATTACGAGTGAATGTTTTAGCAATTCTTCACAACTGTCTCAACAGTACCTTCAATTTTCAGCTACATTATATTAAGTTAATATCAAGAAGGCGGTATATGAAATAAAACGCAATCAACACAATGTATTATATATTCCAAATCGTTTAATGTGCGCTCTATAGACACAAAACAACACCATATAATACAAGCTGTATGAAAAGGAACCCCAGGGAACGCAATAGCGCCCAACAGATATAACAAGCTCTAGATAATTTATGAAAAAGTGGCGATTCCTCTTCAAGTTCTTGACCTTCAAATAACATGATCAAGAATGGTATCTGTCATTTTCTTTTTTCCTCCTTGCTTTGAAACTTTCTTTATTGGTCCCAAAATTGACAAAGACTGTCTGCTGTTAGCCGGGCTAACTTAGCCTCTTATGGTTTTAAGTAGACAAAATAGTTTTGAATACATGCCCTGTATTATGAAAATTCATTTGACAAAAATCAACCTTAATCAGTCAATTGAAAGTCTTGGTACCATAAAACACTTAGAAAACTAAAATAGGCAAATCATTTAACTCAAGGCAAACTTAATTCATAAAGATAGAACCATTGGTATTTTTTGTACTAAGTGCTTTATCCATTATCACCAATGTTTAGCTGTGTAGATTTACATTTCATAGTTCAAACAACATGTAATGTAGAAAAGACTTAAAAACATTGTGAAAAAGGAGAATATGCCCAAAAAGAGCACTTATACTTGTTTTAACAATATTTTAATTTCTTTGTAATTTGAGACCACAGTTTTCCAAGAAAATCTTAAGACATTCTATGATCAGAACTTACGTTTTTATTCAGAGACAACCAAAACAGGATATACCATTCCCTATCTTAACATTTTACACTAGTGAAAGTTTAATGTTTATGCAATTGTGGTTGAAATGCATTGAAGAAAAAAAGATGAAGGAAGAAAAACCCAACAGCTCATAGAATTTAATGTTGCCAAAAATATAGAGACAAAATGAAGCATTTGTTTCGTTTTCCTCAGCATGTTTGCATTCTCACAAGGCTTTCTTAAGTCATAACAAAGTCTTTGTACATTGCTTTCCCATAGGCTTCTGAGATACAGTTCAGAACTTTACCATTTACTTTGTGTGTAAAAGAGAGTATTCATGGGGTAATGGTACAAACCTAAGTGAAGTGTATAAAAGGTTATGCTAAAGGCCCTTGTTCACAGAAGAGAACATTTCAAAGTCAACATAAAATGTTGTTGAAACAGTACAGTTTTTGTATTGTTATTTGATATACAATTAAAATAAGCAATTGAAAGGATAAATTATTCAGTGAGCATCACTCTATCTAAGTACATGTATGTACAGTTTATATGTGATAGATCTCAAAAGCATGTTCTGCTTTTAGATAAAAATACATATTGATTCACATTTCAAAGAGTTAAAAACGATCTTATTTTGCTTCAAATGACTTCTCTTTAGTACATATCATATATCAGCAAAGCTGTTGTGCAGTTTTAAAGAAATTAACTCCAAAAATTCCCTCACATCTGTGAACAAGTACCTTTAAGGGTTTCATGAAAGGTTATAGCAAGTCCTTCAAAAAAATGAAGGACTTATGTATAGTCTTGCATTGAACCCTTGATGTAGTCATAAGAAAACACTACAGTTATGATGCGTTTGGTGAAATATATATACATATGTACAAAAAAGGAAGCTATCAAATGATTGGCAGTACACACACTAAGAATATAATATGCAACAAACTAGAACACTCACTTAATGTGACTTGATTTATTAGCATATACAGATTTGAGTTACTTGTCTTCGTTAACAGAATTAAAAGACAACAAGCAATTCCCTCTTCTTATCAGAAAGATTGAAAGAAATTATGACAAAAGAAAAACAAAAGGTTACAAGTTCTTTTCTCTCTCCTTTTATAATATGTAATAATGAAATCTAAATTTGTGTGCTGGTTAAACATCAAACTGGTTATCAATGCAGATATGATTTAGACCTATCATTTACTGCAGATTTTTTTTTTTATCATTTACAAAGGATGAATAGGCTGTGTAATATGAGAAATAGGTATAAATATCACCTAGTCACTTGAAAATTTTGTAAAACGATATCATGCCCATAACCTTTCAGGACTTTGCATGCATGCATGTTCAATGATCGATATATGATGACATTGTCTAGAAAAAAGTGCATATCTGATATTAATGCAGCATGAATGTTTAGCTTGAATCATAATTTATTAAAAAACCAAAGAATGGTGATTAATCACAGATAAATTTTAGAATGTTTGAACTGTCAAACCTTAATTAACCCATTTCCAAACAATAACATCATTTGACCAGTTTGTGGAAGATGACTCTGGAAAACATTGTGGGCAAATTGATCTTAACGAGCATTTTCTCCTTTACCAACAATGTTTTCAACCCTATCAGAAGGATATTTCTCAATTTCATCACAATTTGAAATGTCTTCTGCAAACTCTTTCAATTTGCAACAGTCTCAAATGAGGCGTTTGGTAAAGAGTTTAAAGATATACTTTCTGTTAGTGTTTTCTTGAGGTAGTCAAAACCAAATTGACACAATAACAACTGTTTCAATTTCTTTTTAAGTGAAGACAAACTGTCAAAGCCATGTCTTTATGAAATGGACTAAAACTACACTTACAAAAACAAGGTTTATAATAGAGCAATATAGAGAAAACAAAATATGAAATAATAGGTTTGTGCGAAAGAATTTAATAAATGACAGCCATTCACACTTGTATACCTATTTGGACACTTTTACAAGAATAGATATCATATGCATATAAGATTTATTTGTCTTATACTATATGGCTTATTTATATCAAGTGATATCCTTTGCCACAGTCATGATACGTCCTGCAGAAGACTTGACATGGCAAAGAAGAAAATGCTTTTAGTGAGCAACCTACTCTTTTGCTTATTTTTTTCAATTTAAATTCGAAATGAACAAGTGCTTCTTTTTTTGTTTAATTACGACCTTTTGCTAACTTAGTGCTTCAAGTTTGGTTTGAATCACGAATTATTGCATGATGAGAAAATTACTGAATGCAGCCATTGACAAGTCATAACTCATTGATGTTTTATTCAAAGGGAGATAAATATATTTGCTATGTCGAAAAAATGATGTGAGTTGTCCTTCTTTTGACACCACAAACCTATTTATGTCCCACAACATTACAAAGGCTCATTGCAAGGTTTCATACAAGGTATAAACTAAGTCACTTAATCCTTAATTCAATCCCTCACAAAAATTGTGGGTTTCTGTTGATTGGAAGTTTATCTTCCATTCCCTCACTTCACTTATACATCGATAATTAAGATAAAACAAGATAACAATACAAGATTTGTCTGTACATAAATCTAACAAGATTGTGCTATAAATCTATAAATAGCAGATAACTTAAAGAAAAAAAATAATTAAAAAATAATATTGAGCTGAATTGTAACAAATTACTTAAGGCATACCATAACTGGAAACACTGAAACAACATAGATTTGTCTGTCGAACAACAAGCATGATTGATTTCATTTGAGAGATTTGGTTCATAATTATCTAATGATAAAGACAAGAACAAACAGATTACGAAGAAGACATGTTCATAACACTGTGCTTTAAGGTATAAAGTCTCTGCAGAGGCTGAATAAAATTGAGTAAGTTCCTCACTTCTATGAATGACTTACTAATTAATGCTCAGCATTGAATCCTTCAATATTAAGGACAATACTTGCAATTCATAGTGAGCAATTCCTCTTTCACTGTATTGACTACCGGTATATTGATAACATCAAAAACTGAAATGTGATAGATATCATGTTGTTGTTTTATTATTTAAACTTTCAGGTCAATAAATTTATTATCTATCTTGTTTGTTACATGATAAATAGTTCAACTCAATGCTAAACCATATCATTGTCAGAAAATCAATGAATCTGTTTCAATCTTATTTTGAAATATCTTTATATCAAGAACATGTTTACTGACAAAGATGCATAACATTATTGAGAAAAGGCACACAATGAAATAAACACAAAAAGATGATTGTGGAACTTTTAGATACATGTACAAACTGATGGCTATGTGCAAGAGTAATACAGGTCTTCCTATATGCAGTAAGAAACAGACAATAATGTCATTTAATATGAGGACTCAATGCAATACAATAGCATGTAGTTCATTATCCAGAAAAGGCATGTTTGCTATAGCATTATATAGGGACAAAAAGTCTCAAAAACTTGAAATTCAGGAATAATCCTGAACACTTTCACCCATGCAGTATAGTATGGAATAAACCCATGTATGGGTACAGATAAGATTGATTCATTGAGATTGCTCTAATTAGCAGGAATAACATTGTGTTTGGAGAAGCAATATACTTTTAAAGGGTAAGAAGATACCCCTATTTATGAAACAGAAATTACTGTTCAATCATTGCTTCATCTTGATTTTGTTCATATAAGATACTACTCAAGGATAATCATGTTGTCCAACATAACAAGGAAATATCTTGCTTTAAGCCATTACCAAACAAAAACGACATTTGACCATTTTATTACAGATGACTCTGGAAAACATTGTGGGAAAAGGAGAAATTGCTCTTAGCGAGCAATTTCTCCTTTCCCACAATGTTTTCTGCTATATCAGAAGATTATTTTTCAATTTCATTACATTTTGAAATGTTGTCTGCAAACTTTTTAAATTTGGGACAGTCGAAAATTTGTCGTTTGGTTAAGGGTAAAACATGACTCTTATACATTCACCATCAATTGGTTTACATGCATAGTAAAGATGATTGAAAGCAATTAAATATATAAAATCCTACTATAATAACAATTTACCACAGCGTTTATTTTTTTGCACAAATGTAAACATAGAACAATCTACAACAAATTACAATAAAACAAAAATATGCACATTTTATTTCTTTAAAATAATAATTCTAACAATTCTAATTTAATTTCTACCTGTTTAATATTCTATTCAAATACTGCAGTTCAAACATTATGACAACAAATAAGTGCTTAATGCAAAATAGTTTTAAAAATAGCCTGTAAATAAGTGTTTTTACCACTGTTTTCCATTAAACATGTACACTATAAAGTCTTTATGACATGGCAGGGACCTGCTGTTGCATTGAGTACAGTTTTGCATCGTGTGTGTGGTCATCGTAAAAAACATCGCGTGCTTTGATACTCCTGTGGAACGAAAAAAAAACAAAGACAAAACATTAAAAGCTCTTTGTTGGGTTTCAAAGTTAAAAAATAAGATTCAACAATATCCAATAGATCTACATGACAGTCTTGAATGAGGCCTTTCATTAAAGGATAATGTGTATTGAGGTTTCATTGCAATATTAGACATAAAAGCAAAAACCATACTATCGTCATGCACTGAACCAATGATATGTTGTATCAAATTTGGTTGGTGTCTCTAATTCTATTTTCACAATGATTGATTTTTATCAGAGAGAGAATGAGAAAGCAGTAAGTGGCAAGAGCAGATGCCTAGTCGAAACCACCCTGGGTACCGTTTTACCTAAAATTTTATACCAAAAAAGTGCAAAAAGTCAAATACAAAATTCTCTCTTATTTCGATATTGGGCTAAGCATTATTGCAAAGTACCACATCATTAGAATTGTCTTTCTGTGATGCTTCCAATGATGTGTCTCATATCAATTGGTCCTGCTTGGCTCAGTGGCTAAGATGGTGGACTCTGAACTCGAGGGTCCCGGGTTCGAGCCCTACCAAGACTTCTTGTTTCGTGGGATTATTTTCTAAGCACATGTCACACCGTTATAACATTAGAAACCTACTTTGAAATGTCTTGCCTAGCTACATAAGGTTCCAATCGATAAATGTTTGACGTGGTTTGGAATTCTGGACCATATAAGACAACAGATAAGGGAAATTGGCATTGGCTAGAATTTACTGTGAAAAGGAGTCATTCCTAATATTTGTTACACTGATTTAAGAATTACCACAAAACCATTTTAAAATGTCTTACCTAGCTACGTAAGGTTCCAACCTACGGATGGTGGATGTGGTTTGGATCTCTGGGCCATATGAGTGTACCGCTGTACTCTTTGTAAACCCGTCAGGTTTTTGGTCCTGCACACCCCCTCGACAATGGCCCTCTCTATCAGTACCTCGTTCTGTCCTATCCATAAACCTGCAAGGGGATAACATGTTATCTGGTAATTCCATATTGATTCCATATTGGGCAATTCAAGCAGTAGTCTTCAGAAACTATTTTGACAAAAGGAGAAATTGCTTGTGACAAGAAATTTCTCCTTTTGTCACAATGGTTTCTTCTAGATATTACAATTAAAATTCAGTATTTTTTGTGTGTTTTATTCTAGCATTGTCATATGTCGTTGCTTTGAATTTCAATTAATCCCAAAGCCTTTTATTTGGTAATTGGTGGAGACATTCACCCATTAAGTTTGCTATACCTGTTCAACTTAAGAGCATTGATAATTTTGATGCAGGCATATATATCGCAAATGATAAAAAAATACTTTCCCATTGTGATACTAGTCACAGGAGATGAAATAGAGGACAGTGGTCTAGGGGAAGAGTTTCTGCCATGTGACACGAGGGTTGTAGGTTCAATTGAATCCTAGAGTAGCGGGATCTGCCTTGTGACCTTCCATTAATTTACATTCGAGGCGCGAGTACTGGTTACGTATCCAGTAAGCAGAATCGAGAATGATTTGTCTAAGTTGTAAGAACTTGTTAAACCATAAACATAAAATAAACAGGATTAAACTGGGAGATTGAATTATTATTTTTCTCTTGTTACAGAGTTTAAAACTCTTCATGGACTTCTCCTTTTGTAACAGTGAGATCAATAATATTCTGTTGCTCCATTTTTACATTTAAACACAAACAGAAAAAGATTAATGATTTAAACAATTATAATGGAAACAACCTTCCATGGACAACAAAGGCAAAATGGCTACAAAACAATATATTCATACCTGGTCATGTAGTGAGTGGTGAATCGGTTTGGGTTGTCGTCTGTTGCAACAAATCTGTCATTGTTCTCGCTATATCCCGACAACTGTTTGGTTCCCGTTGAAGTTCGGGCCAGAAGGTCAGACTCTGTAATACCAGGTCTCTGTTGACCCTTGAACGTATCCATCATGATCCTATAATAAAATAGAACAACTAATTTGATTCTGTTCAAATCGAGCCATAAACATGATATGAGATTATTTTAAGGAGCCATTTGAGATAAGAAGCAGACAAAGATTATGTTGAATTTTACTCTTTCTCCAATAAATGATTTTCGTAATTAGTCCAAATGAGAAAGCTATCAGGCAAGCTTAACCAAGAATTAAAACTTTAATTTTGCGATTTTGAGTACAAGCAATTGTTACAAAAAGAGACATTGTTCATTATGATCCTGTTTTCTTAGTCATCATTTGTTACTTGAGTGTCTGCTACAGGTGCATTTAAGCAACTGTACATGAAGGCAGGGATTAAGTTATTGACACTTGAATGGTTATATTTGAAGATTTGGTTTTCGTATATTCTCAATTCTTTCAAATGACAAACCTAAAAATTCGACTTAATTCCACTCAAATAGCATAGAAATTTTACCAAACCAGATATGATTTGCTTGAAAGCAAAACCAGAGTTATGGGACTTCACCAGTGACCTTAGATTATGATCCCAAACACATATGTGAAGTTTTTAATCAGATTATTGCAGTAGTTTGTGATAAAGAAACATGTACAACTTTAACTAAGTAAATGATATACCCCAAAAGTATAGCTCTCCTTATTCTTCAAATAGTTGAACTGAAAAGGGATCCGATTGAAGTGAAGGGCCCTATACTTACGAGGAGTAGTTGTTTGGATGTTGCATGTTAAAGTACTCTGTTGGATCTGCCTTTTGGGTGTGGTTAAGCTTGAGGTTGGGGATATTTGATGCTTTATCGTAGGCATCTCCCATCACCCTGTGTACGTACATCGGTTTCGAGGTCTCTCGAACAAACCCAGAACCTCGATCTGACCCGTGTGACACTGTGTTAAATGGTTCATTTCCCTTCAAGAATAATCATAGATAGAATAGAATATTTCTGACCTTTCAGAAGATAACTTTTCAATTTCATCACATTTTGAAATGTCGTTTGCAAAATCTGTCAATTTGGGACAGCGGAAAATTTGTTATTTGGTATGGGATTAAGAAGCAATCTGAGTGAAAGGGCTTATCTTGACTGAAAAGAATTTACTTGATACTATAGACTACAGATTTAAAGAGTTGCTTCAATAATACACCACTAACTAAAAGAGTTGCTTCAATAATACCACTAACTAAAAGAGTTGCTTTTCCTTACCCGTGGGTACTGTGAGGGCCGGAATCCAGTTTTCATGATACTAACACCAGTCGGTCTATGAGTGGCCCAGGCCTAAAAAGACAATAAAATGAAAATGTTCAATATTAGATAACTATATATCGCTATTATTCTGCTAAATATCTATCTTCAATGGCAATTTATCTCTATCACTGATTTCTATAAGGAGTAATACTTATCAAGCTCAAAGAACCCTCAAATTGAATTGTGAAGATGTTCTTCTGAATAAATGTTTTCAAAAACAATTGTGTATCATTATTTTGATGCAAGTATAGTGTAAGAATATTTCCACCTAAATTATACCTCTCTTTCAGCTTTGCACTACACAATAAAATTTACAAAATGTAGCAAACATTTACCATTTCTAATGTAGGCATGGCTAAAGACTGTCTTAATTTGAATATAAGTCAAGTCTATTGCAAGAAAATAGTCATGTGTTAAGATATGTTTTCTATGAATCATATGTTTTCATATAAACATCAACCTTCAATGAAAAAAACAAAGAAGAAAAAAGCTGCCAGACTTCACTTGTTAGTAATGAACCCTTTATGCCAAATTTTCAACTGTCCCAAACTGAAAGAGTTTGCAGACTACATTTCACTATGAGATGAAATTGAAAAATAAACTTTTTGATAGAGCAGAAAACATTGTGGGAAAATAAGAAATTGCTTGTTCAGAGCAATTTCTTCTTTTCCCACAATGTTTTTAAGGTTCTTTTCCCACAATGTTTTCAAGAGTCGTCTGCAACAATGTGGGCAAATGTCTTAAATGTTTGGTAATGGGTTAACAGATGATATTATCATACTTACAGGTCTTTCATTTCTATGTGGATTGCCAGGCTGGAACGTGACAGGCTCATCATTATAGGCGTGAGTGAAGCCAGAATCTTCCTTCGGACCCACCACCTTACCAGACACATCCACTGAAACAACCCATTACAGTAAGTTAGAAAAGTGTATTCAATCATGAAATGTCCAATTATGGCTTTCTACATGAAAAGATTTTGTTTAAACTTTTGATGCTCCGTTAAAAAAAACCACATTTTGATACAAAAGTTTTGAACAGTTGGAAATAAAACAAAAGTGTTCAAATAAAGTTGAATTGTTTACCAGCAAGTTTTATTCATAAAGATCATTTAAGCTTGAACAAACTGTGAATGCTTAATAATTGATCAAAATAACTTAAAAGCTTTATGATAAACAAATGACTTTCTAGATACTTTGTGCAAGGTGTTGATAAATAGATTGACCTAATAAAAAATGATATCTAAATACGGAAAAATCTGTTTAATCATTTAACTCTTTACCACATGCAGATGCCATTTATTTACTTGAAACTGGCGACTTTAGAAAAGCATTGTAAACATGTGAAAAACCAGTCCTGCTGTTGGGATATGTGAATAAATTGAAAAAAGTTTTGTGGCAAAAGAAGAAATTGCTTGCAATGTGACATTAGGTAGTAAGGTGTTTATCTCAAACTCAAACTAACACCTTGCATCACAGTTCCTCCCCATAAGACAAATCTTGTGGGAACTGAACATTTTGGCTTAGAAATTTGCTTTTTTTGTTAAAGAGGTAAAAAAAGAAATGAATCTGACCAGAAATAAATCATCCATACTTTGTTAATAACCTTTTTCAAGTGTTTGCGTAAGACATTATAAGAAGAATAAGTTCTTCTTCATAGAGGTTAAATAAATGGAAAATGTTGATCTTTCAACTTATTCTAAAAGAATAAATACAGTATATTTTGATTACTATTTAGGGTGCATGTTAACTCATTACTTATAAAGTTATAAAAAATACATTAAAATACACACAGTATATTGATTGTAGACTTTTCTAAAAAGGATTTACTGTTTTGTTTGTTTATTCTATACACCTCTCTATAGGACCTTACAATTCACAAGAGTCTTTAGTTTACCAAATCAGGTTCATATAGAAATCCAAAATTCAGATATAATGTTTGAAAGGAGAGGGGTTTATTGTAAAATGGTTTTATGTTTAAACAAAGTTCTGTTATAACCCTCTCATATCTAGTTACAACCATAGATAGCTTACAGGCAGAGTACATAGTTATGAGAGCCATATGACAAAAGGTGACTTATCTTCTGAAAGAAACATACACTTCATCTACCTTATACATTTTCTATATAATGCATTATATGAAACTACTTTTGAAAGTCGATAATTTTAGGCTTTAACTGATAATTAACATGTGAAATATAGCAACTTACTTGTGGATTATAAGGAGGCAGAAAGATGAACAAATGTGACTCCATAAATGACATTATGAGTTAAATGTCATTATTTTGAGAAATAAGAAATGATTGTTTTAATAATATAAATAAACAAGAAATGGAATAGGGGATAAATTGATAATAACAAAGAAGAACTGAATAAAACTTTAAACCATTTTATAAATCTATACTCAAGTAGTAAATCATTTACAACATTAAAGGAATTTGTATAATATAGCCCTTATCACAGATCAAATTTTGTTAGACCATATCAGAATGAAAGAAAGGCCCCAGGAAAACTGTATTAACAAAAAATAGCACTATAAAATACAGTGATAATTTTTGGCCAAAAAAATCTCATAAAATTTCCTAAAAACTCATTACGTTCATTCTTCTTAATCATTTTTCTATAGAAAAACCCATTGATTTTTAAGTTTTTGTCAAAAAAGCCAATTGATTTGATTTAGAAAAATATCACTGAAAATATATTTTTTTGTAATCATAATTTACAGCATTATCAGAGACATGTTATCTATGTCAGACTGTAGTTATGATAGAAAGCAAGGAAAATGCAAATTGTCAAAATTCATTTACTAACTCAAACATAATGTAAATCTATAAAGAATGTTTCATTAGTACAATGTACCTGGTCAATTTACATTGCATTTAAGAAATGAAAAAAGTAACAGAAGCAATGGTTTCCACTGCCATATTTACTCTTAATCATTTTCTTATACAATGAATCATTATATGAAAGAAGTTATATTGCAAAATTTCCCAATGTAAGGAAAAAGTATTGAAGGGCTATAATTTAACTAATATATATATTACTATAAGAAAATCTTATTACAGTTAGCAAGAGAACATGAAAATGAAATGGGGTTTGAATGAAAGAATCTTAACCCATTCCCTCATAGAAAATTTGTGACTGATAAAATATTCTTAATGGCATTGGAAAAAAACAATATGGACTATAGGAAGAACTGCTGATCAGCAGCAATTTTGCCATTGGTTAAAGTCTTTCGGAAAATTTTCTCATAATTCTCGCCAGCTGCATAAGTTGGTATGGTGTTTAATGCCATTTCAACAAATGTTCAGCTATGTAACTGCTTTCCTGGATCCACCAGTACAGTACTAGGCTAGGGCTCAGAGGTGACTTGCCAAAGGTCACTTTAATGAAACCAGAGGTGTTGGTTGCACTCAAACTTAAGTGACAACTGATTTTTAAGTCCGCCATTTTAACCATTGGGCCACACAGGAAGTATCAAAAAATTATATATTCCAGAATATGAAGGCAGTAATTTTTTTCCAAATTAAATCAATGGGCTTTTTTTACCAAAACTTAAAAATCAATGGGCTTTTCTATAGAAAAATTATTAAAATGAATGAAAGTAATGAGTTTTTGGGAAATTTTATGAAATTTTTTGGGCCAAAAATTATCACTGTGAAGGTCAATGATAAGGTAGAGATAAATGAAAGAACCAGTCTAGTCTACAGGGTGAAGGAGTTTCATGCTTTATGGTTTGGATGATAAAGAAATCCAGACAAGAGGCATATACAACAGCCTCAAGCAGGCCAATTGTATGAACTAAATCCTTGAGTGTGGATGTTCATTAGAATGATCTTGGGGAGACAATTCTAATCAGTATCCACAGTATAGGGTTTAGAGACAACGATCAAAGAATTTATTAGAGTGTAATGAACAGATCAAAAAGCCACAACCATAATTGATGAATGAAAATTACTGTCATTCATTAGTTTGATGGGATAATTATAAATACACCCACATATCCTGAAAAATAACTTGAAGGCTCTTAAATGTCCACAAACATTACAATCAGGAAAATGCCTCTTTTCTGGACTTGTAGATAGAGGTTGAAAGTATGATAGGATATACTATTCAAGACCTGATCTTGATTTTTTGTATGAATAAACATTTTCTTAAGGCACATAAAATTCTTGACAAATTTGATGATAAAGAGCTTGTATAAGGCACAAGGATCTATGCTTGTTCTGGGTCAATACCGTGTGATTTAATTACATTATCATATTACAAAGTACATGTATTGACCCCAGGAGAAGTATAGACCTGTGTGATATTTGGCTGATTTTTCTCTTGTTACATACAATGTACTTTTTTTCCAAAAGAAATTGTCATGTTTCAAGTCATAACTTGGGACAAAAAAAACATTCATGAGGGAATTGGTTATAGGAAGAATCAATACATAAATATTCTAAATGGAATGGAACAATGAAATACAAGAATAGGGTAGACTACAACTGAAACTAAGATTCTAAAAACTAAAGGGTAAAATATTTAAACAAAACTGTGTTACCATGGTAATAACTAACTCCATCTGAAGTTTACAACAGTCAGTGTCATTAAAGCAAGCAAAATGCAAGAAACATAAAAATAGAAATTAGGAACAAATTAAATGTGCAAATTACGTTAAAGGTCATATTTCTCGATAAACAAAATTTTCTTTAATTATGGTTTTTGAATAAGGTTATGGTTTCGTTATGACGGAGGTAATGAATTTTTTCTCATACAGAAGCGAAAAATGTTGTTTTTGACTACTTTTATTCACCTTTATCGATTTTTGTGAATGACTTATCTCCCTTGTTGTGACGTCATTTGTGCTTCAAAGTCATATGAACTATCAGTAAGAAGAATCTAGTTCTCAGTAATGACGGTCTTTTTGCACAAATTTCGGATATTTTAAGCGTTGAATTGTGTTTTGGGAAACGTAAATTGGATATTGAATATGGTATTTTGACAGGTCTTCTGGTGTTATTCTGCTTTTGGTAGCAGGGATGCGAGTTTCTCCCGTTTTCCGACGAACATAAAAGCTGCAAAAAGTTTCGATAAGTAAACTGGACCGTGTTTACTTTACAAATAAGCAAAAGATATATTCCCCAAACAAGAACAGTAGGCTGTGTTACTTTCACTTCGAAGACGGCAAGTTTACGCATTGTTAGGCGTTTTCAGAGAATTGATTTTATTGATCTTTAAATGATCGGACTCAATTCAAAGTAATTTATACAGGTGAAGACGCTTCAAATTCATTCTACTTATTGAGTTACCGTTATATTTCCCTGAATTGATGATCATGATTAAAACAATTCCTGACTGTTAGTTTGGGGTGTTAGAGCCTCATGTAGTCTTGCTAGATCTTTATATAGAATTTGCACTGTGTAAATGTAGATTAATTCAAGAAAAGGATAAATCACGTTGATTACACCTTTTTTGAAAGTTAATTTCCTTGAATGACTCTCTTACTCGCCAAGCTAGTTTTGTTTGGAACAGTTTAACTATGCTACATACTTAGTCAGGAATACTTAATTAGGCTGCTTTACGATTATATTACGTAAGAATTCAAAGGGTTGCAAGAATATGTTAATTTCATCCAACATCATAAGTTATTGTATTGTCATGTCTTTGGGTTTTAAACGCTTAAATGCATCTTGTTCTTATTTGCAAAACTTGTTTTATGTTTTAACATAATCGTAGAAACGTTGCCATTGTATATAAATGAGACAAAATAAAAAATGTACGTTGATTGCTATGATAACAAACGGATTAAAACAAGCAAGTTTTATCTGCCGATGTCTTTGAATGAAAATTCAAAATAATGAATATTTGATATCCGCAAACTGTCTCTGGACTCATCAATGCAAATGATAATGGGTTCGATCTTAACTTAAGCGTCTGCTTTTCGGAATTATTTAAATCACACACCTCATTTTTTTGCCATTGGTGATATTGGTTTAAATGACGTATGTCACACTAAAATTCAGGTGTTCAAACGTGATTATTACAAATTTATATTGATAATTTAGTAATAAGATCACTAAATATATAATTTACACATTTTAACATAATCTCTTTGTTTACGATTTAATTGATTATTGTCAGTTTACCTCACATACAAAGGGTCAATCAACAAACATCGGACATTACAAGGATTAAGGGTCGTGATGCAAATTAACACCAATCTGCCACATTTGCACAGTATGTTTCAAGTCTCAAGCCCTTTATTGTTTAGGCGAAAGATAGCCTCTGGCGTTAATCTCTTAAATATCTCTGTTGTTAATTAACAGGTCTGACACGTTCTGCTATTCCAGACATGAAATAACAAGCGGCAAATCTCACACTTTCAATGCGCGGCAATCAAATTTATCTAAAAAATCCATTGTTAAGATATAACCAATTAAGACCAAACTCTCACAGGATGTTTGGATTGATAAGGTGTCAGTACATATTTATCTCTCAATGTGACTTACGTCGGATACTTTGTCGTTATGATAGTCAAAGAAGTGAACATGTTGTCTTTTCTATTAGAATAGTTTGACACTTCAATAAGTATATGATAATCAGTATTCACTAAAACGGTATTAACTCTGTTTTCAACAAAAAAACGTTTTAACATCAAAATCAAGTTTTGTCAAATTGATATTTAAATTACAAAATCATAAAAAATAAATTCAAATATGTTTATTTAAGGTTGTTAGTAAAATAAACTATGACGACTTTTTCGTTTTAGCTGTTAATTATTAAACCTTTCCGAAAATTAAATGCTCAATATGTCAAAACTACTTACACGAGAGAAAACGAACATAAATACATAAATGTAAAGTGAATATGAAGAACAATTCTTAAGTCAAAACAGTTGATCTAGAAAGACGACATCGGAATCAATTTCGAAATCATAGACCTCTTACTGGGGATGGAGTTACTGGAAAGTTGCCGGATGATTTTAACAAATACTCTTGAATGTGCCAGTGTTTAGTTTTGAAATTTGGATGTGTGGTGAAAATGTGAGTTAAAGGATAACCTTCGTATCACAAGTAATTTGATGTGTGGTGAAAATGTGAATTAAAGGATAACCTTCGTATCACAAGTAAGTTGGGTTATAATACGGTTTGTTTGTTCGCAATTTATGATCTTCTCCCGTTTCATTTCATCAAAGACCTAATAAACACAGATACCTGTGTTTATTAGGTCTTCGATTTCATGTACTTATAAGACAATGAAGCGTGAATTTGACAGTCAATAGTTATACGATGTACGGTTTTAAGACAATTCGTTTATTCAGATCTATGTCTTTGTTTACTACTCAATTAAAACCTTAATGCTAATACACGATCATTGACGAAAAAGTACTCGTGTTTTTTTTCAACAAATATTAATAAAATAGCTGTTTTCACAAATATCGTCAAAATTTCAAGCCGATTCTTACATATGAAAACATTTACAAATCCTTGCAAATTTACGTGTTATGTCACTTACTCTTTTTTTGAGAAGAATATTCTTATAATATAAAACATATGCAATAAAGAAAATGCACTGTCAATCCAAACATTGACTTACGGATTGCTATTTCGAGGAAAATCGTCCCACTTTCAAGCCGTTCCTTGCATATGAACGCATTGACATATCCTTGTAAATTCACGCGTTAAGTCACTTATTCATTTTTTTTTCAAATGGCTATTCTTATAATATGAAAAATATCCAGTATAGAAAATTCACTGTCAATCCAAACAATGACTTAAGAATCATTTATTTCAAGGAAAATCGTCCAAAGTTCAAGTCGTTCCTTTCATATGAACAGGTTTGCGCAATGACAAATCCATGCAAATTCACGGGTTAAGTTATTAATTTATCTTTTTTCAAATTGATATTCTTATAAAATGAATCATATTCAATAAAGAAAATGCGCTGTCAATCCAAACAATGACTTTAGGATCGTTTATTTGAAGAAAAACACCAATTCTAACCAGCGATCGCTCTTCACGCCCTTTACATGGCGCATTCAGTGGATCACGAGTGACGTCACAGCAAAGGGAAGTAAGTCATACGAACTTTTATTAATCGGTGCGCTATGACGGTGATTTATGACGTAATGCGTTATGCTAAAATGTTGCAAATAATTTCAATGTGATTCTTTTACTTCATATTTTAATTTTATGAAATAAACCCAACCTGTACATATGACCTTTAATAGGCTTTGTCTTTAAAAGCATTAAACGGAACGAAAATCAATGGTATTAAAATCAATGGAATGAAACTTTCCTAAAATATATGTTGGCTGTAAAACCAAGTTAAAGCTTTGCTATGGAGAGAATCTGCTTTTCCAACATTACTGTACAATCAATGCAACCTCAAAAAATCTTGGTTTATTTCTGAGTGAAGATTGTACAAAATTTTGCACTGATTTTTTCACATCAAGAGCATTTATTTGTCAAGTTTTCAATTAATCCTGATTTTACCTAATATTGAGAATTTCAAACCATATCATGTACATTATATTATTTTATAAGCACATGCAATGCATGTAGGCATAACAATCGATACAAAAGTAGGTTATTTTTGGATGGTGTTTATGAACGAAGCTTGGGCTTACCACACAATGATAGATTATAAAGAAAAGTCACATCAATCAAGTAAACAAACTGTGCAATACTGCATTTAGGGCTTAGTGCAAGAATTGACCTAAGTGCTATATGCAAATCTATATGAAACATAAGATAGATGGATGTCATCTGCAAACAGCGATTCATGTTTTATTGTGCTCTTTTGTATAACAGACAGGAAACCTTCGCATCTTGTAGTAAACAACAATAATAATGACTTCAAAATAGTCTTGAAGATTTGTAGCAACCATGCATATGGATAGAAGAGAAATCTATATGGATAATGGAGTATTGGGTGCATCCCATTTAAGACATCTGTTCTATTCAACTTTCAAGAAATAACCAAGGAGACAGGAAGTACAATCATTAATCATCTCCTGCAAAATGCATTTTTCATTGAAAAAATGATGCCTTTTCTCTGATGCTCAGAAGCCGATTTAATCAAGCAAGCATTAACAACAAAGCTAAAAATTATACTAGAAATTGCCAATTGCAAATTAACTAATTGGTTGATGAAATTATCATTCTTTTTATTCATTTCATAGACAGAACAGTGAAACCTCGTTTATCCGGACCCCGATTTACAGATGTCTCGCAATCCGAACGAAATTGTAAGGGAACGGATTTGTGGTGCAGTAATTACCAAACAATAATGACATTTGACCAGTTTGTTGCAAACGAGTCTTAAAAATATTGTGGGTAAAGGAGAAATTGCTCTTGGACGGTTGAAGATTTGGCGTTTGGTAAAGGTTTATAAGTATACATGTGCATTTAGATTGTTTATGTCTAAATATGTATAAGACCAGGCCCTGCTTCATTAGTCCAGATTATATGTTAATCCGGAAATTTTGTTGGGAACGAACGTGTTTATATTAACGAGATATTACTGTACTTCATTTATTTCAGAAATCTTTGATTTTGTTCTTGTTCAGAAGTTCCATATTGAGGAGAAAGCTGCTCAATGATTGTATGTCAAAGATACAAATGAATGAGTCATGAAGGCTGTTCAAACATTGACATTAGTGTAGATCACATATGTGCTCTCGTGTAAATACTCTATATCTACAAGTTCTTTCTCTTCCATTGCTATTAATGTTCACATATTACAAAAATCATTGTTAATCAACAAAGTTCATGTATTGATATTGAAAAGCCTGTGGGACACAGTCCAGAGGCCCATATATGGGGAGGAATGACTTGGCCCTTAGTTAAAATGAATGGGGATCATTCACTGTTAAACTGCTTTAGAAAAGCCCCATCTTCGACAATTCCTGAGAAAATCTAGCAGAAGCCAGATAATGCAATATCAAATTGGATTCAATAACTGCTTAAGCTATTGATACTCTTAAAAATCCTCTATAAGGAATTTGCTTTTACATGTACACACACCATGGGCTTGTGCTATAAAAACAGACAGGTGAGTAGCAGAAACCCTTCCTCTCCCCCCTACTCTGAAATTACTGATGATGGTCCATACTTTATGCAGGTGAAGTGACATGCTACTTTTCTCACAATACATTTCATCACACAATTAAAGGGTTCAATGCAAAACTAAAACAGGTCCTTTGATTTGGTAAAGGACTTCTTTAGTCTTACACAACAATCTTGACTTACTTCTTTCTGGCTGTACTCCAAGGAACCTTGTTTTAGTCTCTGACACCATTGAAGTGGGACCCTGCAATGTAAAACATGTGATAATATCAACATATATTGGTACATTATTTTTACAAAGTAATGGGTCAATGCATCCATCTGAAACTGTTTTTTCTCCGATTGGTAATGCTGATTAATGACCTTTTCTTAGGTATAAGACAATGATGTATTTTCTTCATCTGAGTGTTGCTTTTGTAATAAAATGAAAATGGTGACTCAGTCTCAGATGACGTTCTAATCAGTATTACGAATTAAGAATCACTTCTTTTTGTACATGTCTGCAGTCCAATGAGCCAAGAAACAATAGTGAAAAAAACAAGAAATGAATTATTTCCCCTTTATATTGTCACCTTGACTCATCAATGTCACAAAAATAATCATATCATTTTCAACTTAATTGTTGTTGGACTGCTATTGCTTTCAATTCTGACCATTTACAAAATGCCATATAAGGGAATGGGCTAAGAATGAAATTTTCATATGAAGGCTAGTAGTGATATCAAGTATTGTCAAAATAATGACAACTTAAAATTCTCATTGTGAACCAAAAATGTCTTTTTGATTACAGTAACAGGAGTGGCAAAATCTAATTTTGATTTCCTTGTCTGTATATGTCAAATCTTTGTCTGCCCAAGCCATACAATGGTTATAATATAAATTTCAGTAAAAATTCTTGTCCATTAGTCCTTTTAGACAAATCTTTGTTTTCATTAGTCTGTACAATGGTTGTTATGTAAATTTCAGTAAAAGTTCACTTGTTCATGGTTGCTTTTAGACAAGTCTTTGTTTGCATTAGTCTGTACAATGGTTGTAATCTAAATTTCAGTAAAAGTTCACTTGTTCGTGGTTGCTTTTAGACAAGCCTTTGTTTGAATTAGTCTGTACAATGGTTGTAATGTAAATTAGTAAAAGTTCACTTGTTCATGGTTGCTTTTAGACAAGTCTTTGTTTGCATTAGTCTGTACAATGGTTGTAATGTAAATTAATAAAAGTTCACTTGTTCATGGTTGCTTTTAGACAAGTCTCTCTCTGTACAAGTCTGTATAAAGGTTATAATGTACATTTCAGTAAAGATTTACTTGTTCATTACGACTTTGGGGCATGCTGGGCATTATAGATAATTTATTTTGCCACCCCTGTGTAATATTACATCTCTCGTATACTTACATAGCCTGCATTTTCCAGTTCAACGGGATCCTTGGACCTGATACTGTGTAACAAGGGCTTAGACTTGGGTAAGATGCTGGCTGGCGCTGAAGCAGCCCTTGTGTCTATGAACACTCCCTTTACCTGTAAACATCAATAAATATACGAATTACTGTACAATTAGATTAATATAGCCATGCCTCCATAGCTCAGTTGGTAGTAAGTCCGACTTAAAATTTATAGCATGATTTAGTTCATGCTCCCACTTCTGATTCATTATGTTTATGTGGAGAAGCAGCCATTGGCTTTGAAGGTTCTCTGTTTGTTGCTGGTGAGAGATACCAGGGGTAAAAATGGTGCACTGATTGACACCATAATATACATGTATATATTGATAATATAGGTATGTCAAAAGATATTGGTCCCTGTACTTGACACCATAATATGTTTATACTATCCTCATCTTTTAACATAAAAACAATCTTACATCTTTATAAGAAGAAAGTTTAGATCTGCAACATTTATGTCTAAGGAGTTGAATTGTACAAGTCTGCTAACAATGTGGTAACCTTATGAGAAACAACACAATGACTTTATGTTTGACCTTATCATCAGTTGGATAACTGAGAATATTGGAAGAATAAATTAAAACCTCTCAATCTTATTGCAGTTACAGGTATGTTAAAAATCAATTTCAGGTCAAGAAGTAAACTCATTACCCATCAGGTATTCACATTATAACATCAATAATTCATATGCTTTCTCAAATCAACTTTACATATTTCCATTATCAAATCAATTTTCGTAACAGCATAATCTAGCATCAACTCTAGTCAAAAGGGTGTAACATAATTAAAATACTTTTTAGGGTTAAGGATAATACTACAGTAATTCCTTCACAAAATTAAAGGACTTAAAATTCACTTAATGTATATGGTCTAACATCACATTCCCCTCCATCGCCTTCCCCTTTTTGTAAAAACAGAAAATGCCAATAGTGATAAATGACTTACATTAGCTTCTGTAGGTGTGGTGATGGGTTTCTGACGAACAAAGCCTGATCCCACTTGATGGGTGTTGAAGGGCAGGGGCTCGTCTCCACGGTTCTCCTTGTAGCCCTGAAACTCAAGACTTGTCACACTTCTGTAGTTCTGTGAACAGATGTTTCTGTAAAGCAAGGGTGGTAGAACTTATAATAAATTCTTTCATAGTGACAACTTAGCAAGTAAAAGTCAACAAATCATGAGAATATAAGCAGAAAAAACCATTGTCACAGAAGATCTCTCATTTTTCATGAATATGATGTTTAAAGAAGCTTTTGATTGGAGGTTAATGCAACATTCAAACTTATTTCAAACATGAACACCATTGTTCAAAGATGAGAGAAAATTCAATCATGACCAAATTACTTCATCAAATATAAGAAGAATACTGGCCGTACAAGGATTTGAAAGATGCAACCTGTGTTACCAAAATCAGACTTGTTACCAGGTCTGGTTAGCTTTTGTGTAGTAATGACTTACTTAACTACTCAATAGACAAACAATTCAACATCCTTACAACAGAAAATAAGTTGAATTGAGACAAAAGGAGAATACCATTATAAACTGCAAAGTTCTTGGTGTCAATGTTTCAATCTTTAAAATGAAAATGCTGTCCATCAGTCTTGATATTTGTGTTATGCTGATCCTTTCATTTTCTAAATTTTCCAATATTTTATCATATGGGGTAAAGAGTAATGACAACATTAGCATGTGCATGCTCAATATTGGTCAACAAACCTGACTCTCTAAACAAGCCTGACTTTTATTAGCATTCTGCAGAGAGTGATTAGTAAAGTTCTCCTGCTTTTGCTATCAATTTGCACCATTCACAAAACCAAAATGACGATATCCTTTAAAGTATGCATTGAACGGCTAAAACTCATTTTGAAAAGATAATTATTGTCAAAATTCTATACTAGGGTTCGGCAAAGAAATAACGAAAATAATGTCAAAATACGGGTACTCTGAAAATACACCTCTTATTTAGACCCTAAGTAATGAGGCAAACAACGCGAAAATAAACATACGCTAGTGTGGGATTATCCAGACTGTCCAGTCTGTTGTTGTAATATACAGCTGGACGAAAGTTTGATAAATATCCAGTCCCTGTATGGCGCCCCGGTCTAGGTCTGTACTTTTCAAAGTATTTTCCATATGTGGTTGAATTCTGGGTTGTATAAAACTTCATCATGTTGATATCTGGCCCATGACTTGCCTGTATATGGGCAGTCCTGGTACCTTGTGGAAGTGGACCCATTTTTATATTAGTCTGAAAGAGAAAAAAAAATGACTAGTGATTTTTTTTTCATAGAACCTTTTTCAATGAAATCCATTTCTTGTTTACGTTGTCTGAAAATGGAGATCTGATATATTGATGAAATAGACTACCAGAATCTTCATAAATCTGTGTCCTTCTATGTTTTGTGTTTTCCGATAAAACATTCAGACAAAATGAAAATATTTTAATGATAGGTTGACAATTGGAAGCATTTAAAACAAATAATGTGTTGACACAATTTAATGCCTGGACAAACGACAGGCATTGAGAACATTTCTCTTGGTGTACTCTTTTTATAATTACCAGCTTTAAGGAGGTCTTAATTCTATAACAGTGAGATTCATATTTCATTCATTGAGGGTGGTATAATGTCATAGGCTAAAATTGCTAATCAAAACAACATGATTTGAGCTGGTGTCAAATCGAGTTTCACATTTACTTGTTTTCCCAGTGATTTTCATAACTATGAATACTGTTCTTCATATGAACTGAAGTCGGAAACCAGTTCTTTGATCTGGATGATTACGTCGCAGATACCACTTCTGGCTTTTAATCGATGGTGGTGAATGAAAATTAGTCCAAGTTTAACACACTGGATCTAAAAGTGTCTATAGAAGAGTTCACTATGATACCACTTAGTCTATTCCATTCAGGTACTGTTCTTAAGAAGAAAGAGTTCTTAACAATTCAGATTTTGCATGTATTTGTTGGAAGCACTGGGAGTTATTGTTAACTTGGTTATTCACAAAGTTTTGGCGAATGTAGTTCTCATACTTTTTGGCCCTATCATGCGTTTTGGCCTTAGGGGGCTTAGACAGGAATCAAATTGGGATGGCCAGTACGTGCCCATTCACCACCTTGTACAACAGCGTCAGCCTATGAGCACGTCGTCTGTTGATGAGTGGTGGGAGTTCCAGTGTCTGAAGCATATTAGAGACGCAGTCTGGTTGTCTGGAATGGTAATCTCTGGTGATAAACCTTGCAGCTGACCGTTGATGACAATAGGACAATTTAGGTATGCATACTTGATCAGCACATGTGAATTCTGGCAATTTTTAAGGCCAACATCATGCTTAATGGGTTTTAAATTGGGAAGGATGTTGTCTTATTTCGACATGTCAGTGCATTTTTCCGACATATATCTATAGATTAAGGATGAGTTGTGAAAAAGAAAAGATATAATGTTGAAGTGCTAACTGAATAAATCCTTTTACATACCGATAATCCTTTTGTTGAATGATAAATTAACTCATAGGTATAGAAAATAAATAGAGTCCCTGGGGCTTTCAATTGTTGTCACTAGCAACCTAGACAGTTTGTGGATAAACCCAAAGTTTTCCGACTAGATTAAAGATTTGCCAAGGGAGGTTACTCTATATATTTCCGGTATAAGGTAAACACGTTTTTCTTGACATTTCGTTTTAAGGATTATGGTTTGCATTTGATGATGTTCTGAAACATTAATTTCTTACACATAGACAAATCTACCGACAGAAAGATATAGGGAGTTAATCGGTCCTTATTGTAAACATCAATTTCGCACGAGGTAAATTATGCAAGATTCTAACTTTATGTTTAGACGCATTGAAGAATTCACTGAATTGGCCCGAAAACGATAGTTAGAAAGGCATTCGTCACTTGTGTCAGCGTATCCATTCTTTTAGGCATGATTCAAACATATTATACGGAATGTGGGTTATCTCGGCCTTGGGTTATTGGAAGCAGTTCAATTCGTACCCAAGCCAATTCGTAACCACCCAAATTTGACCAATTTGTACCCATATTTTGGTCAGCTCGTGCCCATTCTTATTTTGAAGAACTTTATATTATAGAAATCAAAAACTGAAATAAAAATCCACCATTACTTTAGTCCTTTGAAATTTCGAAGTTAGATTGCTCCATCACAAAATTGATTTTAAGGCATTCTTCATGTCAAATTATTTTGACCAGGTTATAGTGGTGCAGAGGAAGATTGATGGCCTCTTGTACAGAGGATCCTTGGTTGAATCCCCATAATAGCATTAGGTGTGGTGAAAATTTGACGCCACAAACAAATCAGTGCTCATACTGGTTAAGTTACCAGTAAGCAGTCATCAACAATGAATTTAGATAGCTTCAAGCTCTCCACACAATGGAATTTATATAAAACAAATAAGAATTTTTCTAAGATATGTTTGTTATGCTAATTAGTAGAAAATCAAACAAATCCATTTTTAAGATCAATCAAACTTTGAATAATCACTTTATAAGGTTATAGAAGGAGATAATGAGAAGGAGAAATGTATCCATACTATTCTTTACTGTAACTTAATGGATCTATATTAATAGCATTTTTACTCATAGAAGATATTTTATTTAAAAAAAAAATAGGATCTCAATCTGTGAGATAGTCCTTTCAACCTTACTTCCCAGGGTACTGTGATAAACCCATTTTCAATAGCTGGATGAGTTTACCTTACCAAGTTAAACCTTGTTTTAGTAAACCCACAAGATGCTGCTGAGTTACAACTGCTACTTGATATAACCACAGTGACATATCATTTTTCTTTTGTTATTTGAGCCGACCAAGAAGTCATTTGAAGCGGTCAAAGCACAAAATGGCAATTCAAAGTCAATTGATAAGACAACACATGTAAAATAAAGTTACATACCATCAGATAATGCCATCAATTAATTGCCTTAAAACAGTTAAAAAAAGCACTAACATGTTAAAGGTCTTTCACAAGTTGACTGGTGTAGACAGTCATGTAATGGATGGTATAGTATACAGGTGCCATTGTGGAGAAAAGGGTTAAGTTCTGTTCTGCCAAAGAAACTGTTTAGCAGTTCAAAATTATTTCTTTCAACTTCTTGGTACCTTTGATATATCTGGTAGTATTAGAGTGATGAAAGACAAAATATAGTTGTTAAAACCTTCGATGATTTAGTGGTAAATATAATGCTCCAGTAGCTTGATTTATGCAGTATATAGTTCAGGAGGTGTTATCATTGATGAACCAAGGTTTCTTTCTATTTACCAATTTACAGGCAGGGGTAGCAAAATCATCTATAACACATATTTCATATATAATCAGTTTTTGCCACCTCTGATTGGTAAGCAAGGCAAGTTGAAAATAGTCACCTTGTGTAAATTAACCCTTTACCAAACCGCCAAATTTCCGACTGTCCTAAAATGAAAGAGTTTGCAGACAAAATTTCAAAATGTGATGAAATTGGAAAACAATCTTCTGATAGGGCAGAAAACCTTATGGCCAAAGGACAAATTGCTCATCTGGAGCAATTTCTCCTTTTCCCACAACATTTTCCAGAGTCGTCTGCAACAAACTGGTCAAAAGTCGCTATTATTTGGTAATGGGTTAAACCATTTTTGTGAAGTTGCTTTAAGGAATACTGACATTCTATATGTATGACTATGGATTGAATAGATAGGGATTAATATATACAACTGTGAGTCATGATCATTTGATATTTTTCTATAATAATAGAAATATCCATGTTCTAACATAGTAATGAAAATTTGGTCGGAAGAGTCTTCCATTGAATGAATCATTTGAAAGTATGATGTAATATGAGATATTGCCCAATGCAAAAACATCTCAATATTTACTGTTCACGTCAAATAAGTTTGACAAAATAAGAGGTTGTGTTTTTTTTTACACATTCTTAGAGTGATTTGCTGAAGGTGCATTACGCGATGTCTAAGAGGGAAGGTATTAAAGGCAGACTTTTCACAATGTATCTTTTTGTAACATGCAGGTACTTCTATCAGTTTCAACAGTCAAGATGGATGAAGACGATTTAGATATGCCAGATGAGGTAGATTATTTCTTTATTTCCTTTTCTATAAAATGAGGATAAAATGTCATTACAGTAATATCTCATTAATCCGAAACAAGTCTGTTCCCAACAAAATTTCCTGATTAACGAATAATCCGGACTAATGAGGCAGATCCTGGTCTTGTACATATTTAGACATGAACGGTCTATATGCACGCGTATACTTATAAACCTTTCTAAAACGCCAGATTTTCGACCGTCCCAAATTGAAAGAGTTTGCAGATAACATTTTTAAAGGTGATGTAATTCAAAATTAATTTTCTGATATGGCAGAAAACATTGTGGGTAAAGGAGAAATTGCTCGTCACGAGCAATTTCTTCTTTACCCACAATGTTTTTTAGAGTCTTCTGCAACAAACTTGTCAAATTTTGTTACTGTTTGGTAATTGGTTGAGCAAATAACTGCACAATAGTTCCGTTTCCTTACAATTTCGTTCATTTTGGGAGACATCTGGATAATCGGGGTCCGGATAAACGAGGCTTCACTGTATATTTTTATGGAGGCCCCTGTTCAGTCAAATGCCTTTTCCAGTTAAACACAAGGCTATTGCTAATTGCCAATAGACTTTTTGAAATAAGAATTAGCTAGAAATGTCTCAAGTAAATTGGCGGCTGGCCTGTGATCTGACCTGTTTGCTTCTCTGAGTATATTTTCTCAACAAATTTAAGCATATATTTAGGGATTTAGAAAATAGACAACACAAAAGAAAAATACCCAGCATTCTAAGGGTAAATAAGGAAAGAATCTGATATTATTTGGTTTATTTTTACAAAATCTAAAGGTTTGATTTTGTAAAAGTGGCAATTCCTCTCAGTCTTGTTAGATATAAAGTGCATTTATGCTGCTGCTCTATATGTTTTATAGATATATGCAAACATTCCACTTGTGTACTCATATTTGTGATAACCTTGTAAGAAGATGCATCAATTCATGACATTTTAACCAAAAGCAAATAATATTAGGTATAGCAGACTACATTTAGATTTTGTAGGTCTGGTGAGCAAAGCCAAAAAATCAAAACTGTATGTTAAGAAATTATTCCTTCTTAAATGTAGAGGTTAGGTATTCATTATACATTTAAAGTATCTAAACGACTTTCAAAAGGCATTGTGGCAAAATGAGAAATTGCTTGTCACAATCAATGTCTCCTTTTGCTACAATACTTTTCCAATCTAAATACATTTCACAGCAGCAGAACTGAAAGTTTTTTCACATGTTTACAAAGCTTGTCTTAAGTCGTCTGCTTCAAGTAAAAAAAAGTTGTCAGCAGGACCGGTGGTTATGAGTTAATAACCTTCTTCAAGTGCATTGACATTAAACCAAAAATATTTGAATAAAATACCTAAAACCCTGATATAAAGCAAACCAATCAAGCACAGAGTTTTGTCACAATTAAAAGTTTAATTGGTAATTGTTAACAGGAAGTGACAGATGTAAGGAAGCACAATCAGCTGATTGACGCTGTCACTGCACTCGGTGGGAAAAAGAAGTAAGTTTTTAATAAGTACAGTATGTCTATCAAGGATAGCACATTTCTAAATATATTTCGTTTAACATTTGCATTAGTTTAAAGCAACCTACCCTCTTATTTCAAAATTGAGTAACTTATCATTGCAATTGTCTCTCCAAGAAAACTTAACATTATGGTACTTATATTTAAGATAAGTACTATCAATGCAAATTAGTTTTGACCTACATAAATATCATTGTTAGGTTGTTTAGTCAAATGTACCCAGGGTTTTTATGGTCAATTGAATTGATTTAAAAAAAACAACCCAGAAACTAAATGAAATATATGTTGTTTTTGTTTGCCATCTCTTGTGTGTGATCATACCTGATAATACTTTTTAAAAGACATACCCAATATAGAAAAGTAGACTGAAAGTATTATTATATATACTGCATGATAAGATCTTTTTAAGCTCTTTACCAATTTCCCGAAGTCTAAACTTAAAAGACAAATTAGAAAAGCTCATGGAGTGAAAAGAAGAATCCTCTCATGAAAGTAATTTCTCCATTTGCAATCACTTTTTATGAGGTCATGATGTATGATTTGTGATTTAAGAATTTTTTATAATTGAATTGTGAAATACAAGCGTGATTTATTTATTTGAGTTTTCTTATTTTGTTATGAGTTTTCAAAGTGCTTATGTATGAACTGTTTTTCTTCCAGCAACAGGCTAAGTCAGAGATCAGTAATTTCCAAAGAGATTTCTGAGTTCAACTTCTCAACCAGTAAAGGTAATACAGAATTTGCAATTTTAAGATATGACTATATAATTAGCTGGACCATTCAATGAATAAGGAGAGTTTTACTACCCTTACCTTGGGGTATCTCACTAAGTGCTTAAGGACCGAGTTGAGACCGTGTTCTGAGTGTTTATACAAGGACCATGATAAAGTCCCATAACTCTTATTTGTCTTTTAGTAAATTATACCCCTTTTGATACCCCTATTTTAGGGTCTTTTCGAATTTTGTTTGCTGCATAGATGTCCTAAGTTATCTATTTTTTTTTTTAAAAAAAAGAAGAGAGATTTAAACATTCCCTTATTTTTGATTTTGAGACAGATCCCATTTATTTTCAAAAGAAGACAACAGTTACCGTAAGTATGAAAACATGATGTGATATTAGACAAGAAAAGTACCCTGGAAACTTTTTTGTTGCATGCAACTTCTATTATCACATTGCTTTCTAAATTCTCTTTGTGCAACCACTTTAAAAACAGTGTCTGTGAAGTAAAGGAGTTAAGATAAGAGCAATCAATATATTTACTTGTCCTCATCATATGGTTTTGCTCATTTTTGTACAGACAAAGGAAGTAAAATAAACCTGACTGAGTTAGTTGGTACCCTGCATGATACAGCTCTGCACAAAGATTTCCGCAAGCAGATTGTCGAGATAGAGAAGAAGAAGGATGTGGTTACGGTACCGGCCCCGAAACATGAACGAGAACAGGTAAACCATGGTGTTCACTTACAGCTTTTGTTTTACATGTCTATAGATACCAAAGTTTTTCATAGTGGTTATAAAGGGTAAATTTCAGTGAAAACTCACTTTTTCGTTAAAGCTATTGGGCACGGTTTGTAGAATAGGCAATTGATTTTGCCACCTATAAGTTTCCTGTTACACATGTTTTAAGCAAAAGATATGACAAGTGAGTTACGAAATAAAGCAAAATATTTTAAATCTGTACATTTATATGCTAAAAATATTGTTACTATAGCAAATTTTGATAGGTCAAATTCTTCCAGTGTTTGGAATGTCTTTTACCTTTTTTTTTATCTTGAATGAATATTACATTTTATTAGAATGAGGTTAAGTCTCTTTTAAGCAATTGATTATGGTAATTTTTGATTAAACAATAGAAATATAACTGCTTAAATGGTGAACATGCCCATTAATTTGTTAGAAAATAAACTCTTTGCCAAACTAACAAAAGGTTTAATTTTTTGTTAGCTATATCAAAATCATTTTTGCAAATGGTAGAAATGGATCAATAGTCTTTTCATACAGGCTTGTAAAGTTTGATGTTTTATATTCAATTTATTTTACAGATTCAACGAAAAGTTGCATTTGAAAAGACAGCTGAGGAAGTTACAAAGTGGGATCCAATTGTGGAGAAAAATAGATTGGTATAGTGATTTATTCCGTATTAGTCAGACAGAGCGGCAAAAATTTGTCCCAAGATAAAGAGTGAGAAATCAAAGAATATATAGACTCCTTTCGATTGATATAAAAATATGTCACGAGAATGGGTTGTTATCAGGTTGAAAAAACGATTCAAGTGACATGTTTTTATATCAATCGAATGGAGTTGATTATTCTATTCATTTTATTCCACTATAAAGAATATATTTGCCAAAATACCTCCATAAACGCCAAATGGAATATAAAATGGGAGGAGCCAAGCAGTTAACAACACTCATCACGTCATTTTTGCGTATTATGACGTCATTCAGGCGTATGGATACCTTTTAGAATACAAAAATTTTAGTGCCATGTGCAAAAGTCCAGCAATGACTATAATGCAAAGGAATGGTAAAAAAGTAGTTCCGTCAAAACTTATATAACTAGTAATGATATGACTTTTTGATATCATCACTAGTGACGATATTCACTGTGACAAAATTGTAAATTAATACACTAAGAAATCCCTGTATTTCACTGATAGGAATATAATAAAGACTATAATCTACCTGAACATTTCAAGAATTGTTCAGCATAGTTTCAGGGTGTAGTTGGCTATATTAAATCCCAGCTTGAGGACCAGTTAAGAGCTGTTTTTCTCTGGCTAACTTCTTTTTTGTATCTTTAAACCGTGTATCATGGGAACTCATTAGAATCACTATGTGGTCCAGTTGTTAAGATTGCTGTCCTCTAACTTAAGTTTCCAACCCCACCTGCACCACTGGTTTATGGGAATATCCTTTGGAAAGAGCCTTATTTGTTGTACTGGTGATTCGAAAGAATACATGACACAGCATTAAAAAGAGAGTAATCATCACATCTTATGAGAACCTACGAAATAAGATTTGTCTAATTATTTTTTAAACACTGCATGTAAGAGATGCCAACATGTAACCTTATTTAGACCACAGTTTGCATTTGTTTACGTTTTTACCTGTTCCTTGCTTTGTGTTGAAAATGCACAAAAGATGAATGGATAGCTCCATATATATATCCTTTATCTATTTCAATTAACCAGCTTGTAATATTTCATGGATATCTTTTCCTTACAGGCAGGTCAGATAAAATTTCCCCTTGAGAAACCAGACATCAAGATACTTACAACAGATCAGCTGGTGGAGACGTTTAAGGTATGATAATCTCATTTCATCATTTAGATGGTACATTTGACAAACTACCTGGAATTTCAGACGAAATTTTATGAACCCGAAAGGCCATACACCTAAAAGCCCAAAATTTCATAAATGGTGAACTTCATCATAATGAAGACCCCCCCAGCAATTTTTGATGTATTAAATCATAATTATATTGTTTAAGGTAGACTACCCTAAATCGGACAATTTGAATCTCAATCTTGAGTTGGATTACTTAGATAAACATGGGTCGGGCCGGGACTACTCAGTTTAATGCGAATAGTTTCTGCCCCAACCAATATTTACAAAGAACATCCGATTTACAGAGAACATCCGAAGTAATCCAACGCAAGAATGAATTCCAAAATGGAGGTTTATGGGTAAACTACTTTATAAGAAATATAATGGTAGTCTGGCTTACCAAAAGTCAGTATTCAATTAAGCATGTGTCTGTCACAATCAAGTGCATGTCTTAACACGCTTGGTATAATTGTCTCCATTCTGTAAGTCAGCACAAGAGCTACCTTTTAATGAAAATCCAAATCCTGTCTTTCTCCATCCATAATATACAGTGTATTCAATGATGTTACTAGAGGATTAGCCTGGACCACTCATTAAGTTGGCAGACTTGAAACTCAGGGTCCTGGTTTCAAGCCCCACCAACACCTCTGGTTTTGTTGGAGTGACCTTTGGCAAGTCACTTCAGAGCCCAAGCCTAGTACTGGTAAATCAAGGAAAGCCGTTATATTGCTGAAAAAACCCTGTTTAAATGGCGTTAAACAACATACAAAACATGATATTACTGACACGTAGAAGTGATGTAAAAACCAATAACACAAACATACCTTTAAATCCAATCCTTTGAGTTTGAACATTCCGACAACATGATAAAACTTTCATTTCTAGCCTCGGACTCCGTTAGAATTGGAAGTGGCATCTTTACTGGGACAGAGCCAGCATGTGATCAAGGATAAAAGACAGGAACTGACTCCAGCAGAGATAAAGGCCCTCGAAGCCATGGACCTGGATGAGGTCTTTTTGTTAATAATTTTACTGATTTATGGTCAAACACCATTTTAACCCTTTCCCAAACAATAAATTTTCGGCTGTCCCAAATTGAAAAGGTTTGCAGACGGCATTTCAAAATGTGATGAAATTGGAAAATAATCTTCTGATAGGGCAGAAAATATTGTAGAAAAAGGAAAAATTACTCGTTATGAGTAATTTCTCCTTTTCGCACAATGTTTTCTAAAGCCGTCTGCAGCAAAGTGGTCAAATGTCATTGTTTAGGAAGGGGTTAAGAATCTGTCCGTCTTATTGCACTGATAGTTCGCTTATTGAGGCTTCATAGGTAATCAATCAGTAGTTGGCTTGTAGGTCTTGCCAGGGATCAGGAAAAGCTGGTTCTATTGGTTTTTGACGGATTTTGGTTGTACCAGACTGGTTGCAAGTTGAGATTTGATGGAAAAATTGGTTTTGGTATTGCAGACAGATATGGCATTCTACACACTTAACATATATAATGGTCTGGAATTATAGTAATGGCTGTTGATTTCTAAACCTGATGGTTGGTGTGTCCAAATTTATACTGGATATTCATAAAGCTAATCCACATTAAGCTAATTCACATTCTTTCTCTTCAGTAATGTTTGTCTTAAACAATCAAGTGGTATTTTCTTTCATTAGATTGCATTTTGACAAAACATCTGGTGCCTCTGTCATAGTGGGTCGATATAGTTGAAGAACATTTATGATAAGAATTTCTTTTTAACCATCTTGAAAACAAATCTCCAATAAGTGAATGGGTTGATGTTTTCCAGGCCAAAGAAAGAAGAAAGGAACTGATGAGACACAGAGCTTTACTGTCTTACCAACAAGCAAAAGCTAAAAGGCAAAATAAGATTAAAAGTAAAAGGTAAGCATTTTGCCAATACATGGACTTATGTTCTCTGTTTTCATATGAAATTATACATGACAAACTATTTTCACAAGTATAGTATAGCTGTTTTTGATGTCCTTATTACATGTTACATATAGATCCTGCATTGCCCAGTGGTAACGGTGGCGCTGTAAGAACCCAGGGTCCCTGGTTTCAAGGGAGTGTTCTTTTGCAAGAAACTCCAGAGCCCTATCTTAGTACCGATGAATCCAGGTTATCTGTAACACATCTGAGAAATTATTGACACAATGATAATCTAAAAAAGAAATGTTTTATTTATACTTCTACTAATTAAGATTAAGATTGAAGACAGACAATGGTTATAAAAAGATTATTTGTGATATAGTTAAACGAAACCACTGTGAAAATAAGAACTTTTCAATTTTAGACATTTTGAATTCATGACTTTATACCAAATCTTATCCATAGTTAACATTGAATATAAACAAGTTTGTATATACAGCTTCCATCGAGTACTGAAAAAGGACAAAAGGCGTAGAGAAGAGAAGGTTTTGGCAGAGATGGAGAAGAATGACCCAGAAGGGTTTGCGGAGAAGATGAAACTACTCGACAAACAGAGAATACAGGAGAGAATGAGTCTCAAACACAGAGGGGGCAGCAAGTTTGAACAGAGACAGAAAATATTTGCTAAATATGATGATAGGGTATGATATCTTGGCTGTTTTAATTCATTATGTCTCATTTTGACATAGCTCTTGCAAAATTGTAAAGAAACAACTGTGACAAAAGGATAAGTTGCTCTTAATGAGGAATGAGACGTTTTACCCAATGGCTTTTACCCCAAACATAAAGAATACCTATTTTTAATGCTTCTTTTTTTCTGCCACCTGGCTTTTAGCTTGGACCAAAGTGACACAAAAAATATAATAAGATATTTAAAAGATATAATCAGCAATTCATCATTTAATTGTAATACTTTCTACCAAACATCACAGACAATGTTGGTGTTCAATCTTTATAATGGTTGTAAGATGTTGTTTTCAAAAGGAACTTCAACATTGTAAAATCCTGTAAGAGGGAGTGGGTATGATGAGGTATTCAGAGATCCTACAAAACTTGTATTCTTCCAGGCAAGAGAGCAGGTGCAGACAATGTTACAGATGAGTAGAGAGCTGACAAAAAAACAGGAAGTTGAAATTGATGATGGTGATTCAGAAGGCGGAGTCAGTCTGGACAGTGAAGATGAGACAAAAATGTTGGAAAGTGAAGCATCCCTACTGATTGGAAAAAATCCCTGGATGGCTCAACAGAAGGTGAAAGTAAAATCAACGAAAAAGAAATCTGATGATTTGTCTGTCAATACACCAAATGATGGTAATGAGGGAGGTGCTTCAGAAGATGACATGGAGGAAACAGAAGAACTGGAAGATGCAGATGTGACTGGTTTGAAGGGTAACAATGAAGCTGAGAATGAAGAAAAGGAAACTGTTAACAGTGTTAGTCAAAAAGATGATATAGAAAATATTTTCAAAAACTTTGAGCCAAAACAGCGCAAGAAATCTAAAGCTAAAAAGGGTAAAACTAATACAGATATTTCAGAAAATGACAACACTGTGGTAACAGAAGAAGAAAAACAAGACAAAATTGACTCTGTTAATCAGAAAAAGACTTCAAAATCCAAAAAGGCAAAGAAAGCCAATAAGAAGCCTGTAGAAGAAGTTCAAGATGACAGTGACCCTGAAGGTAATGACCAAGCCCATATAAGCATGGATGAAGGATTGAATAGAAAAAGAACATTGGAAGATTTTAGCGATGACTCTGATACAGAAGTCTCTCCACGGAAGAAAACAAAGAAGAACTCTAAAAAGGATGTGAAATCAACAACAAAGAGAAATAAGGGTGTTGAGGAATCTTTTGTTGATCCAAAGAAGTTGATGATGGTTGAGAGCAAGATCCATCATACTGGGGAAGGTCTGGATATTGTAGGTAAGTATAGGGGTTCAGGTTATTTCTTTTTCATTAACTTAAAGGTGCTTGTTCAAACATGCAAGGAAATTTGGAAATTCCTCGCTTTAAAACTGTGGAACAGGTGTACAGTAATATGATATGTGCTAAAGATATGTCATAGGAAGCAAAATTAAATTGGTATGATTCTTTAAATCATGAATACAGTGAATTAACACATGTTTTAGTCCAAAAAGTGACATTGCTTTTGACTGTTGGAACATTATGTTTAATTTGCAAAGTCATTAAAGGTTAAAACATCATTCATTCATTCATTCATTCATTCATTCATTCATTTATTCATTCAGTAAAGGTGCTTGTTGACAGATGAGAAAAATTAGAAAGGCAAAATAGAATGTCTTTGAAACAATACAGTTTTTATACGCCTCATGCGCGCATGTGCAGAAAGCATATATAGGGATCGATCGGAATCTTTCTTTACCTATAGGGGCTTAATCACCACCGAGAGAAAGCAAGAAGTTCCAACTCCTATATTGATTGGAATCTGTCTATAACTTTGTGAATTCTTATCAACTTAAATCGTCATTTTTTAATAAATCTTTCTTCCTTGGTTTGTTTTGGATGCGTCTGTGATGTGCAGGATGGTGATCAAAGGTAATGCAAACAATCCGCATTAATTTCCCAACATCTTAGAACTGCTAGTAAGAGGTATGTAGCCGCATCCGTATCTAGGCCGTGGGATTTTCCCCATCTTTAAAGGAATCCCCAGTATTTTTTTACTCAGTGCAGAACAAAGTCCCTACTTAAAATCATTTGCAACAATTCTTTCAACAACAGGCCTTGTGCCAGAAACAGCATGGAAACATTCATGAAGGAGAGCTGGTAGTTATCGGCGATTTTATTTTGTTTCATAAACCCATGACCCAATTTCAGTAATAGGTTTCCGATTTGTTTATTTGGTTACCAGAGGGTTGGGAACCAGTATGCTGTAGTGAGAAGTTTGAAATACGACTCCCCATTCTTTGCAGTAATATTGTTATGAAATAAAAAAAGACATTAATTATCACATTTAAATCATTACTTTTAATTTGGAAGTTGATTTTATAATTGAACAGGACGGTTCGTACTAAACAAAAAGTCTGCTGTCATTTTTTCATTATTAGAAAGAAATGGAAATATTGCCTGATGTTTCTTCAAAAGCCGGGAAATACACTGTGTTTGTTTCGTTACCATTACTGACCATGAAGTGAGCATGTGCATTTTACAATGGCAAAAGGAAAAAGAAGATCTTTTATCACCTTTTACCCAATATATGGGGGAAATATCTATTGTTTCAAATCCTGGATGAAACAAAGAATGGAGGTAATGTTGAGAAGATAAAGAAATCACCCAGACTAGACTGTATGATTGTTTACTTTGTTGTTGAGATACATTTTTAGACTTACATCTCTCCAATCCTTTCTGACCTATCCGTTTCTTGTGTTTCGGTTCCTGTTCGTAATACTCCGTTATGCCTTTGATATGGCATTTAACCCAACATATATTTAATGCACTTTTAAAACTTTTCACACTATTGGATCAAATTCCTTCCTCTGTCAAACTGCTCCATAATTCTATGATCTCTGACTGAAGCTGTATTTACGTATATTGGTGCTGCAGTGTTTCTTAAATAACTTATGACTGTGGCTCCTGGTAGATTGGTAACTAAACTAAAAATGCTTCTTTTCATCTACAAGATCTTTTTTGTTGATAACAGGAATAAGACTTCTTCATTTGATTAGACTATTGGGTTTGAGTACCAATGGAGTACTTGGACATCTCTATTTTGACTTCTATTTTGATTTCTGCTATACAACAGAAATGTTTGGTGTGCCCTCAAAAATCTCTTAGCTTTCTTTCAAATCCATTCATACGCACAAACCTCTCAGACCATACTGCGACGCAGTTCAGGCCTTTGATTGTTTTTTTTTTTGTATGGTGACAATTAAAAGTTATTATTGAAAGCATAATTATTTCAGGAAGCGTCAATATATCTAAGAATGTTGACTTTCAAATTTTCTCATCTGTTATCAAGCACATTTGAAACCTGTCTATACGAAGAGTATGGTAAATTTAATGTCTTCTTTAACACAGAGAATGAAGATGACAATGATGATGATGAGGATCAGAGAATGATGATTGCTCAAGCGTTTGCTGATGACGATGTTATTGAAGAGTTTAAAGCGCAGAAAGAAGAGGATATAGAGAAGAAGAAAGTGAAAGACATTGACTTAACCCTACCCGGATGGGGAGATTGGGGTGGAGAAGGTGTGAGACCCTCCAGAAAGAAAAGGTAAAGGGCTACATATTGCATTCAGCCATTCCTTTGTATTGGAAACTTCTCATTTCCTTTGGGATATTGGGTGTGTTTAGTTTCTTTCAAACTCATTCGTTTTACGTCAATTGTGATACATGTAACAAGTTAAATTAAAACTTAACTCTTTACCACATGCAGAGGCCATTATTTTTACTTACAGCAGAAAGCTTTAAAAAACTTTTGGGAACACCTTTACAAATCTGCTGTTGGGATGTGAGAATATGTTAAAAAAAAATAATTGTGGCAAAAGGAGAAATTGTTTAAGCCAAGCAATTTCTGGTTTTGCCAAAATGCTTTTTGAAAGTTGTCTGCTTAAAGACGCAAAAATATGGTATGAGGTGTCAAAAGGGTTTGATTAATCACTCTCGATTCTGCTTCCTGAATGAATGACCAGTACTTGCACCAATTTCCAGCATTGTCCTTACATAAACACATAGCTACTAATGGGTTTTAACCAAGATACCAGCGGCTGATGAGGGTCCTGCTTGGTACAGTGGATGATTTGGCAGAATTTGAACTCAGATGTCCTAGGTTTGTGCCACACCGACACATCCGGTTTCATCGGAGTGACCTTATGCAAGTTACTTCAGAACCCTAGCCTAGTACTGATGGGTCCAGGAATGTTGTTGAATAACTGAAAAAAATGTTGATATAGTGTTAAACACCATACAAGCAAAGAGGCCAATGCTTTACCACTGCACTATTGTTGTTCATGTTTATCGGTGTGACATTAGGTAGAAACTATTGCGCAAAAGTAAATTGCAAATTTACCAATTTATCCTTCTGTAACAGTTTCTAAAGCCTTAGATTTGAATTTTGATCGATTTATTTCGTTTTTTCTTCCTGGATACATAACAAGTACTCATGCTGAGTTTTATTTCATTCTAAATAACTTAAACATCCTCAGGTCAACAATTAACCTCACAACCTAATTCATGTTCATTATAAGGGTTGTTATATGCTTTACAATGTCTACAAGTGCAATTTTTAATGCTTGACTTTTACTGTTCTGCTTCAGAGGTCTTAAACAATTGTTTTGAAGGAATGACTTGTTTCTGATGGGCAATTTGGTTTTTGGTCTTAACAGTTCCTATCAGATGTAATAAAGAAAATGTTTTTCTTTATGAACTTACTGATTGTATTCTGTGTTTAATTTCAATTTGGACTTGTCATGAAGCAGTTTATGGGGGAACGGATCAGCAGGTCACATTTATTCCCAACAGCAATGGGTTTCACTCACAAGGGTCTGTATTTATCTTTGGGTTAGTACTGTGTATTATACTAAAGTATATTACATAGTACTGACCCCAAGATAAACACAGACCCTTGCGGTTTCAATGTGGAAAAATTGCAAAATACATAACAACAAAATGGCTTAGCCCCTTTACCCTGTCATCCCTCATATGAAGGGGGCTGAGTAAGTGAATCATGGAATTGTTTTCACTCTTAAATTGCAGGATAATTGTGAAGGCTCCAAAACAAGCTCCCAGAAAGGATCACATGGTTGGTCATGTGATCATTAATGAGGACAAGCTGAAGAATATATCAAAACATCAGGTTGGCCATATTTCTTTACCCTTTCCTTTAACACATCAACACCTAATGCCAGATTATTGTGTCTTGCAACAGATAACTTTCAAAACGCATTGTGGCAAAAGGAGAAATTACTTGGCACAAGCAATTTCACCTTTTGCCACAATGCCTTTTCAATCTATTTACATATCACAACAGCAGACCTGGAAGGTTTTTCACATGTTTACAAAGCTTTTCTAAAGTCATCTGCTTCAAGTAAAAAATGTCATCTGCAGGTGGTAAAGATTTAAAAACATGCATCTGAAGCAGACAAGCATTAATCACAGTGACCTCTGCCCAATACCACAACAGAAACCTCGTTTTTGTTGATTAATATTCCATCTTATATATTTCTCATGCATACTAAGCCCCCAGCTTCTATTTTTCAAGTTTAAAGTTATTTTAGTCGTTTTTATAAATGTTTTCAAATACGGTTACCATGGAAACTGTCATTTTACAGAAAAACCAACTCGTCAACATTTATTTTTTTTGCATTTTATATTTCAAAAATGAATTTTACTTCACATACTGAAAAAGAAAAAAATTCTATGAAAGGAATTTTGAAATATCTTTATTTTTTTGCAATATGCATATCATTTTTTATTGTTTTTTTTCCGATACAAATTTTTGAAAAACTGATATGGATTACAAAAATTGTTCAAATTGTAATAATTTAAACTACCATTGAATAATAAAGTATTGAATGTATGAATTGATGTTTCTTTGTGTTAATTAACCTTCCACAAATGATTTTATCACCTTTGAAGATAAAATGGTCATAATGACATTTTTGCCCTTAACGGTTACCATGGAAACTGTCATTTTATAAAAAAATCTAACTTGTCGACCTGCATTTTTCTTTTCATTTCTGAATTCACAATAAAGTTTTAAATAACATATCAAAAATTTAGAAAATTCTATGAAAGGATTATTTTTTTATAAAACTGTCGAACATGTCCTTAAGATATATCACATTGTACTTTGTGGGTGACCAAATAGTATGCTATAAATGTTCTTGAATAATCTTTAAAACAGATTTCACAAAGATCGCCTGGCTAGATCTAGATTAACACATTCTGTCATACACAATTTTTAGGAGGTCCAAATTGAAAGCAACAGCAGACCTCTATTAACCCTTATAGTGCTTGAATCGACTTCATGCTGATGTAAACAGGTTAGATCCAGGCCAGCCACCAAGTAAATTGGATACTGGCCTGCGATCTAACCTGTTTGCTACTCTGAGTATCTTTCCTAATCAAAATTAAGCCGATATTTAAGGTTTTTGAAAGCAGACAACTCGCAAATCTATTTTTAGAAAATTACCCAGCATTCTAAGGGTTAGGACTACTAACTACTATGATATTGAGAAGAACCCACTGAGGCAAAAAAGTTGTTTGGTTTGAGTGATCTATACTTTTGTCAAAAATGTTTCTTCAGTCAACTGTTGTTGATGAATTTGATTACTTACAACGATGCAGAAAAAAATCAAAGAATTTTAGAGTTTTATTTCTGTTGTTACAGCCGGACTCTCTTCCATTCCCGTACACCAGTGTAGAGCAATATGAGGCGAGCATCAAAGCCCCAGTTGGTGAAACATGGAACACACCCAGTGCCTTCGCAAACCTTATAAAACCTAAAGTGGTGACAAAACAAGGGGCCATCATAGCGCCAATAGACAAGGCTAAAACATTTAAAAAAGAGAAAAAGTCTGCAGAGTCTAAAGCAAATAGCAAGAATAAAGGAGACATTTCTGTTAAAAGTGAGGGAAAGGACAAAGCTCAGAAAAAAGGAAAGAAAGTAGGCAAATTAAGTAAATTGAAGAAAAGGAAGTAAATGATAATTTTAACTTGTATTAAAGAATTTATCATATTTTTTACATTGTTTTCTTTATATCAAACCCCCTACATGCCAGCTAAGCCTCCATAACTCAATTGTTAGCATGTCCTTTCTGATTATGTCTGATTTGGAATACAGGTATCCTGAGATCAGGATCAGGTTTCACCGATATTCTTTTCTACATTTGATTAAGTCAATGCCGCATGAGTAAATCCTCTCTTACCATGACTTATCAATTATATTGGAAAGCAGTCAGCCACTTGAAGAGTAAATTGTGCTGAACTGGTGCGGAAATGCCAGGAACATGAATAAATATCTGCTACTCATGGAATTGAAAACTGAGATGACCATTGAACATCAGCCCCTCTCCCTTCATCACTCAATTATGGGATTTGTATGTTACGACTTCTTTGAATAATGACATACATTATGCAAGACTATCAAAAGTACCAGATTTGCTTAAATAGCTTCATGGTGACCATTGTTCTGTTCTTAGGAAATTTCAGTTACCTTTTGAAACTAAGAGCAAAAGTTCTTAAAAGTGCCCATAGTTAACCTTTTTGGCTAAAGGAGGATTTTCTCATATGAGCAGGTCTTCTTGGTAATACTGTCAGCGCTATTAGCAAATACCCATCTGTAAAAACATTGCTTGGTAAAAGGGAAGAACTCCTACTACTTGCCAACTTACTTACTTATATTTCCCTTTTCACCCTATATTGTGAATACTCACAAGAAACCAACTGATTGAACGATTCAGATGAGTAAGAAATGAATTAATTTCATTTTTTATGTAAAAGGTGATAGTTTGTAGGCGTATCTGGTCCAAAACATGATTTTTAACATACCTTTGGATCAACTGCCTGGCTTTTATACCTAAAATTAAGTAATAAGCTATCATGTCATAAAAACAAGGGCCCAGGGTAACGTTTTACTAAACAGTTTACGCTTAAGATTTGCGTAAGTCTAAAAACAATTGCTCTTATTTTAATTTTGGGCGAAGCAATATTGCAAAGTAACATCATTGGAATTGTCTCTCCGAGATGCTTCCAATGACGTGTTACATTGCAATATCGTACTTTCATTAAATTTACTATTCAAGTGTATCAGTTATGACTTACGCGAATATTTTCCTTAAGTTGTTTTTTAAAACGGTACCCAGATTTGGAAATCGACTTTCTCAATCTTCATCCAAACCTTTGATAAGGTCATTGAGACATGCTGTATCCATCGTCACCAGTGACTCAATACTGAATATTTGTTCCGTTTCTCAGAGGAAATGGTGGCATGATGGTAATTAAAAAGTGATATGATTGCTGGAATAGTCAAATTTTGTTGATGACCATGATTCACAGATGTGAACATCAATCAACCAACTTGCCTTTAGTGCATTGATGGTAATGATGAAGACACATTAACCAAGCAATCCGCATTGTCCTCTCTGAGAGTCACAATTAGGCTACTGACTCTTCTTGGTCCATTGTCAACCACAAAACAGATAAAAAAGGAAAAAACATCTGCAACTAATTGCAGTACGTTGCCAAAGTATTGGCAATAATATTGCAGGACTTATCAAAGCAGCAATACCAGACGATGTCATTGGGAAAGACACGTGGTTTAGTAAAGACCGAACTTGTTAAAGTTATTCAGCCCATCATTGGACTAAACAATGTTTATAAGAACGATCTGGTAACCTGAATTCGGGCATCAGACGTGCATGATGGAGCTGTAACCGCCGTCAAGAAATCACTGAGATACGTACCAACCTTAGTTACATTACTTAAGACATACCTGGTCACCGTAGATCTATACGAAACCCCTTAAAGAAAATGTTTGCGTACGTCAAAATTGATATGCATGAATATTTTCTTAACTGATGGTATAATATTACAGTGTGATATATCATTGGAAGCGTATCGGAAAGACGATTCCAAAATGATAAGTTAGGCTTCTTTGCGATATTGCCTATCTTGATATTGAATAAAAAGGGATTTTCTTTTGAACTTACGCAAACCTTTAGCGTAATATGTTTGCTGAAATCATACTCTGGTGGCTTTTCCCTCTGGTGCTTTATAGTTATCGAAGAAGAAGTAGAAAGTCACCAGGGGCCACTTCTTGTTAAAATAATTCGACGTAAAGATTGTCTCTAATTTTCAGATATGAGAGATACTGCCCGATGGAAACATTTCCCAATATTTCCCGATCGCGTCAAATTAGTTTGACAAGAGTCACTACAGGACTCTAGTTAGATAAGACCAGACATCGGTGCTAGGAACAATCTTCTACAATCCCAATTTTTAGTCAATATATCGAGGGTTCAATGCAATACTATAGTAAGTGCTTCATGTTTATGAAGCACTTACTATAGTCTTGCATTGAACCCTCGATATTGCAAAAGGAGTTTCGCATGAATATATGGACTCAAAATTAGGATAGTTTTTAGACGATCACTTCTAGCACTTAAACGACAATCAAGTTAGGAGTAACTTAGACCTACCAAAATGGGACGACGTCGCTGCTCCAAGGATCAAGTCCAAAGCGCTGTCTTCACATTGGCATAATCTTTCAACGTCTGAGAGGTAGGATGGCTACAGAACACGATCAATGAGAGCTCGTATCCGCGCCATGCCACCTGTCGCCTTTCACTTGAACAAATGGTCGACTTTCGTGCTCAGGCTGACAGCGTAGAAGACTTGGGAAGCGTTCTACTAAACACCTTGCGATAAAATTGTGTAAGTTCAAAGCAGCGTTTCCTTTTATTTCAATATTGAGACGCTACCAACGACATTTCACATTGCATCATTGTAGTGTTGTTTAAGATATTTACCATGTATTTCAATTTTGACTTGCGGCGAATATTTGTTGTTTCGTAAAACGGTACCCGCACGTTTCTTGCACACGCACATTCATGTCATGTTATAACCGTCTACCATGTCTCAGCGTCATACCGGATAGTGATATAACTCAGTTTGGTACTATGCAAGAGGTAATGTGTTCAAGAACCATGCGCAGATAAATCCGCGATTTGGAGAAAGTAAACCACGATGTCATCAAACACGTTTGTTGTTGCCCGAGTCACAGCAACTTCTATAAGGATACATCGCAAATTTGCAAACGTTCGTAATTATTCATGTCGTTTACCATTACATGCGTTGTCGTACGCATGGTCCTTCTAAAAAGTCATACAGTCGTAGAACCAACTTCCAACATCCGACATAGAAGCTACCAACGATAAAGATGCTATAAAATTGTCACGCAAACTTTACTAAAAGTCAAGCATCTCTCCCGAATGAAATTCGAGAACAGTGCTTTGGATGATACGCATTTCCATCATAATGTAAATTTACCCAATCTCTAGTTATAAGTAGATCTATAGAAAACTGCATTGCACCAACTTGTCCACGGGTATAGCCCAATATGTAATTACCGTCATAATATCTCTCAACGGAAACATATTTGTAGTTTTAGTTTCAATCAATACTAGGCAATGTTCTACACGTGCAGAATGAAATGCATTATAACAGGAAGAGGGTCATTTATACGGGCGAAAGATCGTCTCCGGTATTGTTTTTTTGTTTTTTTTTTTTTTTAAATGACTTATCTATGTCGACTAATTATGTCATGTCCTGTACCAAGAAGAAAATGGGCAGTCTTTGATAAGAATTAGTCAAAGTCAGCATGACGAATCTTTACTTTTTTCAGAAAAAAGTTTATTACGCACTGTCATATTTTGTAAGCAATACTGGTCTAAGGTGAAAATATATTCAAACACTGTTTGAATGATAGCGTTCAATCTTTTTTGCAAGTTTTGCATGGTGTTCATTTTTTCATTCTTGGAGTATTGTGGTTTGGCTAATGTGTTCCATATCGACTGTTCGATATTAAAGTAAAATCACATGAAGCAACAAATGTGTGGTAATATAAATGGAGAGTATCGAAACGTTTTTAGAACAAGCCTAAAAAGTTTAGAAATGTGATTTTTACCACTATCAAATTCTAACGGAACCGTTTCTCATTCCGGATTTTTGTAACCTTCTCCTTGATTGGTCGTCGCTATGTCACGTGATGTCAACATTCTCTCTACCATAAACTTACACAAAAGTGAAAGAAGCGTGACATTAAGTTCTATCTAACTTGCAGAACATCTATTGTAGGAATATGACATTGCAAAGTGTGAGTTTATTATATATGGATTTTGATTTTGTTAAAGAATTATGGAGGTATTGAGTGTGCTTTTAATCACTCCGCCTATACAAAGTGGCAGTATTCGATATTGGATACAAGTTTAAAGTGCCATTCCACACCACTCTTAATAATTTTGTTAAACGAGTCGCCACATTTCAAAAGATTCCGATATGACTGAAATGATGGAGGCATAGATATAACTTTCATTAACACTTGATCTCTAAAATCAGCGTAGAAATATGTGATTTTCAGAACAAGTGTCTAGAACTTCCCAACTAGGTAGGCTTACTCGGTTCCAGGTCAACTTGGCCTCTGGTGAACTCGACCAGGTCATTACGGTCTCTGACGGATATTATTATCTACCAGATTTCTCAAAGAAAATACTTAAGATTTAGAAATGCTGTACAGGTTCAAAACAAGAATTAATTCACTGCTGAAAAATGGCATTGTGATTGTCTATCAGCACTTGGTTTTTCATTATCTATTTTGTCGTGCTTCAAAGGTGAATATGGTTCAAGCATTGAAAACACTATTCAACAGCGAGTTTCATTTATATTGAACACTCTATTGCTGAATGAATATTTTCATACATCCAGTTGTGGCTGGGATTAACATAGTTTCATGCTATTACCACTTGTAGAGCTTGCATTATTGAAGTATGACTTCTTCATTGAAGTAGTAACAATTTGTAACATTTAATCATGTAACCTCATAATCTTCTATAGCTGAGTGTAGGTAGCCTTATTTGTTGTAGTCGGCCCTCATATGACAGGTACGACAGGCTTCGAAGTATTTCTGTCAATTGACTTTAAACATTTTCTAGCGTTGCAATGTCCTTCTTCTTCTTATGGGGACACCAAATCTGATGGACATATTCAATGTGAGGGCAAACAAGAGCTGTATATAACTTCTTAAATGTATCTGCATTCAGGAACTCAAAGGATCTTCATATTGCTCCAAGAAATGAGTTTGCCTTATTAAATTTTTCTGACAGGTGCTGACTAAATGTTAAGTGAATACAAAAATATAGATGTGATTTGTCAAGTGCCTTAATTAATGTTATGGCTTCTTGTACCAATTATACTTCTAGTATTGCAGTCCAAATTATTCTGACTAAATTTAACTTGTTGGAAATAACCAAGGACTGAAAACTGGTATATGATATGAGGAGAACTAGCTATATTAATGACTTCTTTGTGCCAAAAACTCATTTGAAGATTCCCTTGTAAGGTTTGAAAATTAGCTCCTGGTAAGCAATTCTTTCTTTGGTAGCATTAATTTCAGTTTAATTATCTAACATGTAGTTTTCTTTTTTTGTTACTCGCTCTAATATACTCTTGATTTTCATTTTTGCAGGTCACTTTGAGCAACCTTGCATGCTTAAATTGCTGCACAAATCAACTGTTTTCAAGTATCCATTAAACAGTCCTCAGAATGACAGACAACAAGAAGAACTTTGTATTTAGATTAAATGATGATGGCCAAGGTCCAGAGCTTGTCAAACAGGTATTTTTGGAGAGAGGCTGGATAGGTTTCGATGAGGAGACTCAACATGAGTCAGACTGGAACATGTGGTGGAGGACCTCCCGGTTCCGGATCAGTGATTATGAAAATATTTTTCCATGGCAGCGTCTCAATCATTACCCAAAGTCAACAGGGATCACGAGAAAGGATTGTCTTGTACGGAACTTGCGAAGGATGAAGGGAGTCCACGGAGCTGGCGTCTTTAATTTCAGCCCACTATCCTTTAACCTGCCGAATGACTACACACGCTATGTGGCAGAGTATGGGAAGTTGAAGTCCAGAGTTGATCCAAAAATGTTCTCTTGGATTTGCAAACCAGCTGACATGTCTAGAGGGCGAGGGATTTTCCTGTTTCGTGATATCTCAGAATTGCAGTACAACTGTAATGCTGTGGTACAGCAGTATATTGCAAACCCTTTGCTGATTGGAGGATACAAGTTTGATATGAGGATCTATGTGGCTGTCCCTTCTTTCCATCCATTGACTGTGTATGTGTTCCAGGAGGGTGTGGTCCGGTTCAGTACAGAGAAGTATGACCTGTCAAGTCTCCAGAATGTATTTGCTCACTTGACAAACACATCTATAAATAAACACAGTCCATCATACACCATGGACAAGGAGAGGATAGGACCTGGATGTAAATGGACAATTACACAACTACGTTATTACCTCCATCAGAATGATTTAGATGACACATTGCTCTGGGCAAGGATCACCAACGTCATTATATTAACTCTTCTTATACAGGCGCCACAGGTACCAAAGGAAAGAAACTGTTGTGAATTATATGGATTTGATATACTTATAGATGAGAATTTGAAGCCGTGGCTTCTTGAAGTAAATTTCAGTCCTTCTCTGAATGCAGACTGCCAAGTAGATGTAATGGTAAAGAAACCCATGCTTCATGCACTGTTAGACATGTTGAATTTCAAAGAGAGCGACAAAGAAAGAGGGGGGCTTGAAAAGAGAACGATACATGGTAGAATAACTGCTCGTGCTCGAATGACCTCAGGGAAGGGGTCCCGGAATGAACCTTTTGACAGAAATCAATCATCAAGCAGACTTAGTCAAAGAAATGGTCTTCAACGAATTGACTCAACAATTTCTTCGGCATATAAAAGCTCAGATATGACTGTTTTAGATGAAAGTTTATCATTCATCCAACAAGACAATCCTGCGATTGAGAAGAGAGGGGAAGAGAATGTATGTTTTGGTTTGCCACTTGTTCACCCGTCTGACGATGAGAAAGATGATAGTGATGCTCATTCAGGGCGCTGGAGTGTGAAAAGTGATTTCATTGAGCCTGATATATGTGTCTCTAAGTCAGGGAGGTTCACACCCTTTAAAGCAGGAAGGAACTCCAATCCAACGCTGTTGGAGAAGGTTCCAACGACTTTCGAAAGAAGTAGCACCATGTCTTCTATGGTTGGTAAGTTAGAGTCAACAAATGTGTATTATACAAAGGGAGATAAAGTGTCATTAAAGAGCTTTGGACAATCAGACAGTGCATACTCCAGTTTCTCAGACAACTCGGACAAAGTGGCAGTATCTAGCTCAAACACAAAAACCAGAATATATAGTCACCGACGGAAAAGCTTTTCTCTACAGCCAGAAACTGTACAAGAAACGCCAAAGGAAAACAAAGTTTTCACTATCAAATCCTTAAAGTCATGTGAAAACTCTAAGTCTTTGAGGAAAATCAGTAGTAGAGCTGGTACCCCTGGTGGTAACCCAAATCCTCAACGGATCTATGGTCGGCCACGGATGGACGGAAACGTCACCAGAAGCTACGGCGGTACACAGTCAAGAAATTTCTTGACCAGGTCAAATTCACGGTTTGGAAATAACACTGCGAGGAGCGATGTAGATTTCACACAGAGGAGTAGATCACAGATGCTTGTGTCAAACAGTGTGTCAAGTATACACAAAACGACGAAGGAAAAGGACACAATCAATCTAGGACTCAATGGACTGTCCAAAAAACCAGTTACCACTCAAAAGACAAAACCTCGCTCTAAATCTATCTCAATGCAGAGTCATAAACCAAGAGGACCACCACCAAAGGTGGGCGAATTTTTCCTTGTCTTTCCTTTCAATGAAGTAACGCTTAAAGCTGCCAACACAACTCTAGATCCACATTTCATTATAAAGGAGACACAGAAACTTACAAAGGATTTAAAGTTGGAGTTAGATAAGAGTGCTGGTGATGGGAAAATTGGTGGCCATATACCCTACGGTTCTCAGAATGATACGGAACGATTGTGGGGTCCGGTCAAGCCTCCAGTTGAAGAAATATAGAGTAGAGATATCCGTTTTGCTTACAGAGGTATGGATTATTTTTGTATCTCTTTGTTTACAGAATATTCTTAACTCTTTTACCACCTGCAGACGACTTTTTGTTTACTTGAAACAGACAACTTTAGAAAAGTTATGTAAAAAGTATGTAAAAAACCTTTCAGTGCTGCTGTTGTGAACTGTAAATTTAGATTAAAAAACATGGTGACAAAAGGAAAAATTGCTTGTGACAAGCAATTCCTCATTTTGCCTCAGTGCTTTTTGAAAATCGTCTGCTGCAAGACGCAAAAATGTGGTTTTGGATGGTAATGTGTTTAGAATGTTTTAAGAGTCTCTTTAGCTGAGTAATCAGGAAGATGTGATACAAAAATCAAGTGATGAAAAATGATGGGATGTTTGCCTATCTTATGGCATAAATCTCAATTGTTACTCAAGAATATCACTAGATTAGACAAAGCAGATAAATTGGAATCCCATGTAATTAGATAATGAATTATGCAGTCATTTATTGCCAAGTGTTCTGTTATTTGACCTTTTATAATCCAAGTATAGCCCTGTGAGTCTTGTATAAGTAAATGTATAGTTATTGATGTGTAGGTAATGTTTAGAATGCTGGGTAATTTTCTGAAAAATGATTTTTATGTCGTCTACTTTCCAATACCTTTTAAAATATCTGCTCAATTTTGATGAGGAAAGATACTCAGAGTAGCAAACAGGTTAGATCACAGGCCAGCTACCAATTTACTTTACTTAAGTATAAAGTTGGTTCCAGCACTAAGGGGTTAAAGACTCTTGAGCTAGCAGTATTTCAAAAGCTCTACAATAAATCCCATTCAATCTATAGGCACTCGTTAGAATAGTCTCATTGAGTACCAACAATACATTGTTAAGAAAATAGAGCATTGAGAAGTCATATGACATAATTATGCCTTATATCTGAACCTCTGTAGTAAGGAGTCGGATTTTTACATTCTCCTGCATTTTGTTCATTTGTCTGCATTAAGTTCATTTGTAAATATAACCAGCCACTGACTGGACTAACTGTTCCTTCACAAGTTTAGAAATGAAAAGTCCCAACTCCAATTTAAGTTACCTGAGTTTGGCCAATCATCTTACCGGGTAATTATTTAATTTTAGAAAGCAGTCATGATTGGAGACACTGTTGGGCAGCTTAGAAATGCTTTAGGCATGAAAAAAGACTGTTGTGATAATAGTGAAATTTTGTAGAACACTTCAAACCGATCTAATTAAGAGTGCTGTGATATATGACTAAGTTCTGTTGAAACCCAGAAAAGGCAATATATACAACCTTATTAAAGTTTTTTGTATAAGCCAGGTAAAGGATTACAGGGGGTCTTACGATTTACATAGCTTGTCAATTTAGGCTTTGACATAGAAAACAATCCAAATGTCATTTGCTCTAAGATACCATGATTAATGGTTTGAAGGTAGTATGTGGATACATAATGCCAAATGACCTCTTTCCGTAATAGAAATGGCTTATGCTTCAACCATTTTATGGGCAGATACTTTTTGAAAAGTTGTTACAAAGACAGAATTTGCTCATGATGAGCAAACTCTGCCTGTGTGACATTGAAATCATTGTTCATAGATTGGTTATTAATGCATTTTACTGCAAACATTTTGTAACTTCGATATATATCTGCCAATTGTCAATAATAAAGGGTTATGGGGAAATCCTTAAAATTTATCATATATAAAATCATGATCTCATCAAGGTTTATTAATAGTAGCTCAAAGAAAAGAAATCAGAGGGAGATAGTTTTACCATTTCTCAAAGGGTATTTATCCTTACTTGGAATAGGTGAATTTTACTTCACCTGCAACTCAATTAACCTCAGAGGTGTCACCAAAATGTAAAATACTTGTTTATTGCATCTACTTTCTTTAACCCTTTACCAAACGATAACGACATTTAACCACTTTGTTGCAGGCGACTCTCGAAAACATTTTGCGAAAAGGAGAAATTACTCGTCACAAGCAATTTCTCCTTTTCACATACTATTTTCTGCCCTACCAGAAGCTTATCTTTCAATTTCATCACATTTTGAAATGTCGTCTGCAAGTTCTTTGAATTTGGAACAGTCGAACATTTGCTGTTTGGTAAGGGGTTGAGAAATCATTTTAGAATTTGGGATTTTCTTGAAAGCAAAGAAATCTTTCATGTAATAAACAATTTACTCTTGCTCATGATTTCTATATTATGGTTCCAATTGTATATAATTATTAAATTGCCCTTGCAGCTCATCATTCAAAAGAAACATTTTGTGTCAAAAGAGAAATCTGAAAGCACAACAGTTTCTTCTCTTTACCCATTCCCAAACAGCAAATTATCAACTGTCCCAAATTGAAAGAGTTTGCAGACGACATTTCAAAATGTGATGAAATTGAACAATATTCTTCAGAAAGAGCAGAAAACCTTGTGGGAAAAGGAATAATTGCTCGTTATGAGCAATTTCTCCTTTTCTCACAATGTTTTCTAAAGTCTTCAACAACAAAGCCCTGTAATGCTGTTACCGTTTGGGAAAGGGATAAAAAGGTCACCAAAGAAATTTCATTTTTCATACGTTTTAAATCTAGTCTGATGTTATTTTCATTTTGGAGAGGTCATAATGCTTCATAATGAGGGATTGAACAAGAAAGCCATTATTTTGGACTGAAAAATCTTTTCTGATACGTGAATTGTAATCATGAGCATCTGCTAAACAGCAAATATTCATTTCGATTTTTTTCTTAATCTTGGTTCTGCATGCATTTTGTTTACCAAGCCATTATTTGCATGCAATAATCCTTTTATAATGATAGAGTACAAGGTGAGAAATGGCATGCTAAAGTTAATCTCTTATGCTCTAGTATATATAAGATACCACACCACTCAATTTTAATATAATCAAGATCTTAGATAGGGTCAAAATACTGAACTTAAAGTTTTAAATCTGTCCTTAATTTTAAACCTTTACCAAATGCTAAATTTTGAAACTGAAAGAGTTTTTAGACGAAATTTCAAAATGTGATGTTCTGATAGAACAGAAACATTGTGGTAAAAAGAGAAATTGCTTTTTGAGAGAAATTTCCGCTTTTACCACAATGTTTTTCAGAGTCGTTTGCAACAAATTGGTCAAATTTTTATTGTTTGGTAAAGGGTTAACCTGTTAAACCATATTGGAAAATTGGAATTGTCCAAAGTGAAAGCAATTTGCATCAGACATCCAAAAGTTGTTGGGTCATAATTCCTGATCTAAAAGATTTTTGTAGAAATGATTACAATTGACAATAAGATGAATTGCTCTCTAGGAGTAACATATCATTTTGACACACTTGTTGCTGAAGGTTTTGTGCAGCAGATACATATGTGAAAGTGAGGTTTTTAGCTATAATCATAAATAATACATTATTTTTATATCATGAATTTCTTGTTTGGTTTTGCTTTCAATTTGGAGCAGTTGGAAGTTTTTACAAATGGGAATTTGCTTTTAATATTCATACTTAGGTTATTCATTGTTTTAACTAATGAAATGAATGGATCATTTCGATACACTGTTTTCTGTAATTATCATAGATGATTGACAAAGGTTCGATAATTCTGAAAGAAGTTTTTGAAGTATTTTGAGTTCTGAAAAGCAATTGAAATATTAGACTTGATAAACAGTTAGATCGTAGAATAAAAATTGCTTGTGCTGAGCACAATGAGCATTTTATATGCAGATAGAAGGTTATAACTAGTTTTTGTTCAATATAATTTTGAGCAAAGCCAAATGGCATTATTCTAAAAACAATTGATTATTGATTTTGTTACTAACATTTAGGACCAAACAGTTATTTCTTCTTTTTCATTGATCAGCAAATCTTTCTTTTGTCACAATGTTTTCTAATTTTTGTTTGCTGTAAAAACATTTTCATTTGTTTCTTATAATGAAAGAGTTGAAATACCGTACCCCAAATTGTAATCTCCATTTCAAATCGAAAAAAAGACATTGTTCTAGAAATTGACAAACTGTTTGTCAGAAGTAGCTAGTTTTCTTCATTTGGTGCAGTGGTATAACATTGGCTTATAGGGCTGCACCAATAAAGCCGTACACCATTATACCATGGTACAAGAGGAATCTTGTTGCATGGTGGTTCAGGTTCCATAGAACCATGGTTGTGTTAATTAAGGCTTTTAAGTGCATGTTTACCTTTTAAGATGGCCTCCAAATCCTGTAATATTAACTTTGTATCTGATCAAAGGGCTGTTTCTGGCAGCTAAAAAGTATAGACATGCTTTTGTTTCTGAAGAAAATTATGTGACTTAAATGTTCAGGAAGACAGACCCTCTGTTCCTATTTTAGTTGCTGTTTTTTCAGTATTTTGGGCAGCCATAAAGCTTCAAAATAATGACAGTCATTACCAAGTGACAATTAAATTCTTTATTTGGCAAAACCCGGCATATAAATGACTTTGGCCAATACAATTTTTGCATATTTTGAAATCTTTTAAGTAATCCCATTTTGTGGGTACCCATTGGAATCATCTCAATAAGACATTTCAAATGGGTAACCATACTATTATGTTTAGAGAGTATGGAGAGGAAATGATCAACGAAAGAGTTATAATAGTAACAAACAAATGATTCTAAGAGAGTACTATGTTAATTCCTTTAAAGTTTCTTTAGTTCTCCACTAAATATTATATATTGTTCTAAATTGTTTTGAGATAAGACTGCAGGCAATAACCTCTACTACGAATTCTTATATTGGCCTTTGCTCTTAGTTATACTATAACTGGGACATGTTTTTTAAGTTTTTATGATGTGATTGTTGACTTTAAAGATTTCCCCACACTTAATTTGCTAATATAAGTCAAATATTTTTCTTACAGCTTTATTATGAACTGTTTATTTCATTTTGCAAATAGAAAATGAAAATTGCTTTGAAATTAGAATTGTACATTGGCACCATTAACTTTTCTTCTTTTCCATCATCAGCAATCTGCTTTTAAAATATAGAAATATCAATGCCTTTATCAAAACGATAGAGATTGGAGGTCTACAAAAACATATTCAAATGACAAGGTATGCGCCCCACTAAGTCCAGACATTATGATCACTAGGTCCAGATAGGATAATGTAATTTGTTAATGGGGATTAAAGACCTTTTTAACAATTTTACAGTCAAAATTCAAGGAATCAATGCAAGACTATAGTAAGTGCTTCATAAACATGAAGCACTTACTATAATATTGCACTGAACCCTCAATATTGTGGTAATTTTTCATTTATTCATTAAGTTTCTTGAGTATTGTTCAGGTACTTGGCATGTAAAAAGTATCATTTATGGTTAATATGATTCAATGTGTACATCACAAATTTTTCTTTTTCTATCACAGATAATTTAGATTTCATGGTTAATTTTAATTATTTTGACTGTGGAATATGGATATGTCCTTGGTCTATTGAATAGCGAAAGGTAGCCTAGTACAGATGACAAAAAATGAATTAAAACTTGTGATTAAACCTATTCCTTTATATAGGATTTTGTAACTTTTTGAAATAGATAGAACTAGAAGAAAATATTTTTTTTACAATATGAGAAGAAATTTTGTTTGAACAATCATAAAGAAAAACCAATGTATTACAAAATACTTCTTGAGATGATAATGCTACAGATGAGTAACTTACACTGGTATAAAAATGAGGAAAAGTGTTAAAATTATGATATCTGTACAAAAAAGAACTTCAAATGGAAAAGGGAAAATGATTCAGTAATTTCAAAACTAGAACTGTTAAACCAAGGTTGTTTTTTTGAAGGTTTAATCATGCTAAACACAGTAATCAATGGCACTTGAACTCAGACGGCCAAGCTTATCTAATACCCTAACCACTCAACACATAACCACTCGACACATAACCACTCAACACATAACCACTCAACACATAACCACTCAACACATAACCACTCAACACATAACCACTCAACACATAACCACTCAACACATAACCACTCGACACATAACAACTTAACACATTACCACTTTAAATGCCACATTTTTGGGTCTTGCAGCAGACGATTTTCAAAAAGCATAGTGGCAAAAGGAGAAATTGCTTGTCTCAAGCAATTTCTCCTTTTGCCACAATGCTTTTTCACTCTATTCACAAATTATTATTACAAAAGTAGAATAGAAAGGTTTTTTCACATGTTTACTAAGCTTTTCCTAAGTCGTCTGCTTCAAGTAAGAAAATGTTGTCTGGTTGAAAGTGCTTACTCATTTCCCCATATAGATGCCTGGGATCCCAATCTGAAAGCAGATAAAAATTAATGTAAAGCATGTAGTACGGTATGTATCATGGATTATGCTTTCTACATGGAAATGGAAAGGAGTCATTCATACTGAAGGGCAAAGTTATCAATATGATAACTGATAACTGAGAGACTATTAAGATAGATTACCCATAATCTGCCATTTTGAAACCAATTCTCTCATTTGACTACTTTGGTTATTCATAGTACACATCCGTCAGGGCTGGAAATATTCGCATTCATGCCCTGGTGTTCCAGCCCTGATCGATGTATACTGAGAACCTTCAAACTACTCCAATAAAAGAATAAATTTCAAAATGGGGGATCATGGGTATTCTACCTTAATAATCTCTTAGTTACCAGTTGTCTAAGAACTCTTAACCATTCCCCGATATTAAATTTCATAACTTGTCAAAAATAAACACAACAGCAAAAGACGAAAAGAGAAAAAGCATCAACATTATCTTTTTGATGTTGAGTAGAAACCATTATGTGAAAGGATGAAAAGCTCATTTGGAGCAGTTTTTTCTCTTGACACAATGATTTGTTTTTAAAGACTTCTGAGGCATTTGAATCAAAGTGAGGTGGTATGGAGTAAGGGGCTCAGTTTGGGCTGAAGGTTGTGTGAGGGAAAGAAAGAAAGGTTTGAAATAAATGTCCTTGGATCAATGTATACAGAAATATATTGAATTTGAATTAAAATCGAAATTATATTTCTTAAAATCTAAAAATCTTTAGTACTAAAATCTTTAGTACTTGAATTTGAAAATAACAAAATCATGGAGAAATCTTAAAAAAACAATGCTGTATAGTTTTTATTAAATGATTCATAGAACTGTAATATACATTAAGATGATTTTTTTTTGGTGCATCTGATGTGTTCTTAAATGTTTTCAAATGCAAACATTTTACCAAATTGTATATAAGATTAAGTTAAGGATTAAATTGTGGGTTGAATAGGTAAACTATCTATTGGGAAGTTTAATTTTTGTTGAGAACTTTGGACTTCTTGATCTTATGATAAATACTTATCTAATACTTATCATTGAAATACTTTCTATACATTAAAATTGCTAACTGCTAGCGCATTATGTATCAGGGACCTATAAAAGGCACCTTTACAGTTGGAAATTTCTTTAAAAGCATGCAGTTTTTGTAGGAATTCAAAGTCATACCAGCATTTTGGTTTCCTAATCCTGCAATTTCAGTGAAATAACTTCCCAAACTCAATAGTCCTGTGCCTTCTCCGAATTTAAGAAAAAGGAAGCTCTGGCTGGTACATTGATCAAATTGAAGTATGTATTTTGTTTGTCAATTAGGTTTTTGCATGGCAGCAATTTTTCTATTTAATTGGGATGCTCGGTTACTTTTGATAGAGGAAGACTCCTTGATTGACGACCCTTAAGGACCAGCCACAATGGCTAGAACAATAATTTATTATTGGCATGCCATCAGTCAGCCAGGGGACTAGTTTTCATGAAAATTTAACCCTTATAGTGCTGGAACCAACTTCATGCTTATGCAAACAGGTTAGATCAAAGGTCAGCTGCCAATTTACTTGGCAGCTGGCCTTTGATCTAACCTGTTTGCATGCTTCTCTGAGTATCTTTCCTCATAAAAAATTGGCAGATATTAAAGGTTTTGGGAAGCAGACAACACAAAAATATATTTTTATGACATTACCTAACATTTTAGGGGTTATATCTAAAGCTACTTATAATGATATGAACCCACACAGAGAATGGAATTTATGACTTTTGGACTAAGGGTGTGTCAGCACCTTAGTCCATTGAACTTACATACCACTTTTTGAGGGGGGGGGGGTACTTTAGCGATACACAAATAGCGTTCTAACCCCAATTACTCATTAAACATCCGCCTTCGCTGTGCGGACTAATACTTTCTTGGAACTAGGAATGTAGTCTGGATTTACTTGCTTTGTTTTGCTCTATATAATTATTACTGTTGCCTCATGGGAAATCGTAAAATGTCCAGATGTTCGAAAAGTAGACTATCGTTCAGTCTCTGTTCACAGAAATAAAAATTATAGTAATGGTGGTAAAAGGAGCAGCTGTTTTTTTTGAGATGTTGCCCAAAGAAATTTTCAATTGTATCGTCAATCATCTTGCTTTAAACGCACCTAAGTCCTTCAGCGCTATCAGTGCTTTGATATTTTGAAGTTATGCACACTAAACACTGGGCATCAAAGGTTAGCTATAAAATCTATATTCCACCCAGAACTATCAGATAGATTTAACAACTATCCTACAGTTAGACTTAAGAAATAGGTCTAAGTTTTACATACAGAGAAAATGTGCATACAATAATTCTCAATCTACCAAATAGATATTTTCCTGTTCCATTTCAATACAATTCAAGAGTTCAATGCAAGATTTTAGCAACACCTTCACAGAAGAACTTTTATACTAATCGAGGGTTTGATGCAATACCATAGTAAGTGCTTCATGTATAGGAAGCACTTACTATAGTATTGCATAGAACCCTTGACTTGTAGCATTGAACTCTGGCACTGAGGTCTACATAAGCCGACAGTTTGAGACCTTCCTTTATTATTTCTATACTAAAGAGAAAAATTATTTTTGATTATGGAGGATTCAATATAAGGCTGTAGTAAATCCTTCATAAACATTAAGCACTTCCTATATTCTTGCACGGAACCCTCATTATTTTTAAGCTAAGATGAGAAATTATAGATAAGTTTGATTTCTGTTTAATTATTTTCGTGACACAAACCGCAGTAGATGACATTGAATTCATCCCTAAAAGGAAAGCATGTTAATTGCTGCACTGATTGACTGTATAGAAATTCTTGCATTTATGATTAGGAAAAGATTGTTGCAGCTATTTGGACCAAAGTAAAATCACCAGAAATCTTTTTCAGAGTTGTATGCAGGTATTTTAGATCTCAAGTTTAAAGTTTTAAGGGAAAAGATAAGTTTTATCTTAGGTTTCTTTTGGCAATTTCCCCCCACCTATAATGATCAGGGACTTTATAAGGTATCAAGACACTCTTGATATAACTGATATCTTGTTGAAAATGTTGAAACATCAAATTTGACATCACCAGTTATTGCTTGGTAAGACTCAGTATGACTACTCCTCACCTTTGCGTATTACAAGTTCCTTTTGCTTTGAAGTTGCCTTAAAAATACAGCATGCAATTATTAAGAGAACTTATTACATTTCAATAAATTTTGCTTTTCACAATTTGTTTCTGTTTTAAACAGATGTCAAAGGCCAAACATATTGCTATTCTATTAGTAATGGTGTTGTTATAGCTACAAATATTGAAGCTACTGAGTTAATTTTTTCCTCTTTGTCAGAACAGATGAAAAATGAAAATGGCATAGAATTGCAAATGCATGATATTGTAATGATAGAAAAAAGGAGAAATTTGTAATAAAGGAAATGTCTCATTTCCCAACAGTTATTTTAAACTTTTTTACCTTCAAATATGCTGGAACTGTTAATGTAAGGTATTAGATATTTGGAATGCTGCAGTATTGTTTGTGCAGTGTTTCTGAGATTTGTATGCATAGCTAAAACAACAAAGCAATGAACACAGATTTTCTACAATGGAACGAATTATAAACTTGCATATTGGTTTATCACATATTTGTATTGGTTAAAACAAATTGATCATTTGGACCAATGCATGCTCAATCTATTATATGGGGGTTGTGTGGTACAAAGGTGCTTGTTCACAGAAGAGAAATTTTGAGAGTCAAAATGAAATATTAGAACAATACAGATTTTGTATCTTTTTTGACATATCGGTACAAATTGAAAGCATAATTATTTCAGGAAGTGTCAGTTTATCTAAATGTGTACAGTTTATATGCTGTATATCTCGTAAGCGGTGTTACATTTTTGGATTAAGAGAGATGTTAATTCACTGTAAGGAATTAAAGACAATATAGCTCTGCTTCAAATGACAAATCTTCAGTGCGAACCATATAACAGTACAGCTATAGCGCAGTTTTAAAGAAATTGAATTTTAACTTCCAAATTTCATTACAACTTCTAACAAAGCGCCTCTAAGTACCTAGCTAATATACCAAGCCCATCTCTGGGTAGGTTTGAACCATACTGCCAATAGTTTTTCATAAGAGTTAGTTAATCTTATGTAACTTATGGAATGGCTAAGGCGCAACTGTAACTACTCTGGTATTTCCCTGATTCTGAGAAAAACATCTGATATGTAAATGTAGGGTTACAATATTTCCGGTAATTAGTCTCAAGCTAATAACATATTTCTTATGTTCCTCCAAGTCAAGTAGTTCAAATTTATAATATGGATGTGTTAAACACCTTTCTATTCTCACATGCGTGAACTTTGGTTTTTAGGTCATTTTTGACCACAAACAAGTTCTCTGCTGTGATTTTGATTACATATAACGATGATGTTTGTGTGGTTGGACAGAAACGAATTGAATATGATGATACCAGTTTACAGTTATTTTTATTTATAGAGTATTTTTTCCCATTCCAGTGCTATTTCAAAATGTGTTTGAAGCATGGATAAGAAAGACTTCTGGATTATCAAAAACTCCCTTTTGAATGTTGAGGGGCCTCCTTGGCCTAGTGGTTAGAGATCATAACTCGAAATCACATTGCCCCTCTCGGCATGGGTTTAATGAGGGAGACTCCAGACTGACATATGGGGTACCAATGGTTCTACCCGACAAGACCAGCCCCTTTGGGTAGTTTAGTTTGGTGTCTTCCTCCATCATTAAGCGTCGGGTACTGCATCATTTCTAAGATCATGTTGACGCAATGTAAAACCCCATATGAATAAAATAAAGGGAATGTTGACCAGTTCATACTCAAAGCAGGAAGTTTCCTGGCTGATTTACTAATGCCTGTGGTTCCAAGCAACTTGTTAGTAGTCTAGCCCTGGTTTCCTTCTCCACCCATTATCAGCTGGGTGTGGACATAAAACTGAAATAAAAAGTGTTGAAGGGATGTTACAAAGACTACTTTAAGAAGTCTAGAAAAAACTTAACATTTTCTTGATTGTGACAAACTTGAGCAATTTATCCTTTTTGCCTAGTTGTTTCTAAAGTCTTAACCCTTTGAATGCTGGGTAATTTTCTAAAAATAGATTTTTGTGTTGTCTTCTTTCCAAAACCTTAAATATCTGCTTAATTTTGATGAGGAAAGATACCAGCGTAGCAAACAGTTTAGATAACAGGTCTGAATCTAACCTGTTTGTTAAGGCATGAGGTTGGTTCCAGCACTATAAGGGTTAATTTTACAGCAGGTTGTTCAATATTAAGTCGAATAGACTAAAGGATCAAACACTTTTTGCTTTGGTTACAAGAGATTTTTTTCAAATTGGCAAGGGAAATATTAAACAGGGCATGTTTATTTTGTAAATCACATTGTTGACAATCTAGCAAAGCCTTTGTTTGTTTTTTATCTCACCAAAACTCATAAACAGGCATTATAGCGGAGGCCCTCTTCAGGGAAAGGTAGGCTGAACTCATTGGTTTTATCCAATGAAAAAACCTGAGGTAATAATTATGGAAGAAGCAATATTGTTTCTCGCGATACTTTTTCCATTGTACTTATTTCAAATATAGATCTTAAATAGGAAATCTAAATAGTAATTTAATTTGATCAAGGATGCATTATATATGTATCACAACTTATATCTTCACTATTTTGTATGAGCTGCTGATCAGAAATAATGATTTAAAATAATGTTCATTGAACTAGTAGAAAATGCTAGTCAAAGTCTGACTGTTTTGGACATGCAGGGTGCAGCCACCTTGTTCAGACAAAACATTGTGAACATTTGTTATGTGATTCCCCGCCTGTACCCTTTATTGCTATAACTCATTAGAACTGTCTAACTTGTTCTGAATACAAAGAATATAGGAATGGCTTTTGAAATAATGCATGCAATGTACCTCAACATCTGCCACCATTTTTAGCTCACTTGAGCACAAAGTGCTCAAGGTGAGCTTTTGTGATCGCCCACTGTCTGTCGTCCTTCGTGCGTCGTCTTTCGTGCGTCATGCGCCGTCAACATTTTCTTTAAACATCTTCTCCTCCTAAACCATTGAGCCAATCTTAACCAAACTTCACAGGAATATTTCTTGGGTATGCTCATCCAAAAGTTGTTCAAAGAAATTGATTCCATGCAGAACTTTAGTTGCCGTAGCATGAAATAGGGGGGATTTCTGTAATTTTCATAAAATCTTTTTGTCTGAAACCAGTGGTCAGAATTGAAAGTAATTTCACAGGAATGTTCTTTGAGGGCCTTTTTAAAAAAGTTGTTCAAAGAATTTTGATATCTCGAAAAACATGGCCACCAGGCTTTTATAGATTTGTTTTCACTTAGTACATGAATGTTAAAATTTATAACTTTACGAACATCTTTTTTTCCCAAACCTCTGGGCCAATTTCAATGAGATATCATGTGAAGCATCTGTAGTTGGAGGGGAGAAAGTTTTGTCAAAACAATAATTAGTCTAGTGACCAAAATGGCTGCCATGCCCATATTTGGTAAAATATGTATCATGATATATATGAACAACTGTTGATGTTATGTTAAAAAGATCCACAATTTTCAAGACAAAAACACATTTTTTTCCCTAGACAAGCTTTATGCCATAATTGATATTTCTTATTTACATCATGATTTTAATGACTGACAAACATTTTTTTAGCAAATGAAATGTTTCTGTTTTGATCTTATCATTTTCAGCTACATATATCAGTTTTGATTTTTATATTGATTATATAAGACTTAGAATGAAATTACATTCACATTTATCGTTTTCTTAGCCTTCTCTGTCTGCTCTGCTTTCTACTTTATTTGTATAATACGAACATCATTTTGTAACATTTATTATTTATTTCTATTTTCTCTTTCAGGGAAGACTTGCTTGATGGTACAACGCTGCACACCCTATGGTGATTGATGTGAGCATTACTTGCTGATACTGGCCAAAAAACCAATGTAAATGTTAACATTCTTTCAACATACGGTGTACTCAAACTATCGTGTATTTATTCTTCCTTGTTTAAAGAGTTATTGACGGCAATTGATAATTGAAACAGAACAGTAAACTGTTATACAATCAGTAGATACTATCGCTTGGAATGAGAAGTATTTGCTCAAATTAAATCCGCTATTTTGAAACTCATTCTTTCATTAGATTACTTTGGTTGTTCTCAGTATATTTCAGTTTGGGTCAGAACTATTCATGTAAACCAAACAGTTTTGAACATGACTGATTTTTACTGAGAACGATGGAAGTAATCTGATGTAGTAATGAATTTCAAAATGGCTGAAGATTGGTATTCTACCGTAAGCTATTCCTATTACCTATAGCACAATTAACGTTTAGCCACAATCCTTTTTGGAATTAGTCCTTAGCAAAAGACCGTTATTCACAAAATCAACACAAACAAAAGTGTTATTAAAGGGCTTTGAGAAAAAGTAAAGGCAAAATATTATGTATATTCTTGATTGTCCCAAATTGAAACAATTAAAAGATGACCCATGAAATAATGATAATTTTAGGTAGAATAACAATAATCCGCCATTTTGAAACTTTCGTCAGATTACTTCTTTTTTCGGTTAACATTGGTCATGGCCAGAACTATTAGGTGTGAAGGGAATCATATAAGTTCCTGAGTGAGCACAGACTGATGTATTTTGAGAAAGACCGAATTAATCCGAAGCCAGAAAGAGTTTCAAAATGGGAGATTATGGGTATTCTACCTTAATTCAAGATAATAGAATATCCAAATAGTGTGTGTCATTCAATTTGGACCAGTGTCAAAATCAGACAAGACATTATACAACTCAATTGCTGAGATTGTCCTAAAAAGTGACAAAAATTAGAACTTGCTCATGTTGGATAAAGTTTTATGTTTTCAGAATTATTTATGTTTATTTGTTTCCGAACAATTTTCAAATTGTTGATGTTTATATTAGTCTCTGTTGTATGATGTTTGGATGAGGAAGAGGGTTAACAACATGGGAATTTGTGATAAATGCAACTTCAGAACAAAAGCAGAAAACAATTATTTAGTGTTAAAATGACTCTTTCAGACTTTAGGTTACAGAAACCATTGTGACAAAAGGAGAAATTGCTTGTCACAATCAATTTTTCTTTTTGTCTTATTGGTTTCCAAAATGAACTTCAGTATATATATATACAGTGAAGTTAGGTTTTATGAAGTAGGTGGTTAAGCCAGTGTGGGGAAGGAATTAAAATTTAGGGTCAATGCTTGATATGGTGTGCTGAATTATAAGATCAATTTAACCCTTTAACTTATGAGTCTATTCTTAAAACCTTTCCATAATTCAAGCTATTTGATGCATATATAAAACCATTGATGATAAAGACCTGTTATATCTTTATCCTAAAAGAGCATGATTAATGATTAATTCATAAATTGAAAACAATATGACAAAATATTTTATTTTTCATTGGCAAATAATCGTTTTATCAATTGGTTTTCAATTTCTCTTCTGTTGCAAAGGTGTGTTAAGCCAACTGTTAAGCTTATATTCACAACCAAGTCACCTGGTTAAACTGTTGCAAAAAGTGCACTCGTAGATAAACCACCTGCTGCCTTTCAAAATTTGGGATCTGATCTTTCACTGCGCTATTTCTTCAGACATATTTTCTAAACACATTACCATGACTACACTTTCATAAATGTCATAAATTGATAACAATAAGTTAGTAAGATATTTTGAACTTGTAAGTGAGAGTTTATTACAGGAGCTGACAAATTTGATGTGATGAGCCTTAGATTTTTTGTGACAACAGTAGAACTTGCGTTTAACTTAATATCTCATAAAAGGAGAGTGCAATTAATTTTGTTGCAATCCTTGATTCTTGTTGGTCAAGCATTTAGTTATATTAATGATTTTTTTTCTAGGGCAATAGGTTAAAGAATACGGATCAAAACGTTTTTAATCAGTTTAGTAATTAGACCCTTTATCCATATCCATACCTCTAAGAGTGAAATATTGTAACATATTTTATCTCTTTCTTTGCATAAACTCACTTTGACACACAAGTAGAAACTTATCATAATAGCACAGTCTTAAAAAAAAGAAACTGATTGTTATCAGAAATTTTGAGTCATATTTCACTTTGGTTTCTACCCATGCAGTTTTTCTTTTTTACATGTTGTTCTCTGATTTGGTTTTGAAATTGGACAAGACACAAGATTGCATATGGGAAGTGGATAAGTCCCTTTTACCATGATACCCCAGTCTGACATATCTGCTGCAGAAGAAATGGAAACCCCTGTGACAAAAGGATAAATTGCTCCTCATGAGCAACATATCAATCTATCACAATGACTTATACCCAATTCTGCAAAGAATATACATGAATTTGGCTTAATAATTGTCATCTGTCCTGATTCTGCTTCCAATTTGGCCCATTCCAAAATCTGAAATGGGGGTATTGGTAATGGAAAACCATTTATTAGATTGGATAGCTTCAATTGGGCCATACCAATACTAATGCCATTGTTCTTTGTAACTACCATTCATTGTTTTATGAATTAAATATCTTATCTGTATTGTTGAAATTACGCACCATATCATTCGACCCAATGTCAACTTGTTACTCTAAAGGTAAATATGTTATCCCATTCCTTCATATAGTTTGTGACTTGCCATGAATGAAGGTAACAGCTTTTAATGATTTTAAAGTTCCAGGACGTCATATGATAGAAATATATAATGTAAAAAGTGGAATTTGCATATGGTATTCCGATATGCTTCAAACAAATATTCATAAAAAGAAAGTCACCGAAATTGCTTTAAAATAAAAAAGATTGACCGAAAACCCCCATTGCACCACCCCCTGTATGTTACATCTGTTATATGGTAATTAGTTACATCATGTGGGCTGTCATGTGATGGTGTACGCCAAACTTAGAAGATAAACATTGCAGACTGGAAAAAATGCGAGCCTAGTTCACAATCCAAAATTACAGTCAAAACAAAAAAGAAAAGATACATTTCGGACTTATTCACAGTCTAGACATATTGTCGGACGGTATTTGGTTTGCATGGAATCGTCAGTAGAGTAGAATGGACATGTCTACACACGACGACTTTGCTAAGCGGTTTCTTGAATGGCAAGTTTCACTTTCGATTTGGGTAATGTTTCCTAATTCTGTAAGAAACCAGACGTTTTTTTCTTTTTGTTGATAATCTGTGTAAGTTAGTAAACATTTCGGTGCAAGAGAGTGTATGCTTGTTTTTGGTGTGTACTCTGAGTATCACTTGACAGGTTATTTATAGCTTGACATACATGCGCACTTTATTTAGATTATGACGTCTTGCCATCGGATTTGAATTAAATGAATAAAACGCCCAAATTCATCTTATAAAATATTGGTTTCTCTGTTGAAATATTAAATAAATGTGTATTCCTTTATTTTCTTAAGTTCCAAAAAATAATCATATGACGTCCGGAAACTTTAAAGCTTGAAGAGTGTAATTTTCACTTTAACCCTTATAGTCCTGCAACCAACTTCATGCTTATGCAAACAGGTTAGATCCAGGCCAGCTGCCAAGTAAATTGGCGGCTGTTCTGTGATCTAACCTGTTTGCTACTCTGAGTATCTCTCCTCATGTTACCATATGACCATGTATATTTTATGTAATTTTGCAATTCAAGTACTATTTTCATGTGATAAATAACATCCAGCCATGTACATTCTATATGTGCTTGAGCAAGTCAAAAGCTATTTTTCATGTGATAAATATTATAACATCATAACCATATGTAATCTATGTGATACTTCAATTCCAAAGCTATTTTTATGTGATAAATAGCATATAACCATGTATATTTTTATGTGATTTGTTAATCCCAGTGCTATTTTCATGTGATAAATGACATATACCCATGTACATTTTTATGTTATTTGACAAGTCAAGCTCTATTTTCATGTGATAAATGGCAAACTGCCATGTATTTATGTGATGTGGCAAACAAAGCACAATTTTCATGTGATAATAAAATATGACCATGTAAATTTTTATGTGATTTTGCAAGTCAGATGTTATTTTAAAGTGATGAATGGCAATAATGGCCATGTACATGTATATTATATGTATTTTGACAAGTCAAGCACTATTTTCATGTGATAAATGGCATACAACTTGAACCATGTACATTCTATGTGATATTGCAAGTCCAGTGCTATTTTCTTGCAATACAGTTTTACATAAAACATATCTTTTTATGGTGGTTATAAAGCTTGTTTTAAATTGTACAAGTATTAGTGAAATTATACAATTTTTATATAGGTAAATTTCTGTCCCATTTTTTATTGATTTTATTGGTTTTCTGTTTATAACATGTGATATATTTATTAATTTGTATGTTAATGTAGTACTATAATTCCTTTGTATGTAAATGTGATACGGTCAATATATAATGCTTGTCTACAGAGGTTCATTTAACCTTTTAACAAACCCTTTAACAAACGCCAAATTTTTGACTGTCCCAAATTGAAAAAGATTGCAGACGGCATATCAAAATGTGATGAAATTGAAAAATTATCTTCTGATAGGGCAGAAAACATAGTGGGAAAACAAGAAATTGCTTGTGAAGAGCACTTTCTCCTTTTCCCACAATGTTTTTCAGAGACTTCTGGCAATAAGCTGGTCAAACGTTGTTATTGTTTGGTAATGGGTTTTGTTGTGATTTAAACATCCCCCCCCTCCCCCCTTCTTTTGTTGCTTTTTTGAAATCTAATGTGTAAAAGATTCTATAACATGCTCATATCATGACCTTTGTTGTTTAGAAAACTTTTTATGGTGCTTTTGCAAAATATTTACTTAAAAATTAGCAAGAAGTAATTATGCAAAAAATACTAAAAAGAAATTATTGGTAGTTTTAATTCATACCTTTCCCTGTAAAAGAATGGAGATGTTAAATCATTGCAAAATTTCAAAGCTAACGTTTTAAAGATGTTTTAACTCATTAAACCATATGGGAACATGTGAATAGTCCAAACAGAAAATAACAACAGACATCAAAATAGTTTGAAGATAAACACATTGTCTTTTATATTGGATAAAACTATTGACGTTATGATAAGTGCATGGCCCAGTGGTTAAGGTGGTGGTCTAAGAACTCAAAGGTTCCCGGTTCCAGCCCGACTGACAACTATGGTTTCATGGTAGTGACCTTTGGCAAATCACTTCAGAGCCCTAGCCTAGTACTGATGGATCCAGGAAAGCTGTGACATAACTGGAAAATTATACACACAAGTGTCATTGTCTGTGAATCTCAAAATCACATCTTATATGCGTCGTGAATAAAAAATCTTGAGAAACTTTAGTGGAATTAGACAAAGGAATGTGACAAACTAGCAGATTCTATTCTTCGTATAAGTGTCAGAGTTAATCTCATTGGACTATAATCAATTCCTTGTGTCCTACAGAAAGAGGTGAACCGAATCGCCAAGTTGTTGGTGTTAAACACTATACTAACAAAAGGATAATTGCTCTTTGCGGTTAATGAATTTGTCCTCTTGACACAGAGGTTTCCTTAGACTTCTGCAGTAGTGTAACCAAGGGAAATTTTCATGATGAGCAAATTATGCCCATGAAAAATGCTTTAAGGTTTTCCAAACTAATCATACAGTTTTCCATGGATGTTTTTGGTCATATAGATAATGGATTTTTAAGTTGACTTTTGGAAAATTGCCCCAAATCTCATGATCATCAATTTTATAATGATCCATCTACTATTTTATTTTTTGGTTGATGTAGAGTTAAACACTGTGTAAAAATCAAAATTTCAGTTATGTTACAGCTTTCATGCTTGATTCACCAGTACTATATAGGCCAGGGATCTGAAGTGTCTTGCCAAAGGAAACTCTGATGAAACCCGAAACCCCGAGTTATTAACTTTTAGTTACTTTCTTACAATTACTGTCAAACTCAGCTGTATCCTTCAATTCGGACGAAGGGAAAACATGTGTAGGAAAGAAAAGGTTGAATGACATTCTACCAAAAGGAGGCATTAAAAAAATTGAGACTTTTTAAATAATCCCCTCCCTAATGTGGGGATTAAAAGCAAGAGCATGATTTGTTTTAGTTTATCATTAATGGAATAAACGTTTTTGGCATGAGGAAAAATTTCTCACTATAAGCCATTTACCCTTTAGTCATATTTGGTTCTGAGGACTTCTGAAGCTCTGATACATACAATGGAGTTATCATGGAGTAAGGGGAACTCTTGTGAATGATTCAAGAACTTGTTCATGAACTTCACGAACATTTTTGAACAACAAATGACCATTCATGAACACAGAGCTTGTTTATGAAATTCAGGCATAGGCTCATGAACATCAAGAACAGGTTCATGAATACATTCATGAACATGTTCTTGATGTTCATGAACCTGTTCTGGAAATTTGTGAGCAAGTTAAAGAACAGCTATTTGTTCACAATCAGCTGTTTCTCTTTCATGAAGTTCATGAACAAGTTTTTGAATCATTTTGCAGGGACAGAGAGCTACAATGTATCTTTTTTATGTTTTGATGATCAAAACGCTTGCTTCCTTCACAAGGTGGTTGCTTGATTTGTGCATAATTGTTGTTGGTTGATAACTTGTTGAATATTATGATAATAATAAATTGTTTGTTGTTATTTGTTTTTGTTAAAAATTTCAGAAAATTGTGATGGCTATGTCCCTCTAGATTATGCAGTATACATTTGTTATGAAAAACTATTAAAATCTTTTAATGTCAATTTGTGCCGTCTTATTATTTACCCAATCCAAGTTTTTTAAGGCAATATCTATGTTACTCTTGGAACACCTTGATTAATATACGACTGACCTCCTGTTAGTGACATCTTCTTTTTCTTTATATTAATGTACAGCACTCATTTTTGAGTATAATAGTACATGTTTCCTGGATGACCTACCAGTACTAGGCTAGGAAATGTGTCTTGCCCAAGGACATTCTATGGTGAAATAAGTGATTGCCTTTGTGGATCGAACATGGGTTGGCCGGTCTCTAGTCCCTGATGCTAATCATTAGACTACCACAGAACCTACTGTGAAACTACTGCATCAGAAACTAATGTGGAAAAAGGATAAATTGCTTTTGATGAGTGTAACAAACCGAGCAAATGAACCTCTCAAAGAAACAAACGCATCCGGTCAGTGAGAAACACTGTTCTTCACTGAGCGGTTGTGTTGTCTATATATAAACCACCATGTTCTCTCAAACAAAGCATTAAGTTCCTTATTTGCATAAACGTTCAACGAACGTTGAGCAAATGAACCTCTCAAAGAAACAAACGCATCCGGTCAGTGAGAAACACTGTTGTTCACTGAGCGGTTGTGTTGTCTATATATAAACCACCATGTTCTCTCAAACAATGCATTAAGTTCCTTATTTGCATAAACGTTCAACGAACGTTACATAACTCCCACTTCCGAGAAGACTGGTCCCGAGTCTTGGCCCTTGGGAAACACATGGGGAAGGCAACTCTGATAGAAGGAGAAGTCTTAATCCCACTTAATCCCACTGCTGCCACCAATGTAACGAATCAAGCAAATGAATGTCTCAAAGACACAAATACATCCGATAAGTGAAAAACGCTGTCGTACACTGAGCTGTTGTGTTGTCTAGTTACATACCAGCATGTTCTCTCAAACAAATTGCATTAGGTTCCTAATTTGTATAAACGTTCAACGAAGTATTACAAAGACGACACCATTTCTCGTGCCACATTTAATTGCAGTTTTTCATTTGAACCTGTCCTTAAAAACAGGTCAGTGGTTGAATAGAGATGCAAACATTGTATTTGTGGTCTTAGTCATGCATGTATAACCTACTACATGTACCATGCATTGCTGCAGATGTATGAACTCAAATCCACCTTTGTATTCCCAGTAGAACATTGTATGACTTGTACAGATTAATAATTAAAAGCACTTTACTAAAACATATGGGCATCATGACGAATATCTTGCTAACAATGGATTGATTCTTTTTGTCTGTTCAATTAACTTTTTCTCAAAATGTTCACAGCAAAATAAAGAAGGCATCAAGAGATAGAGGTATTTAAGAGGCATATTCATGTACTCCTGTCGTCTGTTTGGTACATCTTTATTCAGATGTCAGCTGGTGTTGAGGGTGTTGTGGTAGTCTCTTTTTTGGGCTTTACAAAAGTAGATTGGGGGCTTTACTATACTTTACTAAACTTTCAATATATTCACCGCTTTGCCATAATTTGTTTTCTCAAGGGTTTCTCAAATATGTTTTGCCTTCAGATGGACAAATGTTTATGTAGATCTTTATTTTATATTTGGCCAAACCAAGAGTACACAGTCAAATTTCCCATCAATGAATATTTATGAGAAAGTGGTGACTAAATAATCTACAGTTCAGAAAACAAGCATTGCCTGATTTGTTTTGTAACCAAAGTATTCGTGAAAGTTAATCATGCTGCAATTATACCATTGTTTGAATCATTTGGCAAGAACAAATAAGAATTTCATATAGATATTAAATACCATTTTGCTGTCTTTAAACTGGTACATAATGGCACCAAAAGAAAAAAAGAGAAGAAGAAAAGGTCAAAATCTGCACATGATTGGTGAAATGGCACAAAAATAGTCTACAAGATTCGGAATGTTGTATCATGTTTTCAGAAGTTACAATATGACAGATGATGAAGAATCTTCCTCTGAGTTTCCACTGTGAAATAGCAAGGGAGTCTCATAAGATCATTATATAAATAAATCCCATGGAAATGAGTCATATTAAGAAAACTCCATCCATCATTTGGAAATTAAAGTTTGGATCAAATAGCAGCACTCTATATAAAACTGGTGTATAGGTATGAAAACACCATTAAATTGCAGCTGGATGTACAATTTGTGAAAGTTAAGAACAACACATTTCCTTTTTGATAGATTTCCCTGCGTTCTTGTACATTGGTTGTTATCATCATGTGATGAATATACATTTTTTGCAGAGAGTGTATTTTGACCACATATCTTAAACATGTTTCAAAGAATTAAAACCATTTAATCAATAGCATTTTAATTCTTTCAAGAGTCCAATTGGATGATTTGTAGATTGATTTTAGTCTGTCAGCAGTATTCTAGTTATATATAGCCAAGTCCCTCATTTTTTGAGTACTTTTGGCTTTAACCCTTATAGTGCTGGAACGGACTTCATACATATGCAAACAGGTTAGATCAAGGCCAGCTGCCAACTAAATTAGCAGCTGGCCTGTGATCTAACCTGTTTGCTACTCTGAGTATCTTTCCTCAACAAAATTAAGCAGATATTTAAGGATTTGGAAAGCAGACAATACAATATTTAAAGCTGGAAATCATCAAGTAATTAAGAGATTGCATAGAGTGTGGTGAAATAATATTTGAAAGTCTAAGACAAAATAAGGGATGAAAATAAAATCAATATAACATTGTACTTTTTTATTTAAGCTTTATTTCATATTCTCTTGCAATATACCAATAAAGGCTTTGATATATTACAAGTAAAAGTCATTGAATGGACGGGATTTCAAAACAAACAAATCATTTAAATAGTTAACATAAACATATCAATGGACGATTTTCACTGATGAAGTAATAACTTCAGCTATATTTTTCAGATAAATATCAGAGACAAGTATTTCCAAAAATAACCATTTTTACGCCTATGTTGAATTATAACAAAGAGGAATTGCATATTAAAACAAATTTCACCTTTTATCACAATTCTTTCATTCAAAATGAAAACAGCTGATAATGTTTCATGAGTTTATCTGCTGATGCCTTCAATTTGACTTTATGGACTATAAACATATCTAAACATATGCAGATAGTTTTGGAACATTTCAAAGACAAGCATAAAAAGAACTATAAAAACAAATCCCTTATGAGAGTGATTAATCATAAAAAATATAATAAATCAGGTGCAATTGCCAAGTGTTTTTTTTTAACTCATTACCACCTGCAGACGACAATTTTTTACTCGAAGCAGACAACTTTAGAAAAGCTTTGTAAACATGTGAAAAATCTTTCATTTCTACTGTCGAAATATGTGAATAGATTTTAAAAATTGTGGCAAAGGAAAAATTGCTTGTGACAAGCAATTTCTACTTTCGCCACATAGCTTTTCAAAAGTTGTTTGCTGCAAGACGCAATAATGTGGCATAAGTTTGTAATGTGTTAAATGTTTTTCGATACAAAGAGATATCCACATATTATTTATAATTAATGTTAATTATGACTAGATGGTTACTATATTTAACCAATTTCTTTCTACAGAAACATTTTATGGCTTTCTTGACAAATATATTAATCAATGTTTTACATGTGATTCCATACTCCATAGTAACCCATTTTGCAGTATCCACTGAAAAAGACTATGAAAGCCATTTGAAAAAAAGGCCCTTATTTAGCAATATAGCTTTTTGTCACAATTTTTTGACCCATTATTCTAAAGTGAATATAAATTTATTGTCTGCTGTTGCTTACAATCATCATTTACTTCCTACATGGGGAGTGGGTTAACCAAACATAAAAGGGTATGCAGAAAGCTACTTTATAGATTCATTTATGGAGAAAGTAGAAATAGCTGGGTACAGCTTTACTAAACGACTTAAGGAAAATATTTGCGTAAGACAAAACTGATAAACAGGAATGTTATATTAAAAAGAAAATGTACAATATGACACGGCATTTGAAGCATCTCAGAGAAACGATTCCAATAATATGTTACATAGCAATATAACAAAGCCCAATATTGAAGTAAGAGGTAATGTTGTTTAATTTGAACTTACACAAATTGTTTGGTAAAACAGCACCCTGGTTTGCCCACCAGCTCTCTTTTCCTCTCAATTAACCCATAATTTTTATCATGATGCTTCAATTTTAATTGTCATCCCAAAGCTCTTTGAATGCGGAATGTTACAAGATGTGAGAAGTTGGTCAATGATATGAAGGAATTTGGCAAAGCTTTCCCTAAGTCTCATCCAGCATGGTTTTAAGCAATCTACCCTCATTTTAACATCATTCCACAACTTGCAAAAACGCTTCAACAAAGATATTCTAGCAAAATAATTGCTTTTCACAACTGTTCTATTACTTAAAATAATGGAATGTATGAGTAGAATTAAATAATTATGCAATACAGCAAAACAACCACTAAATTTGAACCAAAGGTTTGTCATGAAAAATTGAATTGAAATACCCTGGCTGCTCATACAGCGCTTATAATGTCATTACAAACAAAATGGCATAGCTCAAAGAAATGTAACTCTGTATGCATTTCCAGGCATGAATAGCGAGTCCTGCACTTCGAGGCTTCAATGCAATACTATTGTATATGCTTCATGTTATGAAAGCCTTACTATAGTCTTGCTATGAACCCTCTACATTATCATTTCATGGTGATATCATATAGTAAGTCGCACCAAAATACCTCGAACAAAATACTTAAACACATTACCACCTATACCACATTTTTGCGTCTTGCAGCAGACGACTCTCAAAAGGCATTATGGCAAAAGGAGACATTGCTTGTCACAAGCAATTTCTCCTTTTGCCATGATGCTTTTTCAATCTATTCACATATCAAGCTAGCAGAACTCAAATGTTTTCCACATGTTTTCAATGCAATTTTAAAGCCGTCTACTTCAAGTAAAAATGTATCATCTGCATGGTGAAGAGTTAATACTTGCAGACATGCAGCTTTACTAATAGAATGACTCAAATTTATCTCCTCCAAAACTTTACTTGCTTGGGGAAAATCATACAAATGATTGATAATGAATTTTACAACCTGTGATGTTGATATTCTGGTTACAAAACAAAAAAAAACAAAAAAAAACTATAGGACAATGGCGTACAGCATGCTTGATCAACTGGTAAGACATGTATTAAGTGACATCCCCACAAAAGCAAGTGTACTTAACACAGACTATTTCAAGATGAGGACAGTGCTCTGTTTTAATATAAGTATCTGATCACATTTGAAGCTCTTCCTAATAAAAAAACCCAAACATGGCAAGTTTTTAATTATTGTGACAAAAGATGATCATCAAGTGCAAATTCCCCTGTGACACAAAAACGGAAGTTAATCAATCTAGGATGTAGGCTAACTCTTAGAATGCTGGGTAATTTTCTAAAAATAGATGTTGTGGCATCTGCTTTCCAAAACCTTGAATATCTGCTTAGTTTTGATTAAGAAGGATACTCAGAGTAGCAAACAGGTTAGGCCAGCTGCCAAATTACATGATGGCTGGCCTGTTATGTAACCTGTTTTCATAAGCATGAAGTCGGTTCCAGCACTATAGGGGTTAAGACAATGATATTTCTGATATTTCTCATAGCGATATCATTGTGTTCTTCTGATATTCATCCATATTTGAACCTGTCACAAAGTCCAACATGGTGTGATGTATTTATCCCAGAACAACTCTGACTCAGCTGCTGCAGAATACTTTAGAAATCAATGTGACAAAAGGACACATTACTCATCATGAGCAATTAATTCTTTCATCATACTAGTTTCTTACCATCACAATAAAATAAATGTACTTTTCAATCGTTTATTTTAATTGCCTGCTGTTTCTTTCAATTTTGATCAGTCTCAATTTTCCATAGATGGGGAATTCAATTAACCACAAGCTTAATCACATAATAAAAAGAATATTTATTTTATCAAATAACTAATATTTCTCTGTTGTTTCTTTCAATTTTGAACAGTCTTAAAATCCAATATACTGGAAATTGGTTAACCACATGCTTAATCACATAATGAACAGAATAATTATTTAATAAATAAATATCAAATAACTTTTAATCATATGCTGTTGCTTTCAATTTGGATCAGTCTCAAATTTCCAAATTGTGTAAAAATGAAAAAAAAGAGTTTAAAACGTAATCAACAGTATATCACTTTAAGTAAATAGTCTCTTTTCTCTGCCCTGTTATTTCTTCTTCACTTTCAAATGTGCCACTGCATTCGGGGTAAGGCCAGCCTCTAACAAGGTCAGCTTGTTGTCTGAATGTACTTTCGTAGGATAGGCTGACACAATCTCAAACTCGGGAGCATCTGGGGACCTTCAGATGGATAAAATGGTTTGTAAGGGTTTAAAGCCTAAACAATATTCTTCAACAGTATTTGGGCAACAGTGGTGCAGATGTAGAGTGTAAGTCTCCTGTACCAAGAATTCCGGGTTCAATCCCCGTTAGGCGAGGTGAAAATTGCTGGGAGTAGTCCTCAATTTGGCACAAGTACTGGTTTAGTATTCAGGAAGTAGCCATCAAGAGTGAATTGAATAAGCTTGTAGGTTCCATCAAAATCAATGCAAAATGAATAAGTATAAACTAACAGTATTTCAGTTGTATTGTGAAGTAGGTTTATAACTGACAGAGGAAAAAACCCAAGTGTAAAAGCATGTCAAAAAGAGCGATCTATTAGCATTCTGTAAGTCAGCTAGAATATTACTCTTGATAATCTAAATCAGCCAGCTCCTTGATTGATCCCATATATAGGAGGGCCTAGTGATAGGAAGTTAAGTGCTCTTACCACAAGCTAACTAGGACTTAAAATACCATAGGGGTCTGTAATTATTCTTGGGTCAGTACTAATGTATCATACAAGATAGTGTATTGCATACTTCTGATCCCCAGGATAACTACAGACCCCTGTAGAAAATATGAAATGAAATGACAAGGAAAGACTGATATTTCTAGTTAAGAGGACAATTCCACAGATTAATTTCTCCTAATAAACCTCTATTGTGGATATGCATTAAAATGTGTATGAGTACTTCCAAAATCAGGATTATAAAAAGTATTGTGAAATACTGCAGTCTCAGATATATGTACCTTTACATATTGACCTTTTTTCCATTTGCTTGCATACATTCAAACGAGGGCGGCAGAATTCTTTATACACAGGAACAGTTTGAGAAAGAACAAACCTTTGTTGTGTTATATACTTTCTCAGCTCCCCAATAGTTTCATCAAATTGCATTTTGAGTATAAAAGTATGATTTCCGTCTTCTGACTTAATCCTCAGCGTGCTGATATTACGCGGAGTGTGCGGTCTGTCGCTATCTTCCAATCTAAAATCATACACATGTATCAAATAATAAAACACACACCAACATTTCAATGTAATACAGTAGTGAGTTTTTCTGAAAAATGAAGGACTTACTATGGTCTAGCATTGAACCTTAAAAATTAACTTAATATTCTCACAAAATTATGTAGGTTATTGATTAGAATGGAGTCTCATGAAGTTTTTGATAGTATTTTTGTCCTATGGCATTGGCCAGTGCAGGGAGTACAACTATTCATTTCTTCACCAGGACTGCTTGATGTCATTTCAAAGCCACAGAATGCTTCTCCAAACAAACATATTTGAATCATAGTGAGAAGCAAACCTATATCACATTGACTTCATAAAACGCCTTAAAGGATATTAGCAGAGAAAGGGTCTATATCTCAGAACCTTTATTCCAGGTCAGACTCTATGGCAGCTGTGTCATGGAGGATTGTTACTCACCGCAAACTGGTGACAACTCTGACTTATAAGAAATTGAATGGCACAAGAATTTTTCCATTTGTATAAAAACAAATTCCACCCCTAAACCGCAAAAAATATCCCATTCCCCATAGTTTATAAAATAGTTCCTGCATTTGGTTTGGACAAGTACTAAAAACATTAATGGAAATAGACTTATTCATCGTCACACAACTGACCACTTTCCCTCAATATTCATCCATTGTAATACCTTTGAAGTAAAGCATTATAGAAACCAATACCGAAAAAGACAAATTTCTCTTGTAATTCTCCTTTTGTCACAATGGGTTCCACAAACAAACATGTTGTTGTTTTTTCAGATCTGTTAGCAAATAATTCTTAAAATAGAAAAATTCAAAGAGCTATTGGACCTATTGGGGAAAAATCATAGATCAATGAAGTTTATTATGGAGATTGCTACTTCCTCTTACCTCTTTTTCATTTCCAACATTGTGTCTGTTTCTATAACTGTTACACCATCCGGGGTTGCTCCATTTGACTGTAAGAAAACAAAATCTTCATAAAACTCACTTAACATAACTGGGACACCCGCAGCAGATGACAAAAAAAATTATGATTAAGTAAGTAAAATGGATTTAAAATACCTGTATTACATAAGGAAGATCTGGAAATGATTGAGAAACAAAATAAATGAAATGATATAAAGGTTTACCTGTAGAGCTCCCCCTATAGAATTTCTTATATCAATCACTTTTCCTGATCGAACAACAGACCGAGGAAGTTTTTGTAAAAAGTTTTCAATTGACATCTCCGGTCCTGAAACATTAAGATAGATATTCATTTATTCCCATTTTCTCAATGTGATTTGGTATTGTTGGGTTATAACATCCTCTTAACAGTATTTAACCCTTTCCCAAACAATAACGACATTTGACCACTTTGTTGCAGACTACTATAGAAAACGTTGTGGGAAAAGGAGAAATTACTCGTTACGAGCAATTTCTCCTTTTCCAACAATGTTTTCTGCCCTATCAGAAGATTCTTTTCCAAATTCATCACATTTGAAATGTTGTCTGCAAACTCTTTCAATTTGGGACTGTCAAAATTTCTTTGTTTGGGAACGGGATAAGGAACATTGTTATCATTAAAAGAATATGCAGAGAAGATTAAAATAACTGCATGGGGTTGGTAAAGCTAAGATGACAGCATTCCCTTTGTCAGTGGAATTTTCTCTCATGAAAACCCATCAATACCTCCTACAGATTTGAATTAACAAAGGAAAAAATATTTTGTTGCACATACTATTAATAAATATTCATTAATTTGACCTTTTTTTACATACCAGTACTCCCGAATCTCGAAACCTTTTGTGGAAGACTGATGATCACATGCACAATATCTCTTTTTTCAAAAGCATTTTTCATCACCATTGTTATCAGTATGAATGCAGGATAAATTCAGAGCTTGTTGTATAAAGAATTGAATAATATATTTTCTTAAGTCTGTTGATGATTTAAAAAAAAAGTTATGAATAAGATGGGATATACACATTTTCTATCAAAAACTTATTTTTTTTAATAATTAGGCCTGTTGGTTCAATAAATGCAACTATTAGAAGATTTCCAAATTATATTTTACCCATTGACCTCCCGGAATTTGAAGTATAAAATGAACCCACCAGAAAAATGTCATCTAAGATTTGGAGAAAATATTGAGACAAAAAGGGAAAACATGCATGTTGATTAATTCATCTTTTTGTCATGATGATTGATTATACCACCCTTGTAAATGCATTGAACAGATAATCTTTAGTGAAATGACACGTTTAAAAATGAAAAATCCAGGAAAATGTAACTCTCAATTGTTCCTACCAGGTAATTCACTGGTTGTCTCCCTTTGACCAGTGTCTGGTTCCCGTATATTTGTAGATTTATCTTTCACATTTGTAGGCACCAATCTAGAAGGAACAGTCTCTCCACCCAGTGTTTGTCCCGCTCCTTTAAATGCTGTGGATCGTTTATCCTCGTAATGTACTTCTCTCTTGTCCGTTACCTTTGTACAAGTTGAAGACATTCAGTATGCATGCTGTTTAAATTCATAGTTAAAATGTCTAAGCAATGATTTGAAAATTTTCCACTAAGGTTAAAGTACTGTGCTTTATGACAAGGAATTTCTTATATTATGGAAGCTTTTTTACCTCATTTCACTTAAGTGTAAAATTTGCAAAGTTTCAGTCAACTTTTGTTAACTTACATTAAAAGGTATACAGTTTTGGTTCTTGCCATACAGAGACTATGTTAACTTACTGTAAAGGAAATACAGTCATTGATTGCTTCTTTCATACAATGATAATATTATCAAGATTGAAGGGTATGACATATTCTTCCTGCAAAACAAAGCCAATGTTAACATACATTGAAAGGTAAAAGAATTGAGATTTCTGCTGTACAGAGCCAATGATAACATACATTCAAAGGTCAACCATTATGGCTTCCCCAATACAGAGTTAACAAAGACTTATATTGAAAGGTCATTGTGATTTCTGACAAATAAAGCCAATATCAACTTTAATTTAAAATTATAGTATTTGTGTTCTTGCCATTCACAGCCAATTGTAACATAAATCGAAAGGTCCACAAATGTGGCTTCTGCCTTAGAAAGCCTATGTTAACTTACATTGAAAAGTTGCCAATTTTTACTCCTAACATGCAGAGACGTTAACTTACTTTGAAAAGTATAACATAATAGCTCCTACCGTAAAGATTATATACAGTGAACCCTCGTTTATCCGGACCCCGATTATCCGGATGTCTCGCAATCCGAACAAAATTGTAAGGGAACGGAATTATTGGACCAGTTTATTGCAGACGACTTTTGAAAACATTGTGGGTAAAGGAGAAATTGCTCGTGACGAGCAATTTCTCCTTTTCCCACAATGTTTTCTGCCATATCAGAAGATTATCTTTGAATTTCATCACGTTTTGATGTCTTCTGCAAACTCTTTCAATTTGGGACGGTCGACAATTTGGCGTTTGCTAAAGGGTTATAACTATACACCACTCATACAGACCGTTTATGTCTTAATGTGAATAAGAACATGCTCTGCTTCATTAGTCCGGATTATTCGGTAAACCGGACATTTTGTTGGGAACGGACGTGTCCGGATAAACGAGGGTTCACTGTAACTCACATTGAAAGGTACACCATCTGGATATCTGCCTTGGAGTTCAGTAGGAAAATAGCCATCAAGCATGTCTTGTACACAATGTTGTGTTGACAGGTCCGTAAATGGTCTGAATGGTCCATTGAACATAAGTATACCATTGGCATAGAGTGTAAGCTGCACTGCGTCTGTTTGCTATAAAGAGATAAACAATGATTAAGATTTGTTTTCCCGAAAAAAGCAAAAAGTGGACTTAACTGGTTCATAGCCCAAAAAAGGTAGATGTAGACATTTTTTAAAATGATAGTCCAGAAGATATACCACGAATGACATTGTTAGTAAAAAATGAACCACCCTCTGGCCCAATTATGTAGAATTTCAATTAATATAATAAAAGTGTTGGTCCACCAAATATCTGAATACCTGAAAATACGATTTTAAGATGAACCATTCATGTTTATTTAGGTAATGCAATGTGGGCAAATTCACAGAATTCCATGGTAGAGGGGGGGGGGGGTATTGGCCGGGTAAGTTAGAGTCTCTAATGTAAAGAACCAGAGTTAAAGCAGTTTGCATTAAACTAAACACTGTCAAAGAGATCAAAACAAAATCTAGGTAATGCTACTTTACAAATTTAGGTTGTCATTTTATTGGTAGAAGACAATTTATTTTAAAAAGTTAAAATCCCGATCAGTGAGATAGTCCTTTTAAATGAAGAGTAGGCAATGCTGAACTCAACCATTTTACAAGTTTGGTGTGTAAAGTGTTAACCCTTTTAGTGCTGGAACCAACTTCATGCTTGTGCAAACAGGTTAGATCCAGGCCAGCCGCCGAGTAAATTGGCGGCTGGCCTGTGATTTAACTTTTTTGCTTCTCAGAGTATCTTTCCTCAATGGAATAAAGCATATATTTAAGGTTTTGGAAAGCAGATGACACAAAAATCTATTTTTAGAAAATTACCCAGCATTCTAAGGGTTAAATTAAAACTGTTACCTTTAATGTGGCGCCATCTTTAGTATTCTTCACCACAAGGGTCCCCTCTCCAGCAAGAGCGTTCAGGTCTTGGACATTCTCCACCAGAAGGTCGTAGTTCACCTGGAATGTGGGCTCTTGGGACACAGAGGATTCTGTGATAAAAATAGAAACACAAACCACAATTACTTAATTGATATATTTGCCAGGAATTACAGAATGTTGTTTATTATTTAATAAAAAGCATACTAGTGCTTAGAAATACTGCAAAACTGGGTAATATGAATTATAAATTTTGAAAGAATATGTTGAAACATAGCGAAAAAATCACAGGATCATGATAATGAAACGCTTGCACTATTTATTATCTTTTCTTAAAAGTGCTATTTTCACAAATTTGGTGCCCACCAATTTAACCTCAGTGTTAACATTCGAGTTACATCTTAAATAGCAAGGATCTTTCGGTTAATGAGTGGCGCTCACCTGGTTAGGGAAGTCATGTGAAAGACATAAACATACTGTCATTTATCCAATATTAACAATGTGAACATTCAAAATGGAGAACTTATTGGGTTTTACTGGTTCCCAATGTTTCTTGGCTGACCTTGTTTCATTGCTAATTGTAAACAAACCTTATAGTATTCACTCTTTTAAAATGATGATGTGAACGTGTTAGAGTCTCAAATCCTCTGTAAAATGGAATTCAAAGTACTTTTAACTTAATTTTCAATTATCATAGAACTTTTCCAATTTAAGTGTAAATAAGCGCAAGTATTGCTTTAAGCCATTCCCTCTCATAAGTGTCATTCTGAAACTGATCCAAATTAATGAAAGCAAAACTTTGGGCTTCTTTGCAGGATCTGGCAGAAACCATTTCATCAAAGATGGATTTTTACTTATGTTATATAGTTAATTCATTAAAAATCTAAATCTCTAGAAACAAACGAGAACACGATTTTAGCATAACATCTCTTTGATTCACTGGTACATTAATTCTAAAAGAAATCACTTCAAACAAAACCAAAATAGAGTAACAGCATGGATCAATAAGACAGCATGAGCTTTTTTTTTTCATTTTTTTTCATCATTTTGTATTTGGTAGAAACCATTCTGAAGAAAGGGGAAACTGCTTATCAAAACCAATTTCTCCTTTTATCAGTGCTTTCCTCTGCAGGACAGTTAAAATCAGCACCAATTAAGTGAGGGGGTCATATAGTAACACTTGTGTACCTGGTCTCCACAAACGGGTATCATCATCACTATCACCATTTTCTGATCCTTCGTTTGACTTCTGTCCCACCCAGATCATACCATAGTCTGCCAAAAACTCCTACAAGCAAATAAAAACAATAAGAATACATAGTTGTATAATAGTAAATCAAAGACACCTGCAAGAAACCTGTATGATCATACAGTAATCAGCCAAAAACTGCTGCAAGGAAAAAAAACCCACAAAGAATATATAATAATCAGCCACAGACATCTGCTTGAAAAGACCAACTACATTTAACCGATCATACAGTACTCTGCCCAAAACACCTGCAGGCAAATAAAAAACAAAACAATATCATACCACAATCAGCATAAGACACCTGCAAAAAAAGACCAACTACATATATATATACAATCATACAGTAATCAGCCAAAAGCTCCAGCAAGCAAATAAAAACAATAATATTACCACAAACAGCACAAGACACATGCAAGAAAAGACCAACTACAAGTTCATCTCACAGCTAGCCAAAATCTATACAAGCACAGATAACAAGAGAGATCATAACATAATAAACCAATTACCAAACAATGACGACATCTGACCAGTTTGTTGCAGACGACAATGGAAAATACTGTAGAATAAGGAGAAATTGCTCTTAACGAGCAATTTCTTCTTTTCCCACAATGTTTTCTGCCCTATTCAATTTCATCCCATTTTGCAATGTCATCTGCAATCTCTTTCAATTTGGGACAGTAGAAAATTTGGCATTAGGTAAAGGGTTAAAAAGATATAATATCATACATGTATAATCATAGTCAACTGAAACCTCCTGAGTTTTACCAAATGTTTACTAATTGGATGCTTTTAAAGTATCATTATTGAGATCATTAGTGAAGTTTGATTTTTTTTGTTTCATTTATCTTTCATATTTGCAATAACAGTATTTCAGTTCTTTTGAAATGTCTTAGCATTTGGTGAATCAGCAGGCAGATAACCTCTCATGAAAATCCCAAATCTGCCAGAATAAAAATTCACATACATGTACAATCAGTGAGAGCCTTATGATTTGAAGTTGAAGTTGATCACTTTAACCATTTGAGTAAGTTAGCCCTCTAAATGAGTTTTCAAAACATGTCATTTGGTAATATATGGAATAGTACAAAGGATTTCGGAAATCTAAGCTGTCTTAAATCAGTACAAAAAAAAACCATGAGCAATTTAACCCTTAAAGTGCTGGAATCAACTTCATGCTTATGCAAACAGGTTAGATCCTGGACAGCCACCAATTCAATTGGCGGCAGGCCTGTGATCTTACCTGTTTGCTATTCTGAGTATCTATCCTCATCAAGCTTAAGCAAATTATTAAGATTTTGGAACAAGACAAGATTTTTTTTTACATTCTAAGGGTTTATACAAAATATCAAACTGCAAGAACTATACAGACATGGCAAAAACTGAATGAGACTAAATCATTAAAAAAATGATGTTGTTTGTTTCAAGCAATTTCTTCTCATATTACAGTGCTAATGAATTATTACATGTTTTGGTCTAACCACAATTAAACAAATATTCATAGAACAAATATCGGTTAGATTAAGAGTTTTCTATCATTCTATTTGGGTACAGTCTCAGTGGTCAATGAACCAACCAATTACCTGAAATTTCTTTGCCCATCCTCTGCAATAGTTGTTTAAACCACATACTGCTTTCCAATATAAAAAGCAGTTTGTTCAATGTTTAGAGAGAAATACATCGCTGGTCATTGACTTCATTGAATGTTGAAAAGAGCATAGGTGGTATCCTGAGTTAGTTTAAACCAAGGAACCTTGTATTTATAGTTTAGTTTAAACTTAAATCTATTTAACACTGATTACAAAACAAGTTCTTAACCCTTATAGTTCTGGAACCGACTTCATGCTTTAATGCAAACAGGCTAGATCCAGACCAGCCAAAAAGTAAATTGGCGGCTGACCTGTGATCTAACCTGTTTGCTCATCTGGGTTTCTTTCCTCAACAAAATTAGAGAGATATTCAAGGTTTTGGGCGGCAGACATTACAAAAATCTTTTATTAGAAAAATACCCAGTTTTATAAGGGTTAACACTTAAATTTATAACTCTCGATTCTGCTTCCTGGATACATAACCAGTACTTGTGCCATATGTGAAATTAATAAAAGGTAGTAAGGCAGATCCCTCTACTCGCAGGATTTGAACCAAGTTCCGAGGCTGACGCTTTACCCTTTGACCACTATATTCATAGCAAGCTACTAACTAACTCTACTCTGGTATATTTGGAACCTACTACTGGTCCAAACTGAAGGCAACAGTGGGAAACAAAAGTAAGATTTAGTTCGTATGGTGTTTAACGCTGTATCAACAATATTTCAGTTATGTTACAGCTTTCCAGGATCCACAAGTACAAGGCTAGGGCTCTGAAGTGACTTGCCAAAGGTAATTTTCATGAAACCTGAGGTGTAAGTGGGGCTCGAACATCCCTCCTTCCGAGTTTTAAGTCACCCTACCCACTGGGCCATGCAGGACCCCTACAAATGTGATAAACTTCCTTTTCATATTGGGTAGAAACCATTATGACTAAAGCTTAATTGCTCATTAGAAGCATATTATCTGCTGTCACAGACGTTTGAAAGTCCTTTACAGTAGATGCATCAGACTGAGGTATAATGGAAAAAAGGCAAACAAAATGGCACCTTAAACAAAACTGATACATAACAGTCTTTGAAGTTGCTCGTTTACATTTGTGACAATTTGAAAGTTAAAATGATATGCCAATGAAACGATGCAGTATTATTATTGTCCTATATAATACAATCAAATGTAGCTTTAGTTACATGATTATGTTGATATCAAAAATCTGTCACCAGTATACATAAGAAATAAATATTTTCAAACTATCATGCTTTGAAATCCCAATATTTCACCAATAGCAATATAACAGAGTCTTAAAGCATTTTCAGTCTACACCTATGCAGTAATTCTAAATACTGTCTTAATGATTTTGGATCTAAATATATATCCATTCACTGTAATATGCTCTAAAAACTTGAATCCAAACTAATTTTGCTTTCAATTGCTATTCTCTAGGGTGTATTATACAACAGAATGACTTGTGTACAGTTTCAAAAACATATAGTGCTAACTTCTAAAATTCTTTGTATCTGTACACAAGCACCTTTAAGCAAAGTCTTCTGAAAAATGTTTTAGGTCTTCTGTACTTAGGAAATGTAGAATGGTAACCATGACACCCATTGGTACAATTTGCATATTCTGTATTCTAAAAGATTATCAAAGCCTGCAGGTGTGAATGGCTGGGGTTTTGATGATATAAAATGATAATTAATTTTCTCTACATGACTTAAGAAGCGGTTTTCCCAATCATTAAAAGGGGAGGTGACAACCAGACAACACCATTATTTCAGAGCATTAAATGATTTAGTACATAAAACAAAAACTAATTTAAATCTATGATCACTGTGGTATGAGATTAGTTCCAAATGATAAACAAATTCTAATGACCTGCACATTGTCACATACACAAGGAATATCATGTTGAGGTTTCATTTGTCAGACATTCCCTCCATTCTTCATCAGTTCTTTTCTGATTATCAAATCTGTATTCTTCCCGATTTGATGGAGCTTGCATCTCTAAATTGTCATGAAGTTGAAGGATGACTTAATTTATGGTACCCGAAAATTGTCCTTGGAAGTATTTTTGAGCATCAACAGAATCCATGAATAAAAGGGACTGGTAAGAGTGTTTCTCTGTATACGCATGAGACTATTATTCCAAATAAAGTAAATCTTAGTTTCTGACTGAATCCATTTAATCATATCCTCAGTCGAAATTTTATGACTGGTCCAAATTGAAACTAACAACAAAGAGCAATTGAAGATGAACTTATACAGAAGAGAAGGTATGTCTCTGAAACTACTATCTTATAGTACAATTAACTTTTATTCTTTTCACATCATAAAGGCTTGCAGACAAGGACATAATATTTGCAATAAAGTGGGTCAATGTTGATAGGTAGATGGAAACTTTTGAATGTTATTACAAAAAAAAAAAATGCCTGCAGTAAACCTGTAAAATCTTAACACTGTTTAGAAACATTAATTAAAGATATAAAACCAATTCCTATAAAATGCTCTACTGTAAAACTATGTTCATTCAACTAAACATAACTTGAACAAGCAATTTAGAGGAGGGAATTCAAAGTATTTATATCATAGAATACTTTTTTTTTTTTTTTTTTTATATGGGTTTTACATCACAACATTATTTCAGTTATGTAGCGATGCCCGACTCTTAATGATTGAGGAAGACCCCATTCTCAACTACCCATAGGGGCTGGTCAAGGCTTTAATCAAGGCGGGTAGAACCATCGGCATTCCGTAAGTCAGTCGGGAGACTGCCTCTCATGAAAATCCATATCCCTCTCAGGATTTGAACTTACGCGGAGAGGCATAGAATACTTTGACAAAACATGGGTTAGAGGCTTAGACCAATCGGCAATGAAAGGACACCTTTCCTTGAGCTTACAAGGTAATGCTGTATGCATGGAAGATCCTTCATTCAAAAATTGCATGATTCTATGACAAATACTTTGTTCTTCATTACAAATGCTTTGTGCTTCATTACAAATGCTTAGTGTTTGATGACACACCAACTTGTGTACTTTGTGCTAAGTGGCATATGCTCTTTGTATAATAAAGGAAATAGTCATACACATGTCAGCACATACCTTAATCTGATGATCCAGGCTGTAACTGTGTTATAGTTAGTAAGAGCTTTGAGATTAAAAAGCATCAGGTTCCCCCCTCTGGGCTAGAGGCGACTAAGAGGAGACTAATCAGCCACAAAAATTAAGAATGTGGACCAATCAGAATCAAGATTACAGCATATTATTAATATTTACTCTGCTGTGTTTTCATATAAAATGCATCCAAAGGTAGAATGAAATATCTACTTCTGGATCATTCTGACTAGCACTTACTGGGTATTTATCATTCAGCAAACAACACATATGTCAACACACACTAAGCATATATGAGATAGCATAATGTTATTTTGAATGAATTTTTAAGCATATGTATGGACATACCTCCATGTCATGTAGTTGACTTTGAAGAACGAAGCATTTATTTTCTAGCTCTGCCACATGATCTGTCCGATCCCGATCTGAAAAAGGGAGTTAAAACAGTAACAATGCTATCATTACCCATTATGAGTGTGCAAAATTGATGGTTTGAGCCCTTGATAGGTTATACCCTTAGGTTCATTGCAAAACTACAGAAAGTGCTTCACAATGTGAGTTTGAAAAAAAAGTCATAAATTTCCATAAAAGGACTAGCTCACAAATTTTTATTGTCATGACAAATAATATCCAACTTCTGATTTCGATTCAGGTAATTGAATTTTAACATGTAGCAGAGAAGTAGGATCAAAATCAATCCTTCACCACACAATTTCAAGCTTACAAGGGTCGGCTATAGGGGATTTTTGAAATATTTGCGGGAAAAGAAGAAATGGTGATATAAACAAATTCTCTGTTCTGTAACAATACCTTTTCTTTTTTTATTTCATCTGGTGCTGCAAATATAGTGACAAAAGGAGCTATTTCTAAATTCTAGCATTTCCTGTGTGCTACAATGGGTCCTTGAGTCCAAGGCCACGGGTATATTAAATGCTTAGATAAGAGGGAAACTTTTACATAACAACAAATTTATGATCTTCCTATTTCATAAGAGCTGTCATTAATCTAAAATTTGTCAGACATTTCTCAACTGAGTAAGATGAAATTACTAAGAGAAAACATTTCTATTGCAAGCCAATTCTTCTTTACAGATAATGTTTACAGGTTGCCTGAACACAAAAGTGCAATGCGTTAATAAGGGATTTAGCAACAAGACAGATTAGACATTAATATAAGACTGGATAGAGAAGAGGGTTTCCATACTAAACTCTACATTTTCAATTAATTAGGAATCCGTTGACGGCATACATGGATAAATCTTTTGCTGATATTAATCAGTTACAACCCATTCCCCTTATCAAACTAAATGCTGATCCAAACCAAAAGTCTGCCTAATATAATGTGAAACCAGGTAGAGACTGTTGTGTAATAGGTAATATTGCTTGATTTGTACAATCTCTTCTTTTAACCCTTATAGTGCTGGAACCAACTTCATGCTTATGCAAACAGCTTAGATCAAGGTCAGCCGCCATGTAACTTGGTGGATGGCCTGTGATCTAACCTGCTTGCTACTCTGAGTATTATTTCAAATCAAAATTACGCAGATACTTAAGTTTTTGGAAAGCAGATACGCAACAATCTATTTTCAGAAAATGACCCAGCATTCTAAGGGTAAACACAATTGTTGCCTGAGTCATCTGCAAGGAGGCATGCTTAACCCTTTACCAAATGCCAAATTTTGAACTGTCCCAAATTAAAAGAGTTTGCAGGCGACTTTTCAAAATGTGATGAAATCGAAAAGAATTATCTACTGATAGGACATAACATATTGTGGGATAAGGAGAAATTGCTCTTTAAGAGTAATTTCTCCTTTTCCCACAATGTTTTCCAGAGTCGTCTGCAACAAACTGGTCAAATGTCATTATTGTTTGGTTATGGGTTAAACTAGTTTTATGATGGAAGACATAATTGTGTACTATTAACTAAGATAATGCCAGTCAATTAAGGTACTTGATCACAGGTGTGAGGAAATTTGGGTGCTTAAAATTAATTTCTTAAACTGCACAAAAGCTGTACTATGAGACAAACTGAAGAATAGTCATTGGAGGCAAAATAAGATCCACTCTATGAATTTACATGTATTTCAATCAAAAAGCTTCACCGATAAAAACTGTCCATACTAAGACAAATTGAAGCTTCCTGATTTAATTATGTGTTAAGTAGCTACACTTAATTGTATATCAAACAATAAAACAAAAACTGTATTAATTCAATAACATTTTATTTTAACTTTCAAGTTTTCTCATCTGCTAAAAAGCACCTTTAACATTAAAATTACTATAGGAAGTTAGGAAATCTATGATGGTAAAGTGGTAAATTTCAGGAATTTGAGACTGGAGACACTTTTCCTAGCATTGAATACGCTTGGCCCATGAATAATACTGTCCCTATAGAAATTCAAACATATTTTACCAATCGCGACCCTAAAAAATGAATAAGAACAAAAAATAAAAAGGAATACCTTGAGCTTTCTGTATTAAGTTGTATTTCTCGGATAACACTTTAATTCTACGATCCTGAAATAAAAGTATGATAGACATTGTACATGCAATTTGTCAAACTGAAAATATCCTATTTATCTTTTAATTTTTTTTGATGGGAATCGATTAAAGTCAGTAAAAACATTGCTCTGCCATAATTCACATTTTCTTTCATCGTGTCCACATTATTTCAGTTATGTTGCGATATCTAACTATAAATGTTGACAGAAAATCCCATAATCAACTGACTACAAGGGTTGGTCAAGTCAGGTAGAACCATTGGCATTCTATATGTCATTCAGGAGACTATACCTCTCATGAAAATCCAAATGCCAACACAGGGATTTGAACCAAAGCGGAGAGGAGCAATTACAAAATCTTTACTATTTGTATAGGAGCCCTGCCCTCTATTTCATAAAGCCTTACTTTACAAAAGCTCCTTCAGAAGACTTTATAAACCATTGTGACAAAGGATAAATTGCTCATAATGAGCAAGAGGATAAATTGCTCATAATGAGCAACCCATCCTTCTGTCCCAGGGGTTTCATAATTTTCAAATTCAATGATTGTTGATTTGTGCGGCTTTTAATAAGGACTTTAAAAAAAAAGTATACTTATGGTCTAATCTTTACTAACTGAACAATCACTTGAGAGGGATGGGTTTTTTTAATATATCATACTATATGTATGGAACAATAACTTACCATATATGGTTCTTTGGTTATAATTATGGCAATGATCCAGGTATTATTTGGGCTTCTAGCTAGCTTTATGCTAATGATTACATTAGTTAAAATGATTTCTTGGGAAAGGGGAATGCATTTCAAGAGGTAGAAAAGCTTTTTGAATGAGGCGAATACAAAGACCATCTGTGTCAAATTTTAAGTAATTAACCATTTTCAACCCTAAGAATGTGCTAAATTTTGATGAGGAAAGATAATCAGAGCAGCAAACAGGTTAGATCACAGGCAAGCCGCCAATTTACATGGCGGCTGGCCTGGATCTAACTTGTTTGTATAAGCACAAAGTTGGTTCCAGGACTATAAGGGTTAAGTAAAAACAACATCACAAGTGACACAAAAGGTTATTATACTTACCTTATCCTCCAGTTCTTTGGACTGATAAGCCAACCGGCCTTCAAGTTGTGTTATACGACTCATCATAGTCGACATGAGTTCATGGTCATTCGGAACTGAAATAAACAATCATTCAATGGTAATGGGAACATATAAAATAATAAAGAATAAAACAGAATCATGAGAACTATTAGCCCTTTACCAAACAATAACGACATTTGACGACTTTGTTGCAGATGACTTTAGAAACCAGTGTAGGAAAAGGAGAAATTGCTCGTTACGAGCAATTTTTCCTTTCCCACAAGGTTTTCTGCTCTTTCTGAAGAGTATTGTTCAATTTGATCACATTTTGAAATGTCGTCTGCAAACTCTTTCAATTTGGGACAGTCAAAAATTTGTTGTATGGGAAAGGGTTAACTGAAAATAAAAACTACCAATATGATTCAAATATAGCATTGATGTTCATTCGTAAATAAAAGAAATCAAAATCAAAATTACATTCATATTTAACTCACAAAAGAAAACAATCAATGGCTGTAGTTCATTCACAATAATTTGTTTGTAGTTTTATCCTTCACATTTTTACCATGTTTTCAATATTTTGATATTGTACAAGAAGAGGGAAAGCAGGATACATTTCGTGTTGAAAGAACTTTGAAAAGAGATTTTTAGACAATCAAAACAGTTATCAGCTTATGAACTCAACATACATAACACTGTTTTCCAATTAAATACAAGAAAATCGTTTTTCTAACCCTTAAGAACAAATTATCCTTAATTCAATTTACCTGAAAGGACATCAATAATCATGCTTTAACCCTTTCCCCAAACGCCAAATCTTTGACTGTCCCAAATTGAGAGAGTATGCCGACGACATTTCAAAATATGATGAAATTGAAAAACAATTTTCTGATAAGGCAGAAAACATTGTGGGAAAAGGAGAAATTACCCGTCACGAGCAATTTTTCCTTTACCCACAATGTTTTCTTAAGTCGTCTGCAACAAAGAGTGGTCAAATGTCGTTTTTTGTTTGGTAATGGGTTAAGGTAGACCACCCTTGATGGTAAAATTGTATTTACTTTGGTTAAAGAACAAATTGAAATGTAATTAATATGTAAGTTTTTATCATTTCAAAGACATTCACAAAGCCACTTTTTCGAATATGTCAAATGTATGACATAACCTTTAGATATTGACGCAAATAAGTTCCTATTCATTTGAAACAATTACTCATGGTTACTAGATACAGATATTCCACTTTGACAAAATAAATAACTGATTATATCTAAGCACTTTCAATTATTGAAAGTGTAAAATTTAACATTTGGGTTATAATTCCAAATTCAATCTCCTCTTTCAAATTTAAAAAAAAACACAAGAAAAACAATTAATATCCTGGCAGCAGGTGCCTACAAACCAGCAGATAACATACATATTCTGTTTCAAACTTTAATTGTGTCTAGACACAGGTCCAAAGAAAAAAGTTGAATTACAAGTCATATAACCTTAAAGGGGGTACATACTTTTTAATCCCTTACTCCATCATATCTCATGTAATGTGCTGCAGAAGACTTAACACTTTACCAAACGCCAATTTTTTAAACTGTTCCAAATTGAAAGAGCTTGCTGACATTTCAACATGTGATGAAATTGAAAAATAATCTTTTAGTAGGGCAGAAAATATTATGGGAAAAGATGAAATTACTCATTAAGAGCAATTCTTCCTTTTCCCGCAATGTTTTTCTGATTCGTCTGCAACAAATTGGTCTAATGTCATTTTTTTTTGGTAAAGGTTTAGGAATAAATAAAGAATAAATTGTTCTTGTTAAGCAATTTTTTCTTTATCACAAAAATTTCTACTGCATACCAGGAAGAAAATGAATTATTTGAAAAATACTTGTTGTAAGACAGACATAATTACCATTCATTGTTACTTGGTATAGGATTTAGGTAACTGGAATGCAAAAAGTGAATTACAGAAAATACCAAGTGAGTGAGGACACTAAGTCCTTTTTTGCATTAAATGTTTTAGTCAATGTCACTTAGTACCTTTATAAATGAAATTAAATTATTTTGTTATTTATCATTTCATAAACTTGATGCTTCTATTGCAAATGTGGTTGGGTCTTCTAAGATGATATACAGAAACAATAATTTTCTTCAAAAATATCATATAGAACTTATTTTCGAAATTATTTTATGTTTTTTTCGTATGTCATGAAACTGGACAAGTCATAATTCCCAAAGGAATGGTTAACCCTTAGAGTGATGGAACCAACTTCATGTTTTAATAATGCAACAGGTTAGATTCAGGCCAGTCGCCAAGTAAATTGGCGGCTGGCCTATGATCTAACCTGTTTGCTACTCTGAGTTTCTTTTCTCATCAAAATTAAGCTAATATTTAAGGTTTTGGAAAGCAGACAACTAAATCTATTTTTAAAAAATTGCCCAGCATTCTAAGGGGTAATGATTCCAATACTTATCAACCCCTTTTCCATAATACTTGACTTTGAAGCATCTGCTGCAGCAGCCCTAAGAAACCACTGTGACAAAACCATGAATTGCTTGGAATAAGCAGTTATTTCTTTTGTCACAATTAATTTTACCTGACATTATGACAAAATTGTATTTCTTTGTTGTAAGTCCTTGCCACCTGCTGTTTCTTTTAATTCTGACAAGCCACATAATCATAATGTGAACAAAAGACAAAAATGGTTTACACAGTTATTTTCTCTTTTTGTCATAAACTTAAAGTATGGTTATATAATACATTGATGGGTTCATGAACGGATAATTAATCATTTGGCATTTTCATTTCGTTTCTTCCATATTCCTTGGTAAACAACTAACGAAGCAGACATCTTTGAATACATGCGTTTTGTATGAATAACAATGTCACATTTTTTAGTGTTCAATGTCCTCGGAAACTTTTAAGTTTAATGACACCCATTACAAACAAAAAGAGAAAATAACAAAGCAATAATTTATTATTCTGTGCTTGCATCTTTAATAGAATTTTATTACAATCACATCTGTTAAGTATAATGTTACCCCTTCCCTGCTTGGTGCAATTTGTATTAAACTCTGTTTGAATTTTGCATATAACACTTATAGTACTGGAACCGACTTCATGCTTATGCAAACAGGTTACATCCAGGCCAGCCACCAAGTAAATTGGTGGCTGGCCTGTGATCTAACCTGTTTGCTCTCTGAGTATCTTTCCTCATCAAAATTAAGCAGATATATAAGGCTTTCGAAAGCAGACGACACAAAAATCTATTTTAAGAAAATTACCCAGCATTCTAAGGGTAAACACCGTTTGTTCTCTCACTATAATGGCAAACAGTGCACACTCAGGCCTATTCATGCTACTGGTATTTCTTCACCGGAGTATTTCTGCACAATAGCTTTCCAAAGTAGCTTACTGCTTTCTCATATGAACTCATTTGGTTATGTTTAAAGACAAATAAATAATGTTACATTGACTTATCAAAATTGAAAGGGAGTGTTTGTCTACCTTAATCTTGAAGACAAAATCAAATTCACAACAAACTGAGTTTTCCAGACTTGGGTATTTGTAGCCTATGCAGGAAGCCATTAGCATCTAATCCAATCATAAGCTTGTAAGGTAATATCCTTGGAAAACAATGGGCTGATATGACTTTAACAAAAAATTTAATTGAAAGGGAAATTTGCTTATGATGTGAAAATTGATCAAAATTGATCAATGAGCACTGAGATCTTAGTGAAATAAAATCACAATTTGCTCTTATATAAATGTTTTCAAGATCTAATATTTAGGAAAGAAAATTTAATGCAGCATTGAATGATAAACATTTAGTGCGACACAATGAAAGTGAAATAATAATAATGCAATGACCATGTAAATACATGCGCAAAATGGAAAATAATGCAAAAGGGTGAACTGAAGTCAGCCTCTTCTGTAAAAAAATGAAATACTGGTAAAGGCCCTTTCGAATTTTGTATTCTTAACCTTAATTTCAAAGCTTTTTCGGTGAAATATTGATAGATTTTGACCGTTCCTCCTTGTTTTTTTGTGTTTCCTTCCAGAAGGAACTCATTAGCCAAACAGAAAGGTATTATTATACATCTTCCATATGGAATGCCACTAAGGTTGTCTATATTTGGCACAAATTACACTTAACTATTTCCTTTAATTTGCTGGAAAAGATATTTCAACCATTATAATTATCAAAACAAACATATCTGTAGAAAAGAGGTCCCTGAGGGCCCTCGGTCACTCACCTGATAATTATAAGGGCATGGGGTGCAATAAAATTATTGGTTTGAACTAGGGTAGGACAATGGGTCATAAATGAACAAAATATTTACAGGATTTTGAAGATTTTAAACATTTTCTTCAGGGCGATTTTCAATCTGGATGTCATTTGAACAAACTAAGTAGAGGACCACAAGAACATGCTACATTATACTAAATATCAAATCTAGACTGATTGACTGCAGAGGAGATTTTCATAGATTTTCATATATACATTTATGTTAAACTGATATGCCTGGGAAAACTGATTAGTTCCTGCGACGGGGCCATTTTTAGCCCGCTGTTCATGATTTGAACAAGCTTCGTAGAGGACCAGTAGACAATGCTACATTCCAAATATCAAAGCTTTCGAGGTCTATTGGCTCCAGATAAGAAGGTAATTAAAGATTTTCTTGTATAAGGCTAAGTTAAACTGATAAGCCCAAAGGGCATGATCATTTTGACTCCGGAGGTCATGATAAGAACAAACTTTGTAGAGGACCAATAAATAATGCAACATACCCAATTTCAGAGATTTAGAAAATATGTTTCCACAGATTTTTAAAGAATTTCTTATATTAGGCTATGTAAAACTTATAAGCCCCTAGGGTGGGGCCATTTAAAACCAGGAGGACATGTTTTGAACAAACTTGGCAGAGGACCAGTAGGTCACGGTACATATATATCTTCAAAGCTCTATAGGCCCAACCACTCCAGAAATTTTTGAATATTTTGCTATATTAGGCTATGTTAATCTGATAAACCCCAAGGGTGGGGCCATTTAAGACCCAGTGGTCATAATTTGAACAAACCTGGAAGAGGAGCATTAGATGTTACAGGTATAAAACTCATTAAAATTCGTAAGCTATAGCTAGTGGTTCAAAGAAGATTTTTAAATAATTTTTCATCTATTTTTAGCTCCTGTGACCTAATATGCAATGGATCGAAAAAAATTGCACATTCTTGGTAGAGGACTTTCTCAGGATCATTCATGCCAAGTTTGAGAACTTTGCTACAATAATTCCAGAGAAGAAGTTGTTTGAAGAAATTGTTAACTGTGAATGGACACATAGACAGAATTACCATTTTAAATCACACTGGTACCAAACTGGTGAGCTAAAAAGTGCATAGCTGTTTATAAAAAAAAACTTAAACATGCATGTTTGTCCCCAATGATCCTGACAGTGTACTCCTTTTATCACAACGACTTTCTGAAAGTTAACTGCCACAAAGTCGTTTGGATGATTCATACCTATGCAATGAATGACTTAATTGTCCTTGGGAAAGAGGATATAAAAAAATACCATAAAATTGATAGTAAACTGTACATTTCTCCACAATATTTCCTAGAAAAACATATGATAAGAGGATAAATTATCTATTGTATTGCTATGTGTAAAGAATGATGTTTGGCAAGATATCTCAATTTCTTTTATCACAATATATAAATCTATAAAAATTAGTTTTGTGATTCCATCATCATCATTATTAGTTAATTTTATCATCTTATATACAATTAGCACTTTTTTCTACATATCTTCAGTTATATTGATATAATAGCTGCCTGGGTTATTTACTTAATACTAAGTACTACTGCAAGGCAGATTTTGCTAACCTGAGCAATTTTTTAGCCTCACCAGTAATAATTAGCAGTCACATACTGACTGGAGAATAAATAGGTAGCAAATCATTCCTTCCCTTGTTCATTATGAATGCAGCAGAAAATTTTAGAAAGAAAGATAACAAAATTTCAAGCAGTTTCTCTCTTTGTCACAATGTTTTTAAAAAGATTCACAGAATTAAATGCTAATAACTTTGTTTGCAGATAGTGGTTTCTACATGAAACGAAGCAGTCGCCCAATTACTGTTATGAAGAAATGTATTAGCCCTTACAGTGCCGGGACTGACATCATGCTTATGCAAACAGGTTGGATCCAGGCCAGCCGCCAATTCACTTGGTGGCTGGCCTGGATCCAACCTGTTTGCTAGTCTGAGTATCTTTCTTCAACAAAATTTAGCAGATACATGTGTATTTAAGGTTTTGAAAAGCAGACAACACAAAAAAATCTATCTCTAGAAAATTACCCAGCATTCTAAGGGTTAAAGCTGCCACATAAACTATAATTAAGTCCCTGATTAGTGTAACAAGCTGAGTGGAAACTCTGTAATTATATGACCAATCTTACCCTTTTATTCTATCATGAGGAAATTCGAAAACGGCCCAAAAAGTAATCAATATTTGAAGACATTTAAGCTTCAGGTTATTAGGATAGAAAACATCGAGAAAAAGTCAAACTGCTCTTAAAGAGAAGATTCTCATTTTGCAATAGTGGTTATTAAATTGTCTGCTGCAGAAGGATTAAAACAAGTATATTTTAAAGGACTATCCCACAGATTGAGGATTTTATCTTTTTTTATCTTCTACTGATAAAATAAAAAAGCAGATCTAAAAGATAAAACTAGACCCACCTTTCATTATTTTGTGGTGGCAATATAGCATATTTTTGTTGCAGATATGGAAAACCATTTAAACGGTTTATTTTGTAAACAATCATCTAAATTGGATCAACCCATAGGTAAACAGAAATACTTTTAGATAACATCATCATGGGGCCGGGTCTCACAAAAGTTTCACTCTGCATTGTGTCAACCTAATGTTCGTCATGCAAAATCATTGAAATGGGTATGGGTAAGCCATCAAAGCATTGAGAGATATGGAAGCTTTTTACACTTTTTAAATGAAAACACAGATAAGAGTAAAGAATCTATAACTGTTATTTGTTTAGTGACTTGGATTGATGAAATCATTTATTAAACATATTATGTTATTTACAGAGCACACTCTGTGAGATAGAGCCTTTAACCCTTAAAGTGTTGGAACTGACTAAATTAAAAATATGCTTGTGCAGACAGGTTTGATCCAGGCCAGCCTCCAAGGAAATTTTGAGGCTAGCCTGTGATCTAACCTGTTTGCTACTCTGAGTATCTTTCCTTTTCAATATTAATGAGATATTTAAGGTTTTGGAAAGCATAACACAAAAGTCTATTTGTAGAAAATTATCCAGTGTTCTTAGAGTTAACCCTTCACCAAACAATAATGATATTTGACCAGTTTGTTGCAGACGGCTATGGAAAACATTGTGAGAAAAGAAGAAATTGCTCTTATAAAGCAATTTCTCCTTTTCCCACAATGTTTTCTGCCCTATCAGAAGATTATTTTTCAATTTCATCACATTTTGAAATGTCGTCTGCCAACTCTTTCAATTTGGGACAGTCAAAAAGCTGGCGTTTGGTAAAGGGTTAAAAGAAAGAGAGATGAATATAGAAGGAAACATAAAGGTCTATGGTTACACAATACATAGGAGACTCCCCTGTAATACACTGTTTCTCTTTTGCCATATTGGTTATTCATAATTCAAAGTTACAAATAATATTTAATTTCATTCTTGACGTCATTAACTTTATTTCACCGAGAGTGGATAACTGTAATCAGGTTTTTCAAATAACTAACAAGTGAATTAAGCATTTCTTTTTCCCCATGCTTTTGTGTTACAGCCCAACATTGAAATAGTTCTGTGATCTTTGCACCTTTGATTCAATCAGGAATGATGTTGTTTCAATAGCAATTTTCTTTTTTCATTGACCTAGCTAATCAAATTCATAACAGATCGAATTTTCTGACACAAACAAATCCATTGATAAACATAACTCAATCCCATTTGTCAAAAATATGAAATAACATATCATTACGCCTTCTCAACTTTTGAAATCGGAAAGAAATGTCATACCACAAACTTTTATTTGATAAATACTGCAAAAAAGAAGAAAGACTTCTTTAATTAATGCATTGCATGTCTGCACTTGTGTACAGCGATTTTATGAATAGAAATTCATTTGCTCTGCTCCCTTATTCTTTTCCCCAAAACCGAAGCAAATTTGTGCATTATTCCACCTCTTTACACATGTGTATGATTTGCATTTATAACAACAGAAAATGTTTTAAGTCACTTCAATCTCATTTTTTCATTCTCTCATCAGATTCTGTGAATAAATACCTTTAAAATTACAAGAAAAAACCTAATGAGAGTAATCAATAGAAAACACAGCCCACAGCAGTATAGTGTTTTCCAATGATAATAAGGTTGATTAACCCTTTACCAAATGCCAAATTTCAACTGTCCAAAATTGAAAGAGTTTGCAGACCACATTTCAAAATGTGATGAAATTGAAAAACAATCTTCTGATAGGGCAGAAAATACTGTGGGAAAAGGAGATATCGCTCATTAAGAGCAATTTCTCCTTTTCCCATAATGTTTTTCAGAGTCATCTCAAACAAACTGGGCAAATGTCGTTATTGTTTGGTAATGGGTTAATACATATCCTGTTAAAAGTGTATGTTCCTGCTTTTTTTCCACCATTAATATGCAGATTTTATTTTAGAGCTTTTCTTGATTACTACCTCTAGGTAATCTACCAAAACTATTAACCTCGTGAAAGCGTTATGTGTAAAGACACTCCATCATGAAATAGTCAGCTTTTGTAGGGCATTAAACCAGTGTTTTTTCTAAAAAAAATTATTCAAAATTTATTAATTACATAACGGTTTAACATGACATTGTAAAACTGTTGGCCCGTGGTAGGGTGTTTGTTGCTAGAGTGCGCTCTGCCCTGCTATATGTGAGCGAGACTTTGGTTTCTATAACTGCTGGCTACAGAGACCCTGCAGGAATAATACAGCTGTGGTGTGCCGGATCTGTGAAGTCAAACCAAATGATGACTCCAGGTCCGACACATTCTATGCTAAGTTGGGGATACAGGAAGTAGTATCTGCCTTACATTGCAGACCCCTTCGGTAGTTTGGGCATCAATAAACCCTTTATCAAACACCAAATTCACCACTGTCCCAAATTGAAAGAGTTTGCAGACGACATTTCAAACGGTGAAGAAATTGGAAAGTTATCTTCCAATAGAGTAGGAAACATTGTGGGAAAAGGAGAAATTGCTCGTGACAAGCAATTTCTTCATTTCCCACAATGTTTTTCATAGTCGTCTGCAACAAAATGGTTAAATGTTATTTTTGTTTGGTAATGGGTTAACCAAGTTCTTAACATGACCATTCTTGGCCCCATTAGAGACAAAGAAGACCTAGAAAGATCTGGTCAGACAGCATTGTTTCTGACAGGAATATGCAACCTCAGCAGTGTTAGCCCTATGAACAGAATTAATTGGAGATTCAGTATCAGAATACATAGCCACCTGCTGCCCACCCCTGTGACTGGGCTGCCGCAGCAGATGACAATAAAATCAGAATTAAGTAAGTGTGTCAACACCATTTTAGTTATGTTGGGATGCACATTAATTCATTATAATGGAGGAAGACCAAAAACTTGACTGCAATTAAGGGCTGGTCAAACCGGAAAGAACCTTTGAATTGGCATTCAGCAAGTCAACTGGGAAACTATCTCTTGAAAATTAAAATGCTGTCACAGGAATTTGCATCAATGCCGAAAGCAGCAATGTGATATCTAGCTCTCTACTCCCACCACTGAACCACATGGGCCCATGGCAAGTATCAATACGTCTTAAATCCTTAACACTTAATTACCACGACACCAACACTTAAGGTAGAATACTTATAATCCACCATTTTTCATTTCATTGCTTCGACAGATTACTCTGGTGGTTCTCATTATACATCTTCTGGGCCGGACCTATTTGGTTTCATCAAATAGTGTCGGCCCCAACTGATGTATAACGTGCGTGAAAAAAATAATCAGACAAAAGTATGATTTTTAGAATGGCGGATTATGGATATTCTACCTTAAAATAAAATCCACTGGCGCCGATAGTATTTTTAAAGCCAGCAAAACTAATCAAATATATACAAATAGCTTTTCACAACATTGATATAAAACAATACAATAAAACCTATAGAAGAGGAAAATGTTTCTCAATTTCAAGTCTTGATTAAACATTCATTAATGGATGCCTTTAAATAGTATTCTGTTTAAAGATTCTCTTAAAACAAATTACTAAAAGTAATACTTGAGCTCAGTTACAGTAAAATTGTGTAGGTTAATTCCAGATAAGTTGACAAAGAAAAACATTTAATTCCCTTTGAAGAGAAGCTGATCTGTTACATGCTCATATGACGATAAGGTTTGTTTACATTGAGCGAAAAAATTGGATCAGCTGAGAATTGGGGGGTAAATTTTGTATAACATTGGGGACCAATGAAATTGGACAAATACTCCTTTTTTTTTTAATTTTTTTCCCAAATTTGTGTTTGATAAGCAACAGTAGTTTTGTTTGTATCATATGACTTTTCTAACCAGGTGAGAGCCACCCGTTTTTTGAGGGTTCATGGGTATTTTTAGACATAGGTCGAATGTCGACAATGAAGACACATGAAAATGTGGTGTTTCGCTATGTTTTAACATGTTTTATAATTAATATCTCATTCATACCGAGTCTTACAGTTATTTTGGGCGCTAGTATGCCTTTAACAAATACTTTTAGTAGGCCACAACCAAAGAACTAATGATGATTTTCCTCAAGATACCCAAATTCTCATTCAGATCGTGATGCTTCTTCTAAAGGCTAAATCTTGAATGGCACTTCAGTGAAAGGAATATTTTTGCATAAGGTCAATAGCTAAGAAAGATTATTGTTATGTTCCTTTTTTTTACCCATCTGACAATAACTATGGTAGCCAGAGCTGGGTTGAATCTAGGCCAGACATTATAAACTAGATTTGCCTGATTATGAAAAGTATGCTCTCTTTCTTGTACCTTTGAAAAAACTATCATTGCTAGTAATTATTGGTCATTTCATTAGACAGAATTAGAGTGGTAGAGCACATATTAATTATGACCTACTTTAAGTCCTGGCTTTCAAGAGTACCTTTTCCACGGCAAGCAAATATTTAAACAACAAACCCTAGAGCAGATGAGGACAATTGATAACTATAAAAATAAATTTGACTTATGAAATTGACAAAAATCCATTGTGACAAAAGAAGAAAATTCTTGTCACAAGCAAGTAAGAGTTATAAGATGGTGCAATAGCATTAATTTTGGCATTAAAAATAATGTGCAAAAAAATTTGTATCATTTCAAGACACTGCATTTGGCTGAAATTTTTGCAGCAGAAAAAAAAAACACAACATGAAGAGGGAGAAGACTTCACTCATGTGGAATGTAAATGCAAAACAACAGCACATGTCAAAAGAGCATGGCAAAATTAATTTTCTCTCTAATATTTGAAATAAATCAATGTGAAGGATGATTTTCTCATTTAAAGCAATCTATCCTTTTGTCAAAGTAGTTTGTGAAGACTTTCCCTGGAGATGTGTTCAAATCAGTATTTTGAAGTAGGATGTTATAAAAGGCTCTTAGCTTGAGAAAATGCAGTTTCAAACATCTACAACTATCATAATTTTAACCCTTTACCAAACAATAACAAAAATTGACAAGTTGGTTCCAGATGACTTTTGAAAACAGTGTGGGAAAAGGAAGATATTGCTAGTGACGAACAATTTCTCCTTTTCACACAATATTTTTTTGCCTTATTAGAAGATTATTTTACAATTTCATCACATTTTGCTATTTCGTCTGCAAACTCTTTCAATTTGGGACAGTCCAATATTTGGCGTTTTGTAAAAGGTTTAACAAAAAACATTGCTACTAAAACCAAATAATTATACTCATCTTTATCAGATAGTAAACTATTTTCACAGACTTTTTTTTTTGCAAAGATTTTAATCTGTCTAGAATGATTATAGGAAAAAAGTTTACCGGGGATGGTGCAAATGCTTTTGTTTTTAATGGTATTTGACATTTAATTCTTTGCATTTTGCAGCTGGTTGCCTCGTATTTGATTTATTTCACAACATGATGTTGCTTTCCAACCATTAAAACTTCTTACTCCTTGATACATTAATTCATTAAATTGAAGTATCTGCTGTAGAAGAATTTAGAAACCACTGTGACAAAAGAGAAAATTGATTCTAAAGAGCAAATTATCATTTGGTTATAAAAGTTTCTACCTAATATCTGATAGAAAATGTATCTAAACAAACTGCTTTTAACTTAAACCAGTCACAATTTCCGATATGGTTAAAAAAAGGGTTGAAATAAGTCTCTATATACTACTTGATTGTTTACAATGATTTGCATAGACATGGGGGGTTGAACACATGACCGATGTTAACAATCTTATGTCCAAATATGGCCACACACATGACCGAACAGATATTTTTGCTTTTCTCACCTACTTTTCCAAATGATAGCTACATTGTGCACCCTGCATGAGTTGACCATCAGAAGACAGATTGTTTTGGACATTCGCGCCCCGTCAACAGCATCATTAGCGTGTACTCATTAGGGATCTCCTCTAATAAGTAACACCATACATTTATGGAAACTCTAATCATATAAGATAGTATAAGAAACATTTTCAAATATTGATTCATCATAATGACCGCCGTACCTTAACCGTAATCCAGATTAGAGGCAAATTACAAAAGCTAACTTTGTTATTGTTTCTCTAAACCCTTATTATTGTTCACCATATTTGTTTTACATCCATTCTGAAGGAAGCTCAAAGCTTTTTTAAAGCCCCTCTTGATGACTGCTTCTTGGATACAAAACCAGTTTGTTTCACGCTGGTTTGTGGGTTTAGTCTAACAGGCAGTAAACGGGGATTCAAACACGGGACCTTCAGTACAAGTGCCCGACGCTCTACCCCTGCACCAATGACGCTCACTTTATTTGTGGGATTTGTCAAGTAGTTCTTGCAAAAGCTGCAAGTAAACGACCCTAATATGCCCTTTCACAACCAAAATTCTTACTAGCATTAAAGGTGCTTGTTCATAGATGTAAGGAAACTTAGAAGTTACGAAATAATTTTCAAAAGCTGCACAACAGCTGTTGTGTTATATGAAACACCCTGAGGAATACTGGTAGTTGTTTCAATTCTTTAGTGTGTATGAATAAACATGTATTTCAATCCAAAAGCATGACAACGCTTTTGAGATCTACCACAAATAAAATGTACATACTTCAATAAATTGATACATCCTGAATTAATTATGCTTTCAATAGCTAGTTTGAATTGCATATCAAACAACAATACAAAAACTGTATTGTTTCATCATTTTATTTTGACTTTCAAAATTAATGTTCTCCTCTGTGATCAAGCATCTTTAACAAGACGAATGCCTAACCCCAAATTCGGACTAGCTTTAAATACAGGCACACTATAATGAAATATCCCGCCCTTAACATTCTACAATATTTGTTTTCATGATGGAATACCGTGGTGGGTTAAACCCTTTAGAATGATAGGGTATTTTTTATATTTTTGTGTCATCTTTTTAAAACCTTAGATATCTGCTTAACTTTGTTGAGGAAAGATACTCAGAGTAGCAAACAGGTTAGATCACAGGTCAGCCCCCAATTTACTAGGCGGCTGGCTGGATCTAACCTGTTTGCATAAGCATGAAGTGGTTTCCACCAGTATAAAGGTAAAAAAAGTACAGCATAGCATTTAAGTCATACAAAACTTATGGCATGAATGGCCTTTGTGTTGAACACATGTCAACCATTGATAATATTTAAACTGCTGCTTTCCTGAGGTACACAAGCCCAAGGCTAGGGCTCTGAGTGGTCTTGCCAAACGACTCCCTATGAACCCAGGAGTGTCAGTGGGGCTTGAACACAATTAAGACCCCTGGCTGTTAGTCCAACACCTTAACCAATTGGCAATGCAATACCCATGAGTATGAATAGGTGTCATGGTACATCTACGATTACCTTAATTAGTAACAGAAATTATGAAACTGACTAATACAATATGATGATTTTTGACTTGATGATTTTTGGAGAGGAGAAACTCATACATGGAAATTCTCTCCTAATAGATCGATATTTTCTACCACACAAATTAAAGACCATCCCTCTAATCAAGATTTTGTTTGATGTTTTTGATCTGGTTTATTTGATAATGATCTAAAGAACATATTGTCTTATCAAAGTAAAGCAAAAGAACTTTAACCCCATTGAGTTCATTGACTTACTTCTTAAATATTTTCTTTTGGCCCTCAGTTTAGTTGGAGTAAAGTATCATACTCAAAGCATATTCAGTTGTATTGAGACAACCCTGTTTTTGCAAAAACATATGGGCCACGTCGCGCGAAAAGGGGCACTGGGACATATAAAAAAAGCGCTGACTCAGCTCTATCTTAGCGCTATTATTCCAGCATCTAGTCACGAAAGTTATCATTTGTATTTATTTAAAGGTATAACTGGATGTCCTCTAAGATGGCAAACAGTGTAACCCCAGACCAGCCCCCACGTTAGTGCATTTTTGCGTGACGTGGCCCATATGTTAACCCTTTACCAAATGCAAAATTTCCCACTGTCCCAAATTGAAAGGGTTTTTCAAGACAATATTTCAAACAGTGATGAAATTGAAACATAATCTTCTGGTAGGGCAGAAAACATTGTGGGAAATGGAGAAATTAATCGTTACGAGCAATTTCTCCTTTTCCCACAATGTTTTCTAGAATCATCTGCAACAAACTGGTCAAATGTTGTTATTGTTTTGTAAAGGGTTAGTTCTCATTTCCAGTTGAAAAATACCATCCTCTAATTTCATAGATTTTATTGAAAGAGTGCCTTGTGGGAATCAACAATAGAAGGGGTAAAAAATATTTTATAAAAAAGGAATATGGCATTAATTTTCATCAGAATAGACCAGAAACTTTTGTTAAACGACTGGAGAATTAACAACAAAACAACTATATATCTCATTGAGACAATGATTTCCTTTTAGGTCTGCACCAGTTTATAAATGCTAAAACTTAAAATAAAATAACACTTTAAGGCTTTTGAGACAACTGATGACGTTGTCCTTTTATAGATTGTGACACTGTGACAGAAGCCTGACGCTTATCAAATTCACTCTCAATGATTACTTCCTGGATACTAAACCAGTATTCATGCTGATAAGAGGTCTAATCCTTGCAATTTTCACCTCACCTAACAGGGATTGAACCCTGGACCCTCAGTAGAAGAGGCCGGTGCTCTACCTCTGCAATGGGGTTTTTCACTGATCTGTTTTGATTCAGTCTTTGAGAAATTGATTTGCTGAGTCGGTTCATTACATGTGGTTTCTACATATAATAATGCAGTAAAATTGTCTTTGTTCAAACTTTAAACACTGTAAATGCTTTGGATTGATCAAACCTCAAAATATCATACTGAGGTTGATTGATGGAAGTTGTTATTGTAGACGATAATCGAGGAAGATCAATCTAATTGCCAAATGGGCCATAGTTCCAGCTAGATAGCACCATCACCATTCCATATGTAAGTTTGGAGACTTGACCATCAAAACCTACTGGTAGTGGGACTTGAACCAAGGTTGAGTGAAATGATTTTAAGTTGAACACTTTCACAACATCACCAAAAGGTCTCCCTAATTGATTCATATAACTTAATGTACAAAGTAGAAAAAGGTTTGTTAACTTTTAGTGAAGGAAAGTGGTAGGAGAGTAGGGATCAAGGATTATTTGCCCAATTTGCAAATTTCTTCTGCATATCAATGTACAGCACTCATTTTTGAGTATTATAGTACATGTTCCCTGGATGACCTACCAGTATTATAGTACATGTTCCCTGAATGACCTACCAGTATTATAGTACATGTTCCCTGGATGACCTACCAGTATTATAGTACATGTTCCCTGAATGACCTACCAGTATTATAGTACATGTTCCCTGGATGACCTACCAGTATTATAGTACATGTTCCCTGGATGGCCTACCAGTATTATAGTACATGTTCCCTGAATGACCTACCAGTATTATAGTACATGTTCCCTGGATGACCTACCAGTATTATAGTACATGTTCCCTGAATGACCTGACCTACCAGTATTATAGTACATGTTCCCTGGATGACCTACCAGTATTATAGTACATGTTCCCTGGATGACCTACCAGTATTATAGTTCCCTGGATGACCTACCAGTATTATAGTACATGTTCCCTGGATGACCTACCAGTATTATAGTACATGTTCCCTGGATGACCTACCAGTATTATAGTACATGTTCCCTGAATGACCTACCAGTATAATAGTACATGTTCCCTGGATGACCTACCAGTATTATAGTACATGTTCCCTGGATGACCTACCAGTACTACCCTAGGAAATGTGTCTTGCACAAACACTCCACAGAGAAATAAATGATCGCCTTCAGGGATCAAACCCCAGTTAGCCAGTCTCTAGGCCAAGCCACTAACCATTAAACCATGGCTGAACCTATTTTGGAACCAATTTGTTTGGGCTTTACTGGCATTTCATGCTTTCTAAAATCAAAGATTAGAAAAGTTTATTAATTCGTAAATGCGGAAAGTTGAAGAAGGATAAGGAATATAGTGCACTTGTGCATGTTTTGGTGTCTATACTCCAGTAATTTAATTCTATAAGATTATAGAAAGTTAAAAAAGGTTGTTAATTCAAAGACGAGGAATTTAGAAGGAAGTTATAGAATATATCACATTTTTGTACATTTTTCAACCTAAACTCATTCATATATTTATGAATCTATTGAATTTAAAAAAAATGAGGAGATTTACAGATCCATGTAGAATATATAACATGTTTGTGTGTCCTTTGGGTTATACTCTACTCATTTATTCTTGTCTTAACTGCATTATACTATAGTTTAACACTGAAGCTTCGAACTGGTATCAAGATTCTAACTATCAGACAGGTGCCGAAATGGTCTTTAATTGCAGTGGTCTGACATACTTATACTACTATACTCAATCAACATACTCCTAAAGTAAATGAATGGTAAAAGAGGATAGTAAAATTAATTGCGGAGGAAAGTTGAAGAAAAGTATAAAGCAAACAAGAAAGGAAAATTCGAAAACCCAAACATAGTTGGTGTTTGGACTTTAACTGTAGAACAGAGAGGAGCAAAAATGATATTTAGGATCAGTTTTTTAACAACATCATATAGTTAAAGGTAATTAACTCAATTTCAACATTACTGAAAGTTCAAAAGGGTTTGTTAGTCTATAAAGGAGGAAAGTTTAAGAAGGATGAGGAATATGGCACACTTTACTTACTGTGACCTTCATCTAAAAGGTCAATGTCAGTATGTGACCTAGATATATCTGAAACATTCCACAATATAAATACATGTATATCAAACACCCATTTTATGAGTAAAAGAAGCTGTTTTTCATTGCTTTGAAACAAGACTTTTTTTTGAGGAAAATGAAAAATATTCTTCAAATGAACTAGCTGCACTTCAAAAGTAAAAATGTCAAAATATCAGAACTCATTTATTGCATTTTATCAAAAAGCCCTTTTTCACTTTTAACACCAACTAAATTCTATGGTTCCTTTGAAGAAGCTTTTGAATACCTTTTTAGAAATCAGGAAACAATTTAATATGATGAACTTATCCTTTTTCACTGATTTTTATCTAACCATCCAAAGGAATACATTAAAATCTTTTAAAGATTTAAAGATTAGTTAGACGGGGGAAATACATGACCAATGTTTACTATCTTATGTTCAAACAAGATGGCCATGTCACAGGTATTTTTCCTTTTTCCACCTTTTTTTTTCCAATGATAACCACAATGTGTACCCGGCATGATTCGACAATCAAATTTTCAGTCCTGATGGTATGTGATAACCCATGCTTTATAATGGCGTTATATCTAACACTCCCCAGAGACTTTGCATGCAAAAGGTACAAATTTTTTTTTCTTAATGATCTTTAAACATCTTCTGTCGACTGCAATTTCTAGTGTTAGGTGAAATTTCTACTTTTTGAATGTTGCCTTGAGGTTCATTGATAAGTTAGAAAGAAGAATCATATGTTGTTAAAGTGAGTACTCATTCATGCCTGTCAAAGATTCTTATTACAAAGTTGCTCAATCCAATGTCCAAAATAGAAACAAAAACTTGCAAGGGGGTCATTTTTAATCCCATTTCTTATATATTCTATCTGGGTAAATCATGAAATAATGTAATATTGCATAAACATCACCTTTGGAAATACAAAGATTCTGAAAAATAGTGCAAATTTTATAGATATCAATCAAATGGATCAAATATAGCCCACCCTCATCTACTAGGTATCTAGCAATGTATGTGAACAGCTTTTTGTAATAACATGTTTGTCATGTACATCAATTCTGCACTCTTAACCCTTAGAATGCTGGGTAATGTCTAAAATGAATTTTTTGTGTTGTCTGCTTTCAAAAACCTTAGATATCTGCTTAATTTTGTCGAGGAAAGATACCCAGAGTAGCAAACAGGAAAGATCACAGGCCAGCAGCCAATTTACTTGGCAGCTGGCCTGGATCTAACCGGTTTGCATAAGCATGAAGTCGGTTCCAGCACTACAAATGTTAAGTACCATCACCCATCTTAAAACAAATGAAGATATTCAAATTCAAAATTTAATGCACTACATGTCAGCCTATAGCACATATTTGCATGTTTACTTACTATGACCTTCATCCAAAAGGTCAAAACTAGAATAGGTACTAGATGTGTCTGAAATATCACATAAAACACAGCTCATTTATAATTTACGAAAGCAACAATTCTATAACAACATCACACAATATTTACTATGGTTACTCAAACATTGCAAGGTGCTTCAGTGTTCTCAATGAGAACAGGCTGCAGGCCAAAATGACCGCTTCAAATTATGTTTTGACCAGTTCAAATCCACAGAGATGATAACCCCTATAGTGCTGGAACCAACTTCATGCTTATGCAAACTGGTTAGATCACAGGCCAGTCGCCAAGTCACTTGGCGGCTGGTCTGTGATCTAACCTGTTTGCTACTCTGAGTATCTTTCCTCATTAATATTAAGCAGATATTTAAGGTTTAAGAAAGAAGACAACACAAAAATCTATATTTAGAAAATATCCCAGCATTCTAAGGGTTATGAACCCACATGGACACCCCCATCAAAGTGGCCTATTCAGATTTTGTTTTGGCCTGTTCAACCAATTCTTATTGAGAGCACCGGTGCTTGGTCAGTAAGCCAAAACAATGACAACAATTTCATGTGGAGGTTTCAATCCATTCCAATGTTAATTAGATACTAACTTGCGAGCAAAAACTTAACCAGAAATGTTCAAGTTTATAATATGGAATTTCTTTCTTAAAATTCAGGATAGAGTTTTGATACTTAATCAATAACCTTACATATCTGCAAAGTTCAAACCATTTCCATGAGTAGTCAATGAGTAGTCAATTTGTACATAAACATTTTACCACAGTGTATTACCAATGCTTGGATTAGTAGTTAAGCTCTACTTATACATGTTCTTCAAATAGTCTACATTAAAAAGCATGCCAGAGTTATGCAACAAAGCTTGGCCTTGAAAACGTGTGCTTATGGTAGGTTGTAAGTGCATGAAGCGTAAAGAATATATTTAAGTTAAAAGTCAATAGTCTCAATACTGCAAGTATTAAAAGATTGGGTCAATGGGAGACCTAAACCCATATCACTTTACCAATTTTAAAAGTTCACTAGAGGCCTTTTTAAAGAGTTGTAACTTATAATCCACACAGGCCCATTAAAAAAGCAATTCATTTTATTAAGTTTTAAACATTTTGGTTCAAAAATTAAAGAAACAGAAAAATTAAAAAAAACAAAAACATGACCAGCTTTATCTAGGTTCAAAAGGGAACACAACTCTTATGCATTAAAGCCAGAGCTATATGACTTGATCTACACACTCCATTCATGCTTCCAGTTTAGCTTATAAAATCCGAAAGCAACATAATGTTGAATAAATCAGGAGAAAAATGGATCTTTAAGAAAAACTTTACCATATGGCACCATTATACAATCCAGACTATCATTTTTTTCCTATAAACATATGGCACAAAAACAATAGGCAATGAAGGCTCTGTTCACAAGGGAAAGCAAAAAACACCATGGTTACAAAATAAAACAAACCAACCTACCTTTGCCTGTCATTCCAAACCCCTGTGACGCCCTTATCCCTGGATCCGGTATTTTGGGTATCCCGCCCAGGAACGGGTCTCTAGTTTTCATCCTCTGGGAGGCCATACCCCCAGTAATCTCTTCTAGAAGCTTGCTCTCATCATCTACAACAGAAAATATTATCCTAGTATTATCAGGTGGGGGATCATGTGACCAATGTTCACATTATCATATGTCTGAACAAGATGGTAGCACCAAAGGTGATTCCCACGCCTGATTATAGTCATGCAATATTTCTGATATAAAATCATACACTGAGTTTGCATTGAATTCTCAAAAACATTTTAATATCACTGCAAACTTTGTGAACAATTAAACATCCGAAATGTTGAGGGAGAAATACAGTTGCACTACCTTCATGATTTTATTCTTTACGAATTTTTAATCATCCTAAATCAAATAGAATTGAAGAAAACAACTGAGTCTTAAAATCAATTACAAGCCATTTCTCTTGCTAGTTTTAAGAAAACAAATTGATATAATAAATACAAAGGATAAGGATGAAATAAAATGAATTAAATAATTGCAATAGTAACTAACCAACCAACCATTGACATACAATGACTCCTAGCCGGCTAACAGAATAATTTCATATTTCTTGTTAGCAGCTTAACCCTTTACCAAACACTCAATTTTCGACTGTCCCAAATTCAAAGAGTTTGCAGACGACATTTCAAAATTTGATGAAATTGGAAAGTAATCTTCTGATAGGGCAGAAAACATTGTGGGAAAAGGAAAAATTGCTCGTTATGAGCAATTTCTCCTTTTCCAACAATGTTTTCCAGAGTTGTCTGCAACAGAGTGGTTAAATGTCGTTGTTGTTTGGTAATGTGTTAATCATTGGGCTTCCTCTATGGGGGATGGGCTTGGCATTGAAATAAAAATGTTGATACAATGTGAATATAAACATTAATTAAACATTCTAAATATGGTACAAAACATAATAACTATCATACCTGTGTAAGTGGGATTGCGAAAGGGAACAGGACGTTGACTGAAATATAGATTTGAAATAAACAGTCAAACATGATTGTACAGACATTTTCATAGAAAAATAAATGACAAATAACATATTTACAGGTAAATACCTTTCCTATTCCAAGAAATCTGCAAGAAAGTATATATAGGAAAATATATGCCCTATTCTAGGAAAGCTAATGCAGGTGACATAAAAGCTTATTATTAACATGACATTCTTTGACCAAAGTTACCAAGTCAAAGAATTATATATAGCAAATAAGACATAAATCAGCCGAACACTCCCAAATTTAAGGACACTTGTGGCAGATGATTTTAGTGGTGCTTGTTCACAGATGTGAGAACATTTGAAAGTTAGAAATAAATTTCTTTCAAACAGCACAACAGATTGTTCATAATGAACAATAATTTATTACTCTTTTCCTCACAATGGCCTCTTTTCATTATACATACAGTCTAACTTGTGTTAAGCAGCCACCCTTTTAAGCAGCCAACCTGCCTTAAACAGCCACTTCAGCAAGTCCCATTGTTAGATTTATAGTGTAAATTAATTTGTGTTAAGCAGCCAACCTGTCTTAAACAGCCAATTTACTCTGTCCCATAGGCTGGCCTTTTAACACAAGTTTGACTGTATATTGTTTTTTATACTTCAAATTTGTTGTCAGTAATAGTTCATTTGAATTTTGCCTGATCAGAAATACCTAATGAACTAATTTTATAATACTTGTACATGTAGAAAGATGTTAATTTCTTTTGTGTTTGTGTAATCATTTGCATAAAACTTATAACTGATGGTATCGTATTCACAAGACAACCAAATTGGTGCAAAATGTACATCTTTTGTATAGAAGGTTACAGGTTTAAAACAGTGCTAGGTCATACCAAAGACTGTTGAACCAAGTTGTGATAATGGTGTTTCTCTGTGACAAACCAAAGATCAAGCAAAGTAACTGCTCTTAAATAGTGCATGAAAATTTATAATATAGTCTGAGGCTATCTTGATAGGACATCATCATCGGCCTCCGTCTCTGTAGAAGATGAATTGTGCTCCTTATTTGTTGAAGACCAGAATCTGCATGGCTGTTGCTGTAGAGGCCAATTCCTGAGTTGCAGGCACTTGCACAGACTGTGCAGTTGAAGATGGAGACATCACTTGCAGAAGATGCCTTTCAGAGATTCCTTCAGAGGTTCCCATTTTCAGAACATGTCTCTTCTGCCTGCTCCACTGTACTCTTTACAATGTGGAGCCAGTTGTTTTAGTTGGATGCAAGACTTCCCGAGGTGGTAGCATCAATGTTGGCTATCTTGAGGTTTCTCATGCAGACATTTTTGAAATGGAGAAATGGGTGGCAGTTGGTCTGGTACCAGCTTCAAGTTGACAGAACAGCAAGTCTGGGAATAGGACCCCTGTTCATTCAATGTACATGTCCGAACCAGCAGTTTTTCAGTGAGCATACCAAAGACAGATGTTGTTGAAGCTTTGCTTTAAAAGGATAAACTATCTTTTTACAGGTAAAGTCATTCATTCAGGTAAAAAATTCCTAATGCAGCTTTCTTAAGGACTGGCACTCATATTAAACTGTTAGATGCCTTGTCCACAACGCATCTGTCACCTATAACTATTGTCACTTAAAACATTTTCACCTATCGCCACACTTTTCCATCTTGAAGCAGGCGACTTTCAAAAAGCATTGTGACAAAAGGAGAAATTGCTTGTGACAAGCAATTTCTCCTTTTGCCACATTTTTTTTTTCATTTTTCAATCTACAATGTATTTACATTTCACAAAATTAAAACTGAAAGTGTTTTCACATATATTCAAAGCTTTTCTAAAGTCCCCTGCTTCAAGTAGAAAAATGTTGTCTGCAGCAGGTGGTAAAAAGTTGCCTGTATAACTAAGATAATGGAGAAGTGTGGTACATACCCGAATCCTGCTTTATGCTTTTTCAGACTAGACATTGGGCTACTCATGGTCGCGTTATGTATGATGTCTGAAATGAAAGAGTTAAAACAGGGATGGTGAATATTTGATTTTGATTTACGTGTCAGTAAATGCCAAATCTTCTTCTAAACTTGTCTATATTATAGTTATGTAGTAAATTTCAGTAAAATTTCACTTGTTTGTTAACCTTTATAGTGCTGGAACCGACTTCATGCTTATGCAAACAGGAATGTAAATTGGCGGCTGGCTGGTGATCTAACCTGTTTGCTATTCTGAGTATCATTTCTCAACAAAATTTAGCAGATATCTAAGGTTTTTGAAAGCAGACGACACCAAAATCAATTTTTAGAAAATTATCAATCACTCTAAAGGTTAATTAAGGTTTTTGAACAAGCTGAGCAATATGGACAATTGATTTTGCCATCCCTCTAAAGTCTATAGTCATGTGTGACACATTATGTCATGATTACCAATGGAGGACTCAAGGCAATACAAAAACAAGTTTGTCAAGTTTGTGATAGTCATAGTGTTCTTACGGCAAAAGTTACACGTTAACATTGCTATGTCACAAATATTTCAATGTTTATCAACAAATTATAATTCCAATGAAGAATTTTATTTTGTTAGTTCTCTTTGATATTGACCCTCTTATATCAGTTTAGTAAATAGAAATGTCATTTGAATCGGATAATCTAATGGTATTTGATTAAAGGTAAAAGCATCCCTGAAATCATCCATGACTATTGGCAATTGAACTATGTTCAGTTAAGACTAATTAGCTAGCTTGTCTGGTAACATGTCAGATTTGGAATGCAGGGCAAACCAAACAAATTGAAACCTGGCTCGGCCAATATTTTTTTTATAAATCCAATACAGTTATTGCAACATGACTTTTCTCATTACAAGTCGAAAATATTTTTGTGGGAAAGCAGTCAAGAGATTAGAAAGAATATTGGTAATGAAATATGAGGAGAATGTCAGTGACAATTTGACTTAATTATTATTAAAAAAGGCGTATTTCTCCATTCCAATCAGACTCTCATTAGTTTGTCCTATGCTTTCTATATTCTGCTACTTAATACATGTGAGTAGCACACCAAATTCATTATCTTACCGTAAACAATAGAAACAATCACAATTTCAATCAAAAACGAAATCAGACTGAACACTGCACTAAATCAGTATTTTAGAGGTCCTGAAAGGCTGTGATTATAGCATTTGCCCAAAACCGATCCCACATATAGACAAAGTGTCAAAACTGCTTTGTAATTATCTTCAAAAATAGCTTTTAATTTTCAAAGCAATGTTTGAAAACAAAGGTTAAATTGTATTTCACCTATAGTTAATATTTATTCAAACTAACTTGAAAAACTACTGTTTACGTCAAGTCCTCTGCAGCTGTATGATTTATAATTACTTTTTAACCCATAGAATGCTGGGTAATTTTCTCTTAATTGATTTTTGTGTTATCTGCAATCCAAAACCTAAAATATTTGCTTAATTTTGATGAGGAAAGATACTCAGAGAAGCAAGCAGGTTAGATCACATGCCAGTTGGCAGCTGGCTTGTGATCTAACCTGATTGCATCAGCATGAAATTGATTCCAGCACTATAAATGTTAATTCAAAATTGGTGTTCTTGCATTATTGTATCTAGTGCAAACCTAATTTTACATATTTTGGGTTATAGATGATTATCATACCAAAACAAGGTTCACAACATTAGGAAAAGAACTTACAGCAAGCTGTAATTTGCTTTGATTTATTCTATGATAAACAGAATATTGAATATCAAATTTTCTTCATAATATCACAGTGTTCCTACCTTTAATATTACTTTTCAAAAAGATATAATGTGGGTTTTTTTTTTATTTCAGGATACAAATAAAAGTGTCTTAAGGTAGAATACCCATAATTTGCCATTTTGAAATTCATTCTTTCATTGGATTACTTTGGTCGTTCTCAGTATACCTCGGTCTGGATTGGAACTTTTCAACTTGAACTGAATATTTCCAAATCCTGACCAAGGTTATAACCGAGAACAACCTAGGTAATCTGAGGATAAAGATCAAAATGGCGGATTATGGCTACTCTACCTTAAAACCTCAATAACGTTACATGAGACTGCATCAAAAGAAAACCTTTCTCCTCCCTTGTGGGAATTTGAAACTAATCAAATTTGAAAACAACTTTAGACCAAGGAAAAAACCAAAACATATTCATTGTGATATTGGGTAGCAAGTTACCATTGTGAGAAAAGGGATAAAATGCATGTAGGGAGCAATATATCTTTTTGTCACAGTAGTTTTTGAAGTGTACTGCAGAAGATGTGCTCTCTTTTAAGTAATACGCTGAAGAATATATTCACTTTGTTCAAATTCAAATCACCAATAAAAAGTGTCTACTACATGACACAGATTGGGTATTAAAGCACAAAAAATCTTTTTACAATCCAGATAAACTTAACATTTTGTCGGGTTTTAGAAAATCCGTAAACATCATAAAATTTTAAAGCCTTACAAAACATTGCTAGTAAAATAATCACTGTGAAAAAGGATTCATAGCCATTCTGTCAGACAAGTTCATACAATCACTTTGAAATAATAATACCAGCATGTCTTAATGTGCATGAAATGAGACTGAAATAACAGAAATAGATCTTTCTATTTCCAATCCACTAATTACTTTCCAAGTTTACTGCCTGAACTGAATTGAAATTTAATGTTTTAGTGGAATACTACACCCTTAGTAAATTGTTCATGCATGGCTTTTTTGCATTATATAACAGGGATTTATAAAAGGCACCTTCCCAACTTGGCCTGTCTTTAAAATCCTGCAGTTTTCTCAAAATTCAAAATTACACCAGTTTTTTTCAGTTTCCTTATTTAACAATTTCAACGATAAAACTTCCAAAAAATTCAGCCTCTTTCAGATTTAAGGAAAAAAAGCCCTGTCATGTTCATGAAGAAGTTACTATAGTCCTGCCCTGAATCTATATGTATGCATGATAACAAATATAACATCGTTCAAGTCAGAAATTTCCAAGAGATTATGGTACGTTATTTTCATTTCATTCATGTACATTATTTATATCTATACAACTAAAAATAGACGCTGATAAACATTTATCACCATTCAATTTAGAATTACAAGAGACAAAACTCACATAAGAGTTCTTTTTAATTTGTTCAGGACAAAAAATACTTAGGGAAAGAAAGTTTTATTGACAGAAATAATTAAAATTCCTTTCTCAAAATGAATGAATGAATGGAGTTTTATGGAACAGCAAAGGTTATTTAGCTCACATAATGACGATGTTGATAAACAATGATTTTAGAAAGATCACAACTTGAACCTGTGAAATAGTCCATTAAATTAAACCTTACTTCATAAAATCTCCTTTTATTGATGCAAACCATTATGACAAAAGAATTAATTGTCCTAATAAGGATTTATCCATTTTTCACAATAGTTTCTACATAAAATCAAACCTAATTTGTGTTGCTATTAGTTCCTTAATATTCTTAGGTCATCAACTGTTGTCTAGTTATAGATGACAATGGAGGGTAAAATTAACTTAAAAGGAAGACCGTCATATTAGAGGACACCAGAAAGAGATCTTAAGTTGAGCACTCAGATATTATAAATAAGGAAATGCATTGCTAGCCAAGACTAACGCAAGGGCAAGGCTGAAGTCTCCACCACAGGGATCTATAGCTATACTGGGGTCAGTACTATGTTAGAACTGACTCCAGAATATCAGTTTGAAAGCCCATTATCTTCCCATACAAATTACATAACATTGCATTAAAGTTTACTGATATATCCACATATCTTAGCATCACCTTAAGTAACAACCAAAGCTGGGTCCAACACATCAATAATATGATGTCAAAAGCAAAAAACACCCTACATTTTATCAAAAGGAATGTTAAAAGGCAAAATAAACAGGTCAAAGAAACTGCCTACAATCCATAATTTATGTCATTCCCTAAGTTGAATACTGTTGTACAGTTTTGTCACCATGGCAGAAATATTTTATACACACGTTAGAAATACAAAATACAGAAAGGACTAGTTCGGATTTCTGGTCTCGTAGGCTATTGCTATATTGACAGACCCCTTCGAGTCAAGAGTCTATCTTGATTTTATCGTTAGACTTTTGCACACATATTTTCTGCGCACGTTTGACCACCTATGACTCCATAAATATGAAATCAAACATATCGATTTGGAGCTCAACCATTTATCTTTCGAAGTCTCAAAAGTGACACTTTGTATAATTATCCAAAACTTTGATTTAAATCACACGCTTAAAAAGTGCAAAAAAATGTTAACACAGAAGTCTGAAATATGCGAATGACCGAGCTCCGTCACATGGTTTGAAAAGTAGGCCAACTCTCAAAATCCCACATACCACTGTAAGTACAGTGAATGTGAATAACTGGAGTTCAATATTTGTGAGCATTTGATACTATACTTCAACTAAAATTATTTGATCCATATTTTCCCTATTTGATTCTTAAGTTTTGTTCTCATTTGAAACGATGGATTTGTATGTAGAATTAGACTGGTGTACAACTGTTGTTTTTTAATACAACTCGATCTTTGGATAAGACGCATACATTATCCCCATAATGTTCTACATAATGCGATAATGTATATCCCGTGGGAAATTCCCCGTCAGTTGTAAACAACATCGACGTTGAAGGCTTAATTTTGAGCTTCATTGATGTTAATTGATAGATAACTCGCTTATAAGAGGTGAATCAGATACTTGCGTGCGTTGGGACTATTCAATGATTACTAATGTATGTATTTCATGTTTCTGTTGATTTGTCAGTCCCTTTAACCCTTTACGGTATATAGCGCTGTTCGCCGCCTTATCGATTACTGCCTAAAACGCTTTTCGCCGTTATACCTATTACCGTATAAAACCTATTTTGACGTTCTATCGATGACCGCATAGAACACTTTTTGACAGCTGAAAAATTGATTTAACTTTAACCCTTTATTACACACATAAAGACACACGTCACTTTCTCCAAATTTCATTTTCCTCATAAATAGATATGTTTTCTTTCATTTCCGATGATAAAATCATAGGGTCAAAGTTTAAGCTTTTGCTCTAGAGAGAATCTTTTGATAATGGTCCTATGACACCATTCTGAAAAAGACGCTATCAAATTGAGATGAAGGGAATTCAAATTACCAACCCAATTAATATGAGAGGCCTTCAATATCCGGTCATAAAAGATCAAAACAATGCCGATTTGTAAAGACTCGATAAGGATTTCATGCAATTATTTAGAAAATTAACACATTTCTAAAGATACTATCCAATTAAAATGAGAGCGAGCATACGGCACACGACCCATTAAGGATGTTTATGACACAGAGCTGTTGCTCAAAGTTGAATGAAAATAAAGCCGTCGAATAACGGACGTTGTAAAGACAGCTACTTAAAGTATGATGTCAATTTTGGTGCTTCCGTCGCAGGTCAGACATCAATGTTGATTCAGAGCAGTCATTTGATCGGTATTTTGAGCATGAAGATGATGAAATAAATGCTGATAAATTTCCTCCGACTTTGACTACAACAACAGCTTTTGGTAGATTCATCACCCATTGACACATATTTTACAGAAATATAAGCATGATTCGTTGCCATGTTGCCAGAATGAATTGATTTTTACAGTTTTACATGTATTAGAGGACCAGGTTTAACTACTTGATGAAGCAATATTGCGTTGAAAAACATTTTTTTAATTTGGAAACGGTTTCGTAATGGAAATAGAAGTAAAACGATTCAGTTTTGTTGAGAAATATACAAAGACAAAGCATGTATCTCTGTCATGAATGGCATTTTTCGTCAACAAAATTCCCTGCAATTGATGACAAAACAGAAAAACAAATTAGGGATCTCTCAGGGGGAACACATAAGTCACTTTATTACTTTTAAATTTGTATAATTCACACCGCAATATACAGTTTCATTGTTTGTCTAATTTTCTACACCTTAATCTTAATATGTATGTATCATTAAAAAAAGAAAATAACATCAGCTTAAAGGAAATTTTGTTCTCGTCGTCCTTTATTCTCTGTGAAAATCTATTGGATTAACAAAAATTGCATTAATCTTGGTTTGATTAACAGTACCCCAATCAATGACAATTATCGAAGATAATCCTGTGCAAATAGGTTCCTAGGGTGACTGATTACGTATTCGTTAATGGTCTCCGATAATCAGATTGCTTATACCTATGGTGTCATTGATAAGCCTTATCTCTATACCTTAAAGGGTTAAACAAATAAATCACAAGTTAGAGCTATTAGTCAGTCATTTGGAATTTTTGTACCATAAAAATCATGATGGACTTGAGACGTAGGGAAGCAAAATTAATGTCCAAATGTTGAAAAAGCTACGTTCATGGATCATTAGTGAGACTACAGAAAGGACGAGCAACTGTAGACCAACACCTCATCCCAATCAGAAATCTTAACTTCCCTATCCCACAATCAAAGTCACAATACCATAGCAACTCATTCTTTCCAAGGACCATAATTACTTTGAACAGCCTACCAGCAGATACTCAGTCCAGATCTAGCCTGCTGATAATTGCCAGCAGACTAGAGACAAGGTTGCCATAAATGTATACCTTGTTTTTAATGTTAACATCGCAGACAAAATAAAAAACTAACAACTGTTCCAGAGATGCCCCTGCCAGTAATAATCGCCCAGTGATTTTTGGCTGATTAAAGTGGAAATGTCCAGCGGTGTTGGGGATAGAAACAATGTTATGAAACAAAAACCTATATTCATTCAAAGAACAAACAGTTGCAATAATGATGAATGGGATAGGTTGACTTACCTTAGCAGATTAAATGTGTCAAAGGTCACAACAGAAACAAAAAATCATTGAAAATAAACTGTTACTATGACTTGTTTACATCATTAGCCGCCATGACACCGGAAGTTTACAAGTTGAGTGCGTTTGGTTAGCTAGCATGAGATTACTTAACCGAACAAAGGATCTTGCCGATGAAAGGGAAATAAATGAGAACGATGTTCTACTTATTTATAGGTTAGTGACGGGATGCTTTTTTAAAATCACCATTAACTTTTTTTTTTAAATTTGAATCAAGCTTAGTGTACGGACTACCCGTTTTCCGATTGTTGAAGTAAGGAAATTGCGTGTTGAGTGTTGTTAAGAAAGTAAGTAAATAAGAAGCAAATGTAAAAAAGAAGTCAGTGGTGTGCAGTCTAAAAAAAAAACAAGATCATGATTTTAAAAGAGAGATGTTATATGAAAGAATTGTCTCGTTTGTTCAAGTACAGGATGTTGACCACTGCTCTCATGTAAAAACCCAGATTAAAAATTGCAGCACTTTCAGAAGTCATGCAACTGTTTCCATAGTCTGATGAAGTAGCATGATTAGGAAAACTTATGAAAACCATAATTTACTTTGATAAGCATTTTTATCCCTTTCCCAAACAATAACGACATTTGACGACTTTGTTGCAGACGTCTTAAAAAACATTGAAGGAAAATGAGAAATTGCTCGTAACGAGCAATTTTTCCTTTACCCACAATGTTTTCTGCCCTATCAGAAGATTATTTTCCGATTTCATCACATTTTGAAATGTGGTCTGGAAACTCTTTGAATTTGGGACAGTCGAAATTTGTTGTTTGGGAAAGGGATAAGGGACACTAATCCAAATACAGTCTAACTTGTGTTTAGCAGCCACCCTTTAAGCAGCCAACCTGCCTGAAACAGCCACTTCAGAAAGTCCCATTGTTAGATTTATAGTGAACATAAATTTGTGTTAAGCAGCCAACCTGTCTTAAACAGCCAATTTACCCTGTCCCATAGGCTGGCCTCTTAACACAAGTTTGACTGTAACATCACAAGACTCATGCTTCTATTGTGACAACAAAAGCATGCGTCTTGTGAAGTTATTCGGTGTGTTGATGTAAGGTGCGAGTCTTGTTTCTAAGTTCTATGTTACGATAAGCCTTTATTAAATAGAACATTATGAAGCAAAAGTCAAATTAATGTATGATGTTTTAATGGCCTTGAGTTTAAATCCATTTGCATTGCTAGAACAGGCAAAAAATTACTTTTCAACCCATCTGATGATACGAAAAGAATAGAATTGTATAGGATTTTAATGACTTATACGTACAAACATAACTCGTCATCCAAACAAATACATTTAAACATAAACATTTCAATACGGATACAAGGAACATGTTTTACAAATAATGTTGCTTACTACAAAATATCACCAAAACATATCAACTTTGAATTACAAAAACGTCTGGATTAGAAGGTAGCTCTTGTACATCTTTCACAATTAATTAACAGTAATGACATATATGATGTGTGTAATGGTCAAATTTAGAAAATTTACTTCTCTGAACTTTTAATTTATTGATATTTGACTTTGTTTGTGCGCTCAATAAGATAGTTGCATACTCTGACTGTGTGGGTGTGGCCAACTGTAGCCTTTCAAAGAACTTGAATTTTGCACCAAATGTATCATTCTGCATGCCTCATAATAAAGCATCGATGTCGTTTGAAGATTCGCGCTTAAATCAGTAAGGGGACTGCATGAGCTCTCTTAGTTTAGCACAGTAGGCTACTTCACACAAACTCGTTGGGACATAACTGGATGCAGATAAACAGTATATATATAGAAGGCATTGTGCTTAACGATCAATTTTCCTTTTTGTTAGAATACTTTATTTTCAACATTTTGAAGACAATTCGGTATTACACATTATACTATAGCCATCTACTGTTTTTAAACGGTCTAATTACTAAATCACAATTAGTTCCTGTTGCACGAACTACTCCGGGAAAACCCGCACTAGTCTTCCTGTCTTTTCCTGGTTCACTGTTCCCGTTTACTCACGCTTTATCCGGGAAGGCTTATGAAATATGACATCTATTCGGATGACCTCTTGTACAAGCTGTAGGATAGGCTTTTGTCGTGGTGTGTTTGGATTATTAGCTGGATAGCATTTCCGCGAAAAGCTGTCATCGACAGCAGACACGTCTTGTCATTCGGGTGGCGTCTATGTGTCGATTTGGCTAGTAATGCCTATACCTAATGGACAAACGCCTCCATAGCTTGGAATGTTTTCCCTTTGGAGCGTCCTTGAAGCATACCATAGAACGAGAGATTTTCATCGGCTGTTCCTTGACAGATTACCGGTTAATCATTTCAAGGGTTCAGTGCAAGACTATATTAAAGTTCTGCTTCATGTTCATAACATGAAGCAGTTACTATAGTCTTGCACTGAACCCTCGGAATGCTAATGAAATAATAGATAATTCATCTGCCGCACGACATACCCGAGAAAAGATGTAACAGTGTTGAAATGATGAAAAACTTAAAAAAAAGGTCAAATCGTTTATTTCAATTATTTTATTACGTGAAAGAGATGCGTCCATTTACACTGATAGAGATTGACCACTGACGGAAGTAGTTCATCATGTTTAACCTCAATCTGAACTACTCGGGTATTTCCGTGAGCTGAAAAATACCCCTCGGATATAAGTGTACGTTACAATTTTTCGTGTTAATCGTCCCCGGCACATAACACATTTCCTCTAAAAGTTCACGTTAGGTAATTCAATGTATATGGAATTATTGGACATCCTTTTAAATTATTTTTTATCGGTAATTCATACGAAATGGCGAAATGATAATTTTTGATATATATTAACATTTCCTTCATCAAAATAAATGACTATTTAGATTTCAAATTTAAGAACAATATTTGGAAACGAAATTTCAATGACGTCAGCCTCGCGGGAAACAATATGGCGGCATCCCTATTATCTCAGAGGTGTTTTAATTGGATAAACCCGATGTGCATGATTGGTCTAGCCTGGTTACCGGGTCAATACCTTGTCCATCAGGATGGTGGCATACCGGTAACTATTGGCTCTCCCTCATTCTTTATAAAAACAGCCATTTTGGCCCCTTCACAGTACCTTCAATGACAAGATTTAGGATTTAATCCTCGTTGTTTCACTATTCCACACTCCGTACCGTATCAGATTGTCACGAACAAGCATGTCGGAGATCAGCTACTTATTCACTATGGGGTCAGCGAAGGGCCTCTTTCCTATAGCTTCGTCTTCCGCGAAAAGTAGTTCTGGAAAAAAAAAGTTTAAAAGATGGCCAACACCCACAAACGATCAAAAACAGTCCAAAAGGGCACCTCTTGCATCCCAAAAGCATAAAATTAACACACAAAGTAACATTCTAATTTCCATGAACTAATGTTTACTCTACAGCGACCTCCGGAAGTAATTTCTGAACGGTCTCCCTCCGGATGATCCAAGCTGTAACTGTGTTGCGGTAAAATAATTTTCTACGTTTGGCTCATTCGGACTAGTTTGTTCAAAGAAAATACCTCTGACATAATATCTAAACAGTCAATTAATTTGATTAAAGAAATAGAAATGTATCACAAGTAATTATTTTACTGTTACGTACGAGTTACCGACCAAAATTAATTTCTAAAAAGCTATTTTCGTTTTGCCAGAAGGTTTGCATATATTGCTTTACGTTTACAAAAGGTTAGAAATTAGAAAAAACGATATCCCGCACTTGACCCTGCGTTCCCTTTCGACATTTTTTGTGACTGGTATTAATATAACAAGGAACTGAGCTCCTATAATGGCCGAATTGACGAGTGAACTACAGGTAAAACATGCAAAACACGGAACAGAATATCAAATCGTAGAATGACAGAAAAGCGTGAATATTAACATTTTTTTTATATTATTCTCTCAACCTATGAAAGAACTATCTCACAGAGGGTGCTGTGTGAGTAACACATGTTAAAAATATTATTCAAACAAGCCTCGTCACTAGATAAATGGCCATTTCCATTGTCTACACTACAAAACCCACGTCTTGTGATTGTGAAACGAACATTCTAGCCTTGAGTACTTTGATAGAAAAACTTGGACTATAAATAGTAATGGGTTGTTCTCGGACGCACATTGATAGTATCACGTCATAAGAGTGTCGACCCACTTCGTCGAATCCAAGACACTTTCACCCTTTCTATATTTTTGTAGAACGAATATTTTTGTAAGAAAAAAATTAAAACAACACGTTTTTGTCAAATCATTATATCAAATCAAATATTATATTATTATTTCATCGTTTCGGATTACGCCTACATCAGGGTCATACTCTTTTTATGTAGAACGCATATAAACGATCAATGTTTACAAGATTAACCGTTTAAACGTTTTACTAAATCTGTAAAATAGATGTGCTTTATGTTTACTATACGGTTATGAAAGAAGATGAGAGTTGTATCAACAATCTAGTTTTCTTTGATATTATAGATTTGTGATGTCGTTTTATTCGTTGACAACATTCTATTAGTAAAAATGAAAGAATAAAATATCACTCTGTGAGATAGACATTACTTTTTCCAATGATAAATCTCTGGTAAACATGCACGATCCATAACTCTTTACCACCTGAAGACGATTTTTTTCTACTTGAAGAAGACGACTTTAAGAAAGATTTGTAAACATGTGAAAACCCTTTCAATTATGCTGTTGCGATAAGTGAATAGATTGAAAAAGCATTGTGGCGAATGGAGAAATTGCTAGTGACAAGCAATTTCTCCTTTTACAACAATGCTTTTTGACAGTCGTCTGCTGCAAGGCGCAAAAATGTGGCGTTAGGTGGTCATGTGTTTAATATCGTTTTCCTGAAACGTATTGATGGACGTAGATTTCTAATTGTGTACCTGTGGTTTTTACATTGGAAATATGTGATTATGTGCACTTAAAGCCGTTCCACTCTTTCATATAACGATATCGTATTTTCATATTGCACTGACCTAAACCCCTATCTGGCATTATTAAATAGTCAAGAATGCTGTCTTATTGACACCTCTTATTTTCTAATAACAGTATTGTCTTTTCATAGACAGAAGAAATAACCATGACCTGAAGTCTTATAATGTTGAGATTAAGATTGTCTGAAGAAGAAAAACAGGTATGCACTCATGGGAACAGTCTCAATGCAAAGGTCTTCCTCGAGCAAGGCTGTGTCAATAGTTCAGTTTTGAAGGATTATTAACGTTATATAACTTTGGGCTTAATGGATTCGTAAAAGGTCTTTAACCTATATTGATGATGACACCTTAAGATATTTCCTTCTTTTTGACTAGTTAAAGGATTCTTGTTGAGAAGATTCTTTCTTATTCCAAATGATTTGACAGATTTTGCAGACGACATTTCAAAATGTGAAGAAATTGAAAAATATTCTGCAGAAAGAGCAGAAAACCTTGTGGGATAAGGAACAATTGTTCGTCGTCTGTATTTGCTCCTTTTCCCACAATGTTTTCTAAAGCCGTCTGCAACAAAGTAGTCAAAAGTCGTTATTGTTTGGGAAAGGGTTAAATATGTTAAATTAGAAACCCTTAAATAAAAAATGTTTAGTTCAGTGTTTGCTTATTTTCATACACCTACGTGTCCTCAGAACTTTTTTCTCAGTAATATAGTAAAATAAAACTGGCATATGTAAAGGGAATTCTCTTTCATTCGTTTGTTATTCGTTGTAAAATTCTGTTTGATTAAAAGAAAAAAACAAAAAGATGATCGTCTGGCAGTACCCATATCAATCCTGTTTTTGTTCAATTTCTTTATTGGCAATCATCGACACATTTTGTCTATGGTCATTTACAATGACATAGAATATGACTTGTCAATTGATGACAATTACCAGGAAAAATCTATCCACCCAGTTATACAAAGGGACATATAATCCATGCAATATTGATCATCGATAAATGGATGCCTTATACACCTGGTGCCAACGGACAAGGAGCCTGATCTATATACAATACAACGTAGCAGACAAGATGATAACGGCTGACAATAGTCACTATTGTCTATTTGACGATAAAATTCCATCCAGTGAATACATCAGGTGATAGCGTAATGGAAAAAGGGGAGTTATTGTGAATTTTAGAACCTTCGAAACACACTGTTTAATTACTTCCGGAATTCGTTGTAACCTAGGAAGTATATAGTTCTTGAAACCTTATATGCAGCATTATTTGCTAAGTATTTGTCCATAATATACATGGGAATGCCCTGTTGACTGATGACGATATTTTTTAGATGTTAGCTATTATTTCGATGGTTATTGTCGATCTACTTGCACTAAAGAATAAACGAATGATGGCGATTTTCTTCTCTGACCTCGGCATTCCAGTAATTGAAAATAGAGGGAAGTGATAGGAAAAGACCGAAAAGAATCAAGAAGGCCATGCCCTGGCTTCTTCCGTGTTTTAGCTGTGAGCAATGATAGTGCATCAGTTGAGGTATAGGTACTAGGGACGAATCTTTCAGTGGAAGGCACTTGAGATGGACCAAAAATTGGTCCCACCCTGGCTGGAAAAAAATCTACGCCAGCACATTCGCCAAATGACACAAAAGGAGCCAAATTTAAGAAATAGGAGCCAAATTCTGAGCAAATGACTTCAAATAAATCTCTTGATTTTAAACAATTTTCATTTTATATGTTTATATGTGTTAAATCCTCTTGATAATGATAATTTTTGTAAGGAACGAAGAAGGAGCGCCGAACAGTGAGCTAACAGCATATGACAACTTACGATAGAACACCAATAATCGGCCATTTTAAACTAATTCTTTTGTCGGATAACTTCGGTCGTTCTCGGTATAAATCGGTCTTGTCTGGAACTATTCACTGTAAAGCGATTACTTCCGGCCCCAACAAATGTATACCGAGAACGACCGAAGTAATCCGACGAAAGAAATAATTCCAAAATGGCGGATTATGGGTATTCTACCTAAAGTTTGCTATTCAAGGGAAGTTGTTATTGTTTGAAAGCTATCGTACAAATGAAGTGATGTCATGTGTTTTTAACGTGTCTCTCATATGTAACCCTTTTGACTAGTATTAAACAGCATCAACAGTAGGCTACATCAATAATGTATTCAACAACTCCCTTTCGAGCATGTTAAAGTTAAAACTATTGTGTTAACAGAAGAAAATCCTCGTTGTCTATTGCAGATGGATACATGTAGTAACAAGGGAATGGGCACGGTTAAAATTGTCATTCCCGACAGAAATGCTATTACATTAATAATTCATCTTTCTGTTAGCTGATACAACTGACAGTGATTCATGCAAATGTTTCAATACTTTAGATCGTTTCGTTAATCTACAACGTATTTTAAAAACTCTCACAAAACGACACAGCAGCATATACAATAGTTTTAATCTTGTTATTTAGTAAACGGTATATGGTACAGTGCAGTGGTAATTCAAGCAGAATTCCTTTATTTATGCAATTCTTTCATTTGAAAGCAGTTAGAAACGGGGCAATATTTATGGGGGTTTTCAACCCAATTTCATACTGACACATAAAGATAACGACTGAAGATCTGCTCTGAATTAAAGGACATATGCAAAACTGATGTTACGTGTCTTCCATATAAATTACATGTCTCCTCGAAAGCTGTCAAATAAATTCCTTGTGCAAAATAATGATTTCTAGTAATGGCTTTCGATATGCCATGAACAGCCTCGTTGGCCTTATTCAGATTTTACATCGAATTAAATAGCGTCATCATTTTAATTTTATATAGATTGCAATGTCCGGCATATCATGGATGGAGACAGACCCCACGGCTGAACCGTCATTAAGGACCAGTAAAGATGGGCAATACAATCGGTTTGTTAGCGTTAACACCAGAAAGAGGCATGGCTTCAAAATTAAAACAAAACTGCTGTATTTCGGTTATTTAGAGGTTTCGAAAGGTAGCTCAGATGATCCAAGCTATAACTCTTTTAACCCATTACCAAACAGTATAGACATTTGACCTGTTTGTTGCAGGCGACCTTGGAAAACTTTGTGGGAAAAGGAGAAATTGCTCTTAACGAGCAATTTCTCCTTTACCTCCAATGTTTTCTACCCAATCAGAAGATTGTTTTACAATTTCATCGCATTTTGAAATGTCGCATGCAAACTTTTTCTATTTGGGGCAGTCGAAAATTTGGCGTTTGGTAAAGGGTTAATGAGATATAAACGTCTAGATCATTCAGACTATTCGAAAGGCTGCGTTTATAGTATTCCCCGAAACAAAAACGAATCCAACAAAACGTCAAAACTGCTTAGTCACTTTCTGAATTGTCTTTCATTTAGAACGAAATGTGTGAAAACAAATGCTCAACTTTATGTTTCTTATACATGTAGTTTAATACCTTCAAACTAGCTGAAAAACTACCATTTACGACATGTCCCCTGTGCCGTATAATTTCATATTTTTTTCAAACTGGTGTACTTGTGTTACTGTATCTGGCGCCAACCATCAGTCATCCGGATGACTTTTAATCATGCTCATTCAAATTTAACATGCTCGTGATGGGGAAGAAGAAGGACATTGTGGTTCCAAGTCAAACCAGGCCGCGTGGTTTCCCGTGAAGCACAGTAAGAGCTTTGCGGTGGCATCAGATAGGCGTACATTTGTAACGTACTACATCCTTTTTCCAATAGGTCCATAAAATCAATGTCATCGTCAAAAAGAAAGAAACAAGTAAGCATTTGCAGATATTTTCCGGAGAGCTATTATATTCGTAATGAAACTTAAAATACATTTTCTTTAACCATCAATTATTTCAATTCTTATAGTATCCCCATTCAAGAAACTTCATCTTTTGCATATTGTGTGAAATGTTTGTTGATATTTATTATTCGCCTGAGCCCTATTCTATGTTATTCTATGTTATTCTGTTATTTGTAATATGCACATGACTTTGTATAACATTGCAAATACAACTATTGTATTGTATTTATTTGTTATTGATAGTGGTCATGGAGTCATTTTGTCAATGATTTCCCAAAAAGAAAGATCATTATACAACGTTTGGAGTTCGTCTGTTTGACCTTTGACGTTCATTACTGCAAACGTACATTTACCATAAGAGTTGATTAACTAATCAAAAGTAGCAAGCACTACACAAGGTCATTTAGTTGTATCGAGAATAAACTTGTGTCCCTTTATAACACTTTATGGAAATGACGTTAGTACTAGAAAGCCAGTTGAAGGTCGAAACGTTTGTACCGAATGTTACCATAGGGTATTAGGGTAAAAATATGTGAACTGTTCCATCACGACGATGGTGATGCTCCTGCTGATGATGTTGATGATAAAAATAATGACGATCACGAACGATGAAGATGAAGTTAATGCTGCTGCTGCTGAAGTTGATTATAATAATGACGATAACGAAAGATGCTGCTGCTGCTGCTGCTGTTGCTGCTGCTGCTGCTGCTGCTACTGCTGCTGCTGCTGCTGAAGATGATTATTATAATGACGCTAACGAAAGATGATGATGAAGATAATGCTGCTGCTGCTGCTGCTGCTGAAGATGATTATGATAATGACGATAACGAAAGATGATGATGAAGATAATGCTGCTGCTGCTGCTGCTGCTGCTGCTGCTGCTGAAGATGATTATGATAATGACGATAACGAAAGATGATGATGAAGATAATGCTGCTGCTGCTGAAGATGATTATGATAATGACGATAACGAAAGACGATGATGAAGATAATGCTGCTGCTGCTGCTGCTGCTGCTGCTGCTGCTGCTGCTGCTGCTGCTGAAGATGATTATGATAATGACGATAACGAAAGATGATGATGAAGATATGCTGCTGCTGCTGCTGCTGCTGAAGATGATAAAAATAATGACGATCACGAAAGATGATGATGAAGGTAATGCTGCTGCTTCTGCTGCTGCTGAAGATGATTATGATAATGACGATAACGAAAGATGATGATGAAGATAATGCTGCTGCTGCTGCTGCTGCTGCTGCTGCTGCTGCTGCTGCTGCTGCTGAAGATGATTATGATAATGACGATAACGAAAGATGATGATGAAGATAATGCTGCTGCTGCTGCTGCTGCTGCTGCTGCTGCTGAAGATGATTATGATAATGACGATAACGAAAGATGATGATGAAGATAATGCTGCTGCTGCTGAAGATGATTATGATAATGACGATAACGAAAGACGATGATGAAGATAATGCTGCTGCTGCTGCTGCTGCTGCTGCTGCTGCTGCTGCTGCTGCTGCTGCTGCTGATGATGATGCTGCTGATGATGCTGCTGCTGCTGCTGCTGCTGCTGATGATGATGATGATGATGATGATGATGATGATGCTGCTGCTTGATGATGATGCTGCTGCTGCTGCTGCTGCTGCTGCTGCTGCTGCTGCTGCTGCTGCTGCTGCTGCTGCTGCTGCTGCTGCTGCTGCTGCTGCTGCTGCTGCTGCTGCTGAAGATGATTATGATAATGACGATAACGAAAGATCATGATGAAGATATGCTGCTGCTGCACATAGCCCGGCCCAGTCACATAGCCCGGCCCAGTCACATAGCCCGGCCCAGTCACATAGCCCGGCCCAGTCACATAGCCCGGCCCAGTCACATAGCCCGGCCGATGAGGTTGCGATGAGCCAGCGATGCGATTTTCACCGAACTTGGCCAAACACCGGCCGGACACCGGCCGGACATCCGTGGCGTTTGTTGCTTAAAACCGCATCGGTGGCAGCTCGGTGAAATTTTAACTTAGGAGCTAAATTTCACTGGGCTCTCACCGAGCTCCCTCAATATTCAGATTTTATGCATTTCGAGCAGTGCCATTCGAAGTCTCCTCGGTGCAGCCATAGTAATGAATTGACAATGTCAGGTAGGAAGAACGGAATAGCTCGGCACCCAAGTCCGTGTTACATCGGACAAGCATCGGCCGGTCATTGTTCATAGCCCATTAACAACCCGGCCGGCGATCGCACGGTGTCCTGTTACCTGCTCGGGTACCAGCCGTATTCCTTCCGATGTCCGGCCGACTTCCGACCGGTAGTTGCTGCCACATCGGCAGAAAAAAAATCCCATTTTGCGATAGACTCCGTACGGTCACCGGTCGGTGTTCGGTCGGTCGCCTGAAGATGTCCGGACGGAGTCCGTTCACGTCACAGAGCTCTGCTTCCGATGAGGAGAGCTCGGTGGCACCAAAGAAATCCACCGAGTTCTACCGATGCCGGACATAGGCCGTGCTATGCGACTGGGAAATAACTAAAGACGATAATGGTGGTTATTATAATGGTGATGATTATAATCATGATGATATCGAAAGATGATGAAGATGATTGTGTTAGACGGTTTACATAAGATGTCAGATGAACGTTGCTTGGTGTCTATTGATTATAATGGAAAATTTCAACAATTGATGACTTACGACAAAGTATTTGTCATCCCACTCCACTACTCTAGGGTTAATTGAAAGCAAGAAGATAGCAAACCTTTTACAGACTCGCTTTGACCTCTCGTTTTGTGTATGACTTGCTGTTCTTACCACGTATTCCTTTTCTGTTTTGCACTAACTTTACTTGTTTAGGTATATCATATATAGAGGAATACTCAAATCTTTTGGACAGGTGGATTATACGACCCGTAGATAACAAACGTTTTGTTAAAAACAACTTAAAAAATCCCAACTGTAGTACATTTATCATAACATGATAAACAATATCACAGAAAATACATGCATATATAAATCGACAGTAAATGGTGCCAGGTGTTACAAGTGCATTGTTGGCTCGAAGGATGATATAATGATATCGTTAGACGAACCTAAAACAGGAATTATAACAGGAACAAATACAGCCTAGTGATTGGTTGGTTACATAACTTCGTATTTACATTGGCGATGTTACCCGTGACGCAGGAAACTGTTACTGACAGGCAATCGTCATCTAATAAGTCATAATTACATAATAAAACTCGTTTTTGTACACTCCCTGTCTTTCTCATTAGGTCAACCTCGTGCTTTTGCTTGAAAAAGAATGTTAACAGCCGTTGATTGTTTCATTATCAAAAAGACAAATCAAACCATCGGTCTTACCTTTTGGTCGACTTAGATGGATCCCTATGACTTCATTAGTGTATATTCACAAACCCGTCCTCATGATTCAGACAATGAAAGCCTGTCATTTTTTTCTCATTCGTGTTGCATATCATATGGAAAAGTACTACTGTGCAGACAGTTTCGTAAGACGTTTGAGAGGTCAGTCAATACGTGGTGACACATCACGTGTAACAGTCAGACCCACCGTACAGTGTACGTATAGGGTACAAATCACGGACTTGATATACGAACAATAGACGACTTGACGTTCTTAGGCTCTATGTCGTCATTCAAACAGTACTTTTTGAAATCAACTACCTTATGTCGAAAAAGGTACGGGTACAGATTGAAAGTCACCTTTTTATTATTGAAAGGAATGTCATAGCAAACGTTTTAAGTATATGTTTTGTCATTAAGGCAAATATTATTTCGAAAATGAAGATCGACTACCTTCGATCATGTCACAATATACCGGCTATACAATAATATAAATATGGGTGTTTAAGAGAGGTCAATGGTAGCCATACATTAAAATATGAACGATTTCAAAGAGGTCAAAGGTTGGGTGGCTATAAGAGTCGGGGAATTATTATTATCGGGGAACGAGTCCTTGTTTTGGTGCCCATTTGAAGTAGACATTCTGGAAAAATGGGTATTTGTTTATAATTGCCATAGCTACAAATTCTTTATCAAATTTTCATAAGGTCATAAGGATACAGTTATGTCTAATATCAAATTCATACGTGATTTAAAAAGCAGTCCTCAAGATTATTTGCAATTTTTGTCTTGGAGAATTGAACCAATCTTTGCATACTTGGACGAAATGCTTTCTTACATATCTTTTCTGAAATGTTCACATTTCGTGCAAACAAAAAGGAAATGGAATTCATCCTCAATATCGTGTTCATTGCATATTGTGCTCATTTAGTGTCAATCCATTCTCATACTTGTCGTTGACTGAGGTTTATTTCCCATCCATATTCCAAATAGCACTAAGAAATAGAAGGCAATATAGCTTTTACCACAATGTAAACGCAATACGGTTGAAGTAACTTAAAAACGGTTATGTTTATTGACCACCAAATTGATAAATATCGTTTTACATGATATATCATGAATCGTCACTTTCTATTTGAAACTAGTGGTACACTCTCATGTTTAGTGTGAAGTTAAATGATGCCTTTTCGATACTCGTAACAATTTGATTAGTGTAGATATAAATCATATAAATCATGGAAAGCAAATATTGAATTGTATTAATAAACTATAATTTCATTCGCGAAGGAGGATTCTCTCACACCTTTTTCTCATCTTTATTGATATTTATTACCACCACTGACGACCATGTGATGTATAAGTATTACTTAAACAAGGGAACATTTTCCATCCTTGTAATTAGATGAATTGTGTTTAATTTTACCTTATTGTAAAAGAAAGCATACAAATACACTTTTCTTGTACAAAGTAAAGCAACCTCTGTACAAAATACAATGTACAAAGCACACCAAGAATTATATTTCTAATGAGTAATTCGATCCTCAAATCCTAATGTTGTCAAATCTTGCGCCCCAACCCTTTTGCACGATCGAAGTCCATTCATTCAGTAGCGACCAACAGAATGGATGTTCCATTTACAGTCCAGGCACATCAAGAATGACAACTTTAGGTAGAATTGAATCTAGCTTGTGCTCTTGGCGGGAATTTTACGCACAGACCAGAGTACCGTTTTACTAAACAACATAAAGGCTCATGAAAGTGGACCATTGCTATATCAAACTATTTTATTTGGTAAACTTTTGTTCAAATTCAAATAGTAATTGCGAAAAGAACCAACATGCACAAACGTGAAAGCCTACGAGAAATAACCCAGATTAGCCTGTTTAATAATTCAGATTGCCTGATTCCTCACCTTTGACTTGTTCACGTGATACACACATGTTTGAACCAACCAATCAGAATTCGTTATTTTGAATATGTATCAAACAGATTGTGGATAAACATGATTGAATAGGAGACAACTTTATTTCAACCACAAAATGACTTATGTTAAAGGAGTCTATTAAATAGGGTCTCAAAACATTCATAAATTATTGTTCATGACTTTTATGAACATAATAAAAGAACTCCATATCTTTTTTCAATAGTCTCTTTGTACTCATATCCTTTCATATGCCTTTACAATATTTTCGAAGGTCAGAACTCATAAACGTGGATTGTATCTTAAAAAAGTACAATATTACAATGTCACACATAATTGGAAGCGCCTTTAAAAGACTTTGAAATACTTTGCAATACATTGCAATATTGTTTTGTCGAACATTGAAATAAGAGGGAATGTTGATTTGAACTTACACAAATCTTAAGCATAAAGTGTTAGGTAAAATGGATACCGCGACCTCAGGCCAAAACAGTTTTCCGAGAATTCGGAACCATTCGATGGTGTCGACATATAGCTTTACCTGACTGACGGAATTTGCCGAAGTCTTCCGATCAGATTACACTGTATCAGTTATTAATAGCATTTTTTTGAGCCGACATTTCGAGAACATATCTAGCTCTTATAACCATTTAGCACTGACCTATCGATAATCTCGCACGACAAATGATATGATTACACCGATTTGCAAGTCATCCCCTCACGTTGGTTGTATATAAATACGCGATAGGCGTTGTAATTCGTCAACATCTCACCCAATCATAGCGCGTCTCTTCGAAGAGACAACTTCTCGTATAGCTGTCTGTGAATGTAAGTTAATGCCTGATTTCCTATCAAGACAACGTTTTGGACACCTGACTTAGTCATTAATCCTTAGAATACTGAGTAATTGTCTAAAAATAGATTTTTGTGTCGTCTTCTTTCTCAAACCTTAAATTCCTACTTCATTTCGTTGAGGAAAGATACCCAGAGTAGCATACATATTAGGTCACAGGCCAGCCGCCAATTTACTTGGCGGCTTGCCTGGATCTAACCTGTTTGCATAAGCATGAAGTCGGTTCAAGCACTATAAAGGTCAATTCTTCCTATACTTTGCAGTGTGCGGTACATCTAAAGTATTACATTAATGTGATAAAGCTGTCGGGTAGTAAACTGTTATCTATAGGTGAGGATCAATCAATAGGAGTATTGATAAATAATCCTACCCGTTTATAAAATAGTGGAAAACAAAAGAAATCTGCTGAACAAATGCACGAAACCTGCTCATTCATGAGTGCCGCCATTTTCAAATCTGTTTTGTATCGTTAACATTGATCATGTGATCAAACCGCCAGGTATACCCGGTTTGTTATTTTCTCCCAATCGGAACTACTCGGGTATTTTCGTGAGCTGTGAAATACACCTTTTCTAAGCGTGCATGTTAAGTAGTTCAATGTGAGTAGAAGTCTTGGACATCCTTTTAAACCTTTTTTTTAATCAGTTACTCATACGAAATGGCGAAATTATAACTTTTGACATATATAGTTGTTTCCTTAATCAAATTAAACGACTCTTTAGATTTCACATTAAGATCCATTTCTGAAAACGAAAGTAAAGTGACGTCATTCTCGCGGGGAAACAATATGGCGTCATCCCTATTATTTCAGAGGTGTTTTCATTGCATAAACCCGATATGTTCAGATTGATTTTCTCCGTGCTTTGCATTCATATTCTGTTTAGTCCTTCTCAACTTCATACGCTAAGTCTCATACACGTCCTTAAAAACCATGTGATAAAATACTTTACATATTTACATATGCACCCTTTTTCTATAAACTATGTCATTTCCATTTCTGTTCTGTCAAAGGCAATGGTTTTCTAAAAGGAAAAAGAGAAGAAAAGCATGTTTGTACTGCTACAGTTATTGCGATAAACATTCTAAAAGTGAATACTTGTTCCAGACTGCATCTCTGTGTTTTGAGAATGCTTTTGTTTGTCTCTGAAAAGTCCATGGGCCCGTTTTACTAAACAACTTACGGAAAATGTTTGCGTAAGTCATAATTGATTTACATGGATAATATCTTCAATGAAAGTACAATATTGCAATGTGACACGTCATTGGAAGCGTCTCGGAGAGACGATTCCAATGATGTGTTACTTTGCAATATTGCTTTGCCAACTATTGAAATAAAAGGACTTGTTGTTTTAGACTTACGCAAATCTTAAGCGTAAACTGTTTAGTAAAACGGGCCCCATGACCCTAGATCAAGATGATGTGTTCATTCATCCTTTTAAAACAAGCCTCGCCAAAACGAAAACACACCAATACTTTTAAACTTAACATTCTAAACTAAGAATTGCGTAAGTTTAAAACAACATTCCCTCTTTTTTTCAAAATTGGGCTAATCAATATTGCAAAATAACACACATACACACACAAAAACGTGTCAGATTTCAATACTGTACAATAATTCATGAATAAATAAGAAGTCAATACCAAACTTAGTACATTAAACGGCAGATTTCATCACATTTATTACCAAGGACAGCTTTCCTTTTCCGGACGGCCATTTCCTCTCCCTTTTTATTGCATCCTGTGGTTCATTCGGGTTCCTCTAAACATTACACCATTGCAGTATCGTGAGTCTACGGGCCTTCTCCAGACAAGTTATGGAATCTGTGTGTGGAAAAGGAGGGATCACTCAGTCGATCACTTTCCTTTCCAATAATACTTTCAATCAAACAAAAGCAAAACAAAAACAAAACAAAAAAGAATGAAAAAGTAAAAAAGTCCCAAAAACCTATCTTGGGTGAAAAAATGACTCATCTCTAAAACAAATATTTCTATTCCATTCAATGAAAATCGTTCAGATATATTCCAACTTTAATTGCAGCTTGCAGGCCTTTCAAGTTAATGGCACTAAAGGAAGTGGCATTGTTTTCTATATTATCCTACATTCTTCGTCGGTAGAAATGCCCGACAATCCCAGACGAGCGAACGACCGCTCGATACCATTTCGCTAGTATATATAAACTCCAGTAGTAGTCAATAACCTGCCATTCGCGTTTTAACGGGCGACAGATACAAATTGAATATAGGAACATACAGGGATCATCGACATTGCGTCTTTCATACAAAATATTGTTACAACTGGTTACTAACTCATTCTCCCTCCATTTATAAGATAAAAGGTTACTACAATAAGTTGGTGTTGGGACGGAGATACTTTTGATACCATACTCAGGCTGGCTAGGTAGAATCACCTTGTTACAGTAGGTATTCATGAATTAACCAATTTGTCATGTACGTAATTGTGTGACTGTTACAAAAAAAATATGTTCAATTTCAGTAGACGTCTCGTATGTCTCTCTTATCATCTCGATATTTTTATTATTGTCTTTCTATGTATTTTTTGTTATCTCTATGCTTCTCTTATTTTATTTCTATGGCTTTCTCTTATTATCTCTCTATGGTTGTTTTACTATCTCTATTTTTTAATACTGTCTTTCTATGTATCTCTTGTAAGCTATTTTTGTCTTTCTTACTATCTTACTATAACTGTCTTACTATCTCTATATTTTTTTCACTGTCTTTCTGTGTCTCTCCTACTATACCTCTATGTTTCTCCTGCTTTCTTTGTTCTATTTTTCAATGTTTCTTTACTATTTATCTAAATCACTCTTGTTTTTTTTTATTTGAACTCTCCTACTCTCTTACTCTCTGTCTCTCTCTGTCTCTGTCTCTCTCTCTCTCTGTCTCTCTCTCTCTCTCCGTCTCTCTCTATCTCTCTTTCTCTCACTCTCTCTCTCTCTCTATCTATATCTCTATCTCCCCTTAATATCTTTCTGTTTCTATTACATTCTCTGTCACTTTTACATTTCTCTGTCACTCTTTCTACGTACTCATGTCTTTCTTAGAATTTTTAAGTCTTCTTCTTGCATTCTCTATGTGTTTTCATTACTATTTTTATGTGGCTCTTTAACTATTGCTCTAAGTATCTCTTGCTCCCTTTTCCTATCACTAGTTCTCGTTCGGACTATATTTATGCCTCTCTTAACATCTCTTTATTGGATTTATTTTGTAAAAATGAATGAATTGCTGATTTTTAACGCAATGGGATACTACTGCAAGAGGTATATAAAATTGTCAATTATTGACAACTCTGTTCATAAACAACTATCAGTTCCAAAATGCCGAAAAAGAATATTGTTTTCATATCAGATATTGTTACAACCAAACTAAAATATTTCATCTGCATCAGCTGAATGAATGTGATACAGACTTTGATGTTGAAAAACCTCTATCATTTCGAACAACCATGGAAACCGACGTTGGTCTGGTCTATGATATCGTTGCTATCTAACAAAAATACCCAACGTCCTTCATCTTCATCTGAATGGATTGGAATTCAATTCTCTGACAACTAAGCCTCGTACTAACCGCTTGGGCGGCGAAATCAATTGGCCGTATTGCCCAGTTTGTTCAAAACTCTTAACGGACAAGTGAATTTTTACTTAATTCCATTATAAAGCTATTATACGGACACATGCAGGAAATAATTTGGCATCTACGGACAAGTGAATTAGAATCAGGTTTCATCAACCCTGTAACCGGTAGACATTTTAAAAAAGATGGTTTTCAAATGTTTTTTCTATATCAAGGAGGTAATGATCGGAAAGGAGTGAAGGTTAAAGAATTCTGATTAATACGTCATACAGAGCACATCTTTGGGCGCCGTATTGTTATTCATTCGCTACTACACGCTATTCTTTTCAAAACTGGTCGACAGCTTTCTAGCGTGGTCTACATCGATTCGTAGAATAAGTATTTAAGCTTTGATACTTAGATGGGTGTTACTTATGCCGTAATGACTTGATTAAACGCCGGACGGAGTAATGGCCGGGTTGGGTAACGAACTCGTGCCCTTTGTGTTCTAAGTCATACCGACTGAGGTAATGAGGTACCTTATTTCCGAATATTGTAACATTTAATCCAATATTTATTAGGCTTCAATCAGTATTGCACGCCATCTTCTGCAATCCTTAAGGTTGGTATTTAACTAACCAATTGCTTCCGGGGGTGGGGGTGGGGGGGTATGGGGGGCAATTGTCCGTATGGCCCAAATACATTAACGGACATATGCATTTAACTAAGATTTACTATATAACCTTTATACGAACAAGTGCAATAACAAATTTTACATTTACGAAAAAGTTTATCAAAATCAGATTTCTCTACCCATGCCATCATAAAAAGATTGCAAAAGTGATATAAAATGATAATTAACAACGAAATGCACACTCTTCCTAGCGATTCCTGGTATAAACCATTGTGATAAAACGACGAAATGTCCCGTATAATAAACGAACATTTGAATATAAATGCAAAAAAAGGGATAGCTCTACTCTTTATCGAACCACACTTATTAATTAACGCTGTCTCATATTGCACTAGTTTGCAGACGATTGTTGGCAACAGAATTTAATTTAAAAAAAGCTCTCTGTTTCAATGAAAGTATTGCTCGACAGGTAGAGAAATTACTCTCTGAGCGATTTCCTTTCTCAAATATTGATTTCCTAAGTCGTCTGCACCAGATACCTTGAATTCTTAGATTGATTGGAAAAGTGTTATTAATGGCGGAAGCGCTATTCCAGAGAGCTATGTAGCATATTTGTCCATACCTGTTATGGACTTGATAAAGCTTTTAGACAATTAGTGCATGAGCTAAAAGCAGGAAACTGGACGTGGCATAAAATCGGTGTAGGTGACAGCTATATATGAGAGGCTGGCTAATATATTCACCCATTAAATAACATACCATGGTAACTCGTTATTGGAGATATCATATGACTCTTATGCAGATTTTCGCTAAAATGTAAAAAAAAAACCGGGCTGTGTCTCATAGAACAGACATAACGAATGACGACGATCGGAAAACACGAATGACGACTAACGGATAATACGAATGATGACAAACGGATAAAACGAATAACGACAAACGGATAAAACGAATGACGACGAACGGATACTACGAATGACGACGAACGAATTAAACGACGGTGAACGGATAAAAAGAATGACGACGAACAGATAAAACAAATGACGACGAACGGAGAATACGAATGACGACGAACAGATAAAACGAATGACGACGAACGAATAAAACGAATAACGATGAACAGATAAAACGAATGACGACGAACGGATAAACCGAATTACGACGAATGCTTAAACGAATGGCGACGAATGCATAAAACGAATGGCGACGAACGAATCTAACGAATGACGACGAACGTATTTAACGAATGACGATGAACGGATTAAACGACGGTGAACGGATAAAACGAACGACGACGAACGCAAGATACGAATGACGACGAACGGATAAAACGAATGACGACGAACGAATTAAACGAATGATAACGAACGAATTAAACGACGGTGAACGGATAAAACAAAAGACGACAAACGGATAAAACGAATGAAGACGAACAGATAAAACAAATGACGACGAACGGATAATACGAATGACGACGCAGGCATAAAATCCATTCTCGCAGCCAAATATAGGACATTTCCATATGTTCCAAAAGCCGAAAGCTGTAAGGACAAAGTTGTCATAGTTTGGTTTAAACTGTAAGCTCATTTGTTTGCGTCGATTGTGAAACAAGTTTTACAAACTTATACTTACCACTCTCAGCTCTGCAAGATTGTCATATTTCTGTGACGATCTTAAAGGTCGTCATAGTAACCAAATAGTTTCTATCTAACAAAATGTTATTATACTACCAAAGGAATACAATTTCAATTTTGTTTTGGTTTCAATTGTCGTCTGCAAAGCTGTGAGAATGCACACGTCGTTTGGATGGAAACAATGAGGATGACATAATGCAAGACACACCCTTGACGAATCGAGAACACACCGATACGAATACTGAAAAGTATTAGAGAAAGCTAACTCAGTCTATTGTATGCATCTCCTTTTATAGAATTTTACGAGCGATACTTACTAATAATAATATCAGATGACTATAAAGTATGGATCGTGGCACTTTCTTTAGGATACGATTAAAATCAAGAACCCTTGTAAGTGCTGGAAACGACTTTATGCATATCCAAACATATTAGATTAATTGGCGACTGGCCTGTGATCTAACCTGTTTGCTACTCCTAGTATCTTTCCCCAACAAAATTAAGCAGAATTAAGGGTTTAGAAAGCAAACGGCAGAAAAATCTTATTCTAGAACTCACCTAGTATTCTAAGGGTTAATATGTTTTATCGTTTGTAATGAGTAAATTTGATAAGGTCGTTCCGTGTCAAAAGTATTATGAATTAGTATAAGCGAGGTGTAAAGGGGAAGATAATACCGACAAAAGACAACATATCAACTATTCTGTCTCCAAAGTCGGACAATTATCGAACAGGAATAACTGGGAATGATGCTGACCTTACATTTACAAGCACATTTGGAAAAAACAATCAATATTTTAGGTTCTTTGTTGACGTTAAACTTATCGCATCATTTACATTCACATTAACACATCTGTTAAGACTTGAAATTCCTTATTGACAAAACACGCAATAGCTCCACTTGGAAACAACATTTTTTATTGGTCTTTATCTCGATAGATATACCCGATGTGTTCAGAGAATCTAATCGTTTCTTTCTTAATAGTTGTTGTCCTTGGCTGCTTATACATTTGAACAGTCGTAACACTTTCGTTTAATTGATGAAATGATTAAGTATAAAAGTTCATAAATCAACGTTGAATGGAACTAGGAAAACAATTTTACTGTAAAAATGATAAAGTTAAAATTAAGAATGGATGAAATCACACATTTTCCCCTTTTCAAGAGAAATCCCTTTATAACACGTAGTTCTTTAAGATATCAACTACTATCGTTTATTTACCGCAATGACCGGTTTAACTTTTACTTTACCGAAATGTACAAAATTATTTGACTATGCTAACGAATCTTCTTGATAATATAACTCTTAATGCTCTACTAAATTCTTTTTTATTGTCTTGAAATATCAATATCTAGGCATAAACACTATAATTGTATTTCATGATGGGTTCCTCCACCGACCTAGCTGAACATGAATTGCGTGTTACCGGATCATGCTGACTTGACATTTTTTTCGGGTCCTCATATCGTTATTTTGTAAAATCAATGTTTTGTTAATCTCCTATACTTATAGAAACATACCTATCTCGTTCAGAATGAAAAACTACTCTTAGTAAGGATTTCCACCTTTATTACGTCTTTTCTAAATGAAGAATTCTCCGAACCTATCTTTGCTTAGATAACTGTTTGCAAACGACCCAGATACTACCCAGGGTGTTCTATCGCGAACAACTAGAAACTGTCCTACTTTTGTTTGACGTACATTTATGATTCACTCCTGTGTACGACAGTTAACTACGTCACTGCCCATTTAACAAGCCGGTCCTCCTGTATTAACTCGAAGACAGTATGGCCTTTAAGATGACATTTCAACTCGCTAATTAAGGTATTCCACCCCTGATAGAGAAGAATCTGAAAGTCAAAATCTATCTCGTTTTGAACGAAAACAACTAAGAAATATAGCAGAACAAACGCGTTATGGGTTTAATTCGATGTGATAAGAATATTCTACGTTTTGGATTTTTTATTTACCACCTTTCATTCATGTAATTTCAATTTCAATGTAAAATTGATAACTTTCGAAACGATAGTGTGCAGTATCGGTAAGTTATTACAAGAAACATGGTTAGGTGTACCGACCGCTGCAATATACCTAATGCTGTGAAAATGATGTACAATCAAATGCCTACCCAACAAAATCTGTAGATTGTAATGCCTTTACGCCATTTAGATGGTTGTCATATAAGGCATTGTAATAGACACCATTACCATACTATTGCTATTAACATGCAATATTGCATGTGTGACCTATCTGATCATTTAGATTATGATGGCATTAAAGTGTCAGTTCTTATCAACTGTCGACAACAGCCATTCTTTTTTCATCCTATGGCTAAAATCTTGATAATACATTTAAAAATATCTTTTACAGAACTTTTTTGAGATTAGAGTTTAATCGTGCTCATTTTATGACATATTTCATTTTACATTAACTTCCTAATTATGTTTAAAACATATCACAGAAAAACAACCTGTTGAATTATTAAAATAGAAATGGTTAGCATGCAGTGTCTGTAGATTAAGTACTGTGCATATCCTGTTTTGTGCTTCAAATGGATCTTTACTAGACACTAAATGGGTTTTCGCATGAAATATTTATTTGTATTTGCGAGAGACGAAAGAATATTGTCATATTGACTTTCATAGAACGCCGGAAAGAAAGTCGCTTTCGAATTTCCGGTTGCCAAAGTTCAACATTATTATTCTCAGCATGGCCGCCTTACAAAATCGTACTTTTGTGAACGATATTTGGATATATTCAGTGTTTTATATAGATTCGCTGTTGGAAGTGTGCCAACTTTCATATATAAGGTCATCGAATTATATCCTGCAACTGTACACGAAGGGGACATCTGACTTTGTCGCAATACTCTCTAATTCATTATAAAAAGAAAACCGTGCTTTGCTTAATGGTTACGTTTTGCACATTTGGCAAAATTCCTCTTTGGGATGGTTGGTTAAACCTGACCTAACGTTAAAAAGCAGTACGCTAGTACTCGTAATCACTGATTATCTTCTTTACAATCGCACGTCTTGCTACCACAAACTGGATTAAGGCAGGCGTTGCAATTCTTGAGCGCCCCTTTTGCGGTTTACAATGAGCCTACCATAACGGCATAATGCTTAACCCTAATAATGCTGGGTAGTATTCTTAGATATATTTTTGTGTCGTCTGCTTTCCAAATATTTAAATATCTGCTTTGTTATGTTGAGAAAAGATACCAAGAGTAGCAAACAGGTTATATCACTGGTCAGCCGCCAATTAACTTGGCGCCTGGCCTGGATCTAACCTGTTTACATAAGCACGAATTCGTTTCAAGCACTATAAAGGTTAACCGACCATGTTTTGGTCTTTTATTTGGTTCATCTTTTCATTTCTGTGGGTGTAAAAGATGACACCGTTTTATGGTTCTGTTAGGAGTCTTTACTGGGATTTTATCGGCACACCACCTGTGTGTATCGGGAAAATGTCCGACATCATGTTTTACATTCGCTACAGAAGATTTATTGTGGAAAATAATTAATTGCGTTTAGATACGATGAAACATTTTTAATATACGACACCAAAGCTTTGATTCTATTTGCGATGAGACTTTTTTGTTAAAGGACACCAAATATAGAGTGTGGTATTACACGTTCCTAAGCGCTGATATATCATGGAAATGCATTAGGTTTTATGGTTTAAAGTATTTTACATTAAAAATGTAATTTACTTGGTATGTTTGATCCATGGAATACTATCCCTTAATGTTGGCATGAAAGTTGATTGTTTGAAATAATGAAGTTACAAACTACATGTATCATATAATGGTAGTAATGGCTTCCATCCGTGGTTTCTTGGGAAATAGGAATTACTTAACGACTTGAAGAGTCAGTTACACTTTCGTAAAACTCTAGGATAAATCCACAGACAATGTATAACACAGCGGAAATCGTCGGCGCAAAAGTACAAATGATATTTTCTTTAGATGCGTTTTGTTTAAATGCATTTGAACCACGCAGAAAAGATCGCTATGAACCGCGATCTTTCGTCCCTGCCTTTTGAAGATGCAAAATCGATGAATGATATTGTCATAGCTCACTTGGATCTTTCCGAAATGCATAACTAATGTGAATGAACTTGTTTCATCTTACTTGGATCCTTTTGAAATGCGAAACTGATGTGAAAAGAATTGGTGTATATTACTTAGATCCTTTGAAGCTGCAAAACCGATGAACAATATTGTCTTGTCGAATGGATATATCAAATGAATAACAAGTTGAAGGCACGGTTAACTGATATCTGGAATGCTTGGTATCTAACCTTGATTCCACTGTAAAAACATGAACATGGCTACAACCAATTGACGACGCAAGATTGTCTTTTATATTTTCTCATCCAACTCGAATCGACTGAAGTCAACCAAAACAATGTTTGAAATTGTCTTGACTAACTGGAATCTATTGAATACGTCTAAGGAAATTTGAAATCGCCTTAATCTAGCGGCCGTACCATTCCAGATTACACTAGGTTTACTAACAGTTACCTTTTTTGTTTTTAGATATATTTGAAAGAGACGACTTATCTATTTAAAAGGACAGGATGCTATCATTGATTAACTAATATGTACTCAATTCAAGCATTGCGTTATATCTTCGAACACAAAGCTTTACTACAGGGACGTTTTCTAAACAAATCATTTTGAGAAAAAAAAACCCCCAACAAAACATATAATCCTCGCTTATGTAACCTTGTCTATAATTACAGACCTGAGCTGTCAAAAGAAGATGGATACCTACGCTAACATGCCGACTAATTATTCCAACACGAACAACATCAGTCTACCACAGGCCCATGGACTTGGTAACAACAACATCCCTGTTTATCCTAAGGATCGGATAACAAACGACACAGTCCATTTCTGGTCCATCGTTACAGGCTACTTCATGTTGTTTGTGATTGTTGTCGGCGGTACCCTCAACGCGGTCGTTCTTATAACCTTTAGACGCAATAGAACACTCATCAACAGCAACAATCAACTCCTTGTGGTGCTCTTTATCCTCGACTCGACCATGCTCGCCGTAAGCTTTCCCTTTATCTGTGTGTCATGTCTGATGGACGGCTGGGTGTTTGGGGACATTGGGTGCCAGTGGTACGGCGCTTCCATGACGGTATTGGGGTTATCCTCTATCTGGACTCTCACTGTGGTCGCCATGCAACGGTTTGCCTCAATCGTTCTGATCAGAAAGAGCATCCCGTCACAGTATGCGTCGTCGAGAACGTTTAGGATATCAGTTGCGATCGTTTTGTACAGTTTGGCCGTGGCCTCATTGCCGTTCTTCGGGATCGGGAAGTACTCCCTGGAAGTGTACGTCTATTCTTGTACACCGACCTGGTGGGAGCGATCGGTCAACAACATTGCATTCCTGGCGACGATTTTCATCAGTGCCTTTGTGATACCAGTATTCATCATCGTTGTTTGCTACACAGGAATACTCGTTAAGGTAATACTTGGATCAACTGTCTTTGTTTGGAAGCCATTTTACGCTCTTCTTATCATTACAAGTTTTTATAAAAAAAAATGTCAAAACCTTTGCTTTTTGGTCTTTAGTCAAGTAAAAAGGAACTTTGTATTTTTTGTTTTACTAGACGTTTCCCTATTACGAGTAGTTTGACTTACACGACATTAATGCATAAAAAATGAAAAATTCGTCGCAAACCATTCTGAATTACAATTTTCTAAATCTATAACGACTTTTAAACTTGCTCTAGGTGGTAACGGATTTTGGTTCTAAATTCCGGGTAAATTGTAGCAACAACAGTCACCTAATTTAACATTTCTTACGTCAATTCGTTCGTTTGTTTAAGACAATCTTATTGCCCTGTAAAAATTTGATACGTTTATAGGTTTACACCGCTTTAGATTACCTAACGACATTCTCTCCATCACAATCTAACGTCCTGGTTTGACCCGTAAAGGACCTTTCGTATCGAAATACTATCACCTGTATCCAAAGCGTTGTAATTAGATGACATTTTCTTCATTGAACGTAACTCATTTCTATAATCAACCCTAGGCTTGGAATCCACAAATCGAGCACACAACATTTCCATCACTTCGATTATGACAATCAAATGAATTGAATCATCCACTACATGTACGCTACAATAGGTAATAGATTCACATGTTTCATCTACTTGATTGACAGGCTTACATTAACAAGGCATTATTCTGTGACTGATCTTTTAACTCATATAACTAAATGCAAACTAGATATTTTCATCATTCCGGAATTTCAACATTGAACACAGCTAAATATTGATTAAACGATAAGAAATGATGGTCTACTAGAATATAGAATAGTGAAATATTGTTTAAACACAGAAACTATCGTATGTGATAAATCTTAAACTCATGTAAGCTCCAGGGTCGTATTCAGTTATCTAACCTCTGACATTATACACGCGTCCTATTTCTTCCATATCATTGTTGTACAGTTCATATGTCAAGGTTTCTATAGTAAGAACGTTTATGCAAGCTTGATATTAGAACGACCAAGGACATTGGCCTTGCTATGGACAGAACTGTTGTAACTTTGTACTATGAATGATAGTTGTTTCTTTTTCTTTTCCTAACAGTCTTTTTTATTTATTTTCATTTTCTGCGATTTCCGGACGATTAGTAATATCGTGTTATATCCTAGAAACGATCCTCTTATAGAATAAAAGTTATTTTAAAAGAGATAATAGAATCATTTTATAATGATAAAAGTGACAACAAAGATATAAACGATGAGAATTAAGATACTCTTTGGCAATAGGCGATTTTTGTTCGTGTCAATAAGATTGAAGCGTGCTTGCAATGCAAATGTTTTTTTTTGTGTGACTTAGGAAAAACGTCACATAAGAGGTACAAGCACCTTTCCTCCATCTTTTGTATTTTTTCTCTAAAACCTTCATTTATGGTACTCATTCTAAAACCTTCCGATCGTCTGCGTTCAAAAGACTAATCTCTATTCCGACCACTAAATTACTAGAAATTAAATGATAAGCTAAACAAACGTATTTGTATTTTCAGGTGTATAGCTTGCCATTAAACTCAGCCGATACGAAGAAGAAAGTGAAAATGGCGGTGTTGACTATCACTTTAATATGTAAGTTTATGTTAGAACTTTCTTTACAAAGAACGCACTGAAACTGTCCTATGTTGCCTTTGGTTTTCATTTCAATTTGAAAATGAGAATGTTTTCGATAAACCTTATTTCTATGAAGAGCTTTCGACTAGAGTTGAGCCAATAAAGCAAGCTGATATCTGAATATACCGGTCCACAATAATTTAATAAGTGAACTGTCAAGAAAAAAAGAAATGGAAGAAAAGATAAAGGACTAGCAGGGGACAGTTATTCAGTTTGAAAGCAACGATAAAGAATTTAACAAAGACATTTCATAATGAACCTTTCGTCTGCGAAACCCAATGTGTATGCCATTCTTAACATGCAAAACAATTGGCCACCTATGCTGGCAACGATTCTTCATAGAGTAAAACCTCTGCGAGCTGACACAGATAGTATTATTGGTCAATCAATGGGAAAAAGTTTGTTTTCTTTCTACAAGAGACAAATTATTCGAAAAGGCTGAAAATCAGAACTTTTCGTTAACGCCATTGTATGAGAAAATGTATAATAAGCACAATAAATAAAACACATTTTCATCATCAGGTTCAATAGACATTGTCGTGACCAAAGGATGAATTGCTAAAAAGGACCAATTTCACTCTTTCGAAATAGTTGTTTCTGAAAGCTTGAATAGCAGAAGTATGATGTAATTAAAGAAGGGTTGAGCTATTGCTTGCACTAAATGTTTTATATGTAACGCCGTCTTTAAAGATGCTTGTTCACATGTGAAAAAATATGCAATTCAAAATAATATGTTATTGGAACTACAGTGTAACCTTGTTTATCCGGACCCGTTTATCCGGATGTCTCGCAATCGGAACGAAATTGGAAGGGAACGAAATTATTTGTAGTAATTAACTCTACCAATTACCAAACAATAACGACATATAACCAGTTTGTTGTAGACGACTTTTGAAAACATTGCGGGTAAAGAAGAAATTGCTCGTCACGAGCAATTTCTCCTTTTCCCACAATGTTTTCTGCCATATCAGAAGATTATTTTTGCATTTCATCACGTTTTGAAATGTCGTCTGCAAACGAGAGAAAATTTGGCGTTTGGTAAAGGGTTATAAGTATACACGTGCATATAGACCGTTTATGTCTTAATGTGTATAAGACCAGACCTTGCTTCATTAGTCCGGATGACTTGTTAATCCGAAAATTTTATTGGGAACGGACGTGTCCGGATTAACGAGACGTCACTGTATACAGTTTGGGAAAATAATTCTTGAAGCCCCAATATATCTAAGTATGTACGCTCTATATGAGATACATTTCATAACCATTTATATTTATCTATCCATTGATTAGTGTAAATTTGTGTTCACGCTCTACATGATTCATGTTTGCGTTGTTGTAGCTCCATATGTTCATTGTATTTGACTTTAGAAATGTACGATATAAACTTGTTCATGTCGATGTCACAATAAACTTAAAAAATAAGACTTAATGAAAAAAAAAATGATGTAACTATAACTGTATGAAATTGTAACAATATTATCCGTTTCTTTTTTATAAACGATGTTTTTAAAAAAAATAAAAAAAAAACAGTTCAAAACCATGGTAAGGCCTTTGGTTTAAACACACATCAACTCACTGTATACCGGCTTTAAAATCTTAAATACGAACTAACTTCGCCTCCAATGACTATTTTGAAGTCCGTACACTTATTTACTTAGCTTCTTGTCCCATACAAATACAGATTACGAAATAATTGACCTTAATGTCCTTGTGACAGGCATTGGAGAATCGCGATGTGTTAATCTGTAATAAAATGCGTAAACATGTCACCATTAACCCTTATAGTGCTGGAACCGACTTCATGCTTATACAAACATGTTAGTTCCAGGCCAGCCGCACAGTAAATTGGCGACTGGTCTGTGATTTAACCTGTTTGCTACCCTGTGTATATTTCCTCCACAAAATTAAGCAGATACTTAGGGTTTGGAAAGCAGACGAAACAAAAATTATTTCTAGAACATTACTCAGCATTCCAAAGGTTAATAACCGTTTGCTTTCTTATGTAACATTGGGTTTATGGTCAATTAGAGGTTTAGGGGGATATATGTTTCCCTTGGGTATGATCATGTATAGAGTTTTTGTATCATTCGGAGTAAAGGTTGTAATTCGGCTTGTGAATTATATGTCTTTTCTGATGAAACCTATACCTCGCTGAAGGGTAATAAAATGAATCCCTTCATTTGCCTGATCAATTCCTGTCCTTTGGAATATCTTGCAGATCATTCTAGTTTAAAGGCTCTGTTAACAGACGAGAAAATAAAGTTCGAAAATCAGATTAAAATGCCGTTAAAGCAATACAGGTCTTGGTATTGTTGTTTAAGATTCAATTAAAAGTAGTTATTGTAAGCATAAAAGCATAACCAGGAAGCGACAATTTATCTAGTTATTACTGTTTATATACAGTAGATCTCAAAAGCGATGTCACGCTTTTGAATTGAAATACATGGAGTACATGTTAATTCACTCTTTATACACTTTAAAGAATAAAAAAACGAACGATCTAATTTTGCAAGCAATAAGCATTCTTCAGCGTGCATCATATAACACTGCAGCTGTTGTGTAGTTTTAAAGAAATTAATTTGTAACCTCCAAATTTCCTCACATCTGTGAACAAGAATCTATAATCACAAAGGCTTAATTTTGAGCAACATACATCAGAAGAGCAGTTTTGCGACGGACATTCTGTCTATGAATAGCTAGTCTACGACATTCTTAGATATATGATGTTGAATTTGTTTTGCATGCCCACTTTCCGCTCTCTTACACATTTTCCATTTCTCTTCCAGCCATGTTCCTTCTCTCATGGGGAGCCTACGCACTGGTTGCAGTGTTGGTCATGTTTAAGCCCGACTTCGAACTGACACCAATGAGTAACGGACTTCCGGTAATGATGGCCAAGAGCTGTGTCTTGTGGAATCCCATCATATACGGCATTGGAAACAAACAATTCCGAGAGGTCGTCATCAAGGACGCAAAGGATTTCTTTTGTCGGTGTCGGAGTACCCTGAATAGATCAAAGTCATATTCTATACCAACGTCTGTGTAAAGGTCTATGGATACTATTGAAGTATCAAATATAGCATTAACCTTTTATCAAACGCCAAAGTTTCGACTGTCCAAAATTGAAAGAGTTTGCAGACGACATTTCAAAATGTGATGAAATTGAAAAATGATCTGATAGGACCGAAAACGTTATGGGAAAAGAAGAATTTGCTCGTCACGAGCAATTTCTCCTTTTCCAACAATGTTTTCCATGTCGTCTGCAACAAACTGGTTAAATGGCGTTATTGTTTGGTAATGGTTACATACAAGCCAAGTCTTTTGATGTCTGCAGCTGACGGCACTTGCAAACATCGCACTTCAAAGACTGACAAGAAGGCTCTTCAGCCAATTTCGATTGTCATGGAAGTCAGTTTGAAAGGTTCTTGTCACAGAATAGACAAAATGTTAGCCAAAATAAAATGTGTTTGATACAATTCCATTTTTGTATTATTCTTTGATAAACTATCAAAAGTAGATATTAAAAGCTTAAAGTCACATGAAAGGATATGCTTGCGAATAAATTACTGAAGAAATATTTAGAGTTTGTTTTATTATGTTCATAAAAGTTATAAAAATTGATTTATGCAGACTGTGAGACCCTATTTGATAATTCTTTAATCATAAGTTATTTTGTGTTTGAAATTTAGTTGTCTCAAATTCAATCACGTTTATCAACACTCTGTTTGAGTCCATATCTAAAATAACGAATTCTGATTGATCGGTTCAAAGTTTGTATATAACGTGACCAGGTCAGATGTGAAGAAACGGGCAATTTCAATTATTGAATTGGCTAATCTGTGTTATTTCTCGGTGATTTTCACGTTTTAGTTGTGCTGATGATTTTTTGTGACAACTATTTAAATCTGACCAAATGTTTACCAAATAATACAGTTTGATATAGCATCCACCTCCTTTCATGAGCCTTTAATTAACCCATGAAGCGTCCATTTATTCAAGTAGGTACAGTTTACATGAATTAAAAATCTGATCACAACGGATCTCCGATGCTTTTCAAGTAGCACATAGATCACTTGCAGACAGAATGTTATAGTGTAAGTTTACCTATATGTATATATGCTACATAAATCTAAAGTTCATAACCCAAGCGGTTAACAGACGTTCGGATGTAGGTCTCGAATCAATGACAAGTCTTTGTAGATGTGTTGTAAACATGATTTTGGGTGACAAACAACCTGCTAGGTCATGTTTAATCTATCAAAGAACACGTGAGCAAATTTATTCTAAAATGGTTTTCAGACTACAGACTTAAAATAAATCTAATTCTCAACTGCATGTGTTTACACGAATATGGCATTTTTTTTATGAAAATGACTCTAGAAAACATTGTTGGAAAAGGAGAAATTACTCTTAACGAGCAATTTCTCCTTTTCCCACAATGGTTTCAGTCCCATCAGACGATCATCTTTTAATTTCATCACATTTTGAAATGCCAATTCAATTCAATTCAATTCAAACTCTTTCTATTTGGGACAGTCGAAAATTTAGGTTAAACAACATCCAGGAATGTACTGAATAGTTTCGTCAATACGAAGTCATTGTTACAAATCACATAATAAGCTCGTAGCGTCACACTGATTTTGTTTCAATGTTTATAAATTAGACGTTAGTACCATATTTGTGTTCTCGCAACAATTCGCACATGTGGTTGCACTCGAAGCTTGTAGAGGTGTAAAACGATTTGTTCTGCACGATTTTCTTTCCACAGTGTTGCATTACATTAACACATTCACAACCTTAAAAGTAAAATCGATCAATTATGACACATTACGTATTTCGCCCACTGGTTCTTTTGTGTTTGTCATTGAATTGTCTCATGGCATTTGCCTCCGAAAATAAAACGATTTCATGCAAAAACATATCATGTGGTAGTCATTTATAAATATTGAGATAGAACAATATGTTTGTTAATTAAAATGCTGTATACAAACCTCGTCTTATTTAAACCGTTTATAAACGTGTTTAAGGAATTCTTTGATACCCAGTTCATGTATAGGTCATTTAAACAAATCTTCAAGCTTGATTTTCGTGGCTAGACAAAATTATTGAAGGCATACTACATCAAAATTAGGCAACACCACATTCTCTCAATAAAGTTGGGTAAAACGGGTGTGGTAAAAGGATAAATTGCCCATCTTGAGCGACAAGTTTTGTAGTCGCGGATTTGTTATATTCAGCAGCCGATGTTTCAAGGTGCAAGGCATTATGGCGTAACGAATTGACAAAAAAAAACCTTTTTATTTAATCAATCCATAATGAAAGAATTAACATACGAAAACAAAATTCTGATCTGTTCGTAGCAGCGTTTTGAATACTTTTTAGATTACTCATATGTGCAACTGTTTCATCTCTTTTTTCAACCACATCAAATCGCCGACCTGCAGCAGGCCAATATGTTGTTATGATTGGTTTCGAAACGCTCGTCGTTAAATTGCCTGCTACGTATAAGTTATGTAATTGCTAAAAAATGTCTGCAAAAAGGTCTGCAAATTTGGACACTTCCTAAATCATCTATGCTTTCAATAGATACAATCATTTGTATATCAATCAACAATACAATAACAGTATTGTTTCAACGACAGTTTATTTTGTTTTCAAAGGTTCGCTTCTGTAAACAAGTACCTTTAACAGTCAACATAGAAATAAGAAACTACCATATAGCGATGGATTAAACGAGCAAACACGTTTTCAGACTGTAAAGGATAATGCATAATTATGAAACACTGCGCTAGCTTAGATCTACGCATGTCCTTCCTTGATATCATTTGCATTAATGATACAATATGCATGACCTGTCATTGCATTGACGTTTGCTGGTTGGGCATCAATACAGCTTATCAATCTCGATGTTCTCTTGACAACTATCGCATTTCCGTCATACCTTTTGGTGACCAAAATGACTCGTTTGAATGTATTTTTAGGGATTTGGGTTTGTTATTGGAACACTACAACGTACTATTCAAAGTATGATTGGTATTTGTAGATTCAAAAGGTATCTATTAACGAAACAATTTACATAAACACATGTTATATATTCAAATACATGTATTAACATAAACACATTTGTTATGTGAAAGATCATAAGTGACAAATAGTAAAAGAATAGTAGGAACTGAGCATAAGCTGAATCCAAATAAAGTCATCAATATTCTTACATATATGTTTTGAGTTCTGTAATTAAAAGCTTCAACCAGGACGTTCTATTCTGATCTTATAGTTTTATATTGTCGAGACAGATTCTTCTATTTCGCTGCAAATGTTTATCGAATCATTTAGACGATATAGCTTCAACAGCCTTATATTACAAAATTCAATGAAATCCATCTTCAACCACATGAAACTTTGCATTTGAGCGTAAAATTGCAATCTTCTGTTTATTCCCAAGTACCATTACATTTCCACCATGAGATTGTGGCTAAAGCACACACAATTATGCGCTGTGAAGATAAGCATCATCAAGTAAATCAAAATTCTTAATATTTTAGACTTAACATAGTTATAGCTCAATGCATTTGTAGGTATGTTCTATGTTTAAAATCCATTCCGTTGTAATACAATTCACCAATATTCGAGTTAAACTACAGTTCTTTGATTCACTATCATTTCTAAGATCATGAGTTACCAAACATATCCATTTTGACATAAATTGCAAATATATTTCTCCCTACACAGTAAACTCCTCTAAACATATCACAACTTTGCTTTGGATGCTTATAGATATGCAAACGTCTTTCGAGCAAAGTATAATATGTGATGTACATAAACGTTATCTTCCACACTCTCAAAGTGCCATATAGTCACCTGCATTGTCTGAAAGATTAGATCCTTTTTGTAAAACATTGCTTGGACTCCTTCTGATTGGCTTTATCATTACCCCATATTTAGGACATTTAGGACACAATACATTATGGGCTTAACAACAACGTGGAATATTTCAAAACGATCACCCAGTTCTAAAGAAAGAATGGTTCTCCGTATTCACAATAGATATCGCAAATCTTAATACAATAAAAAAATATTGAATATGTTGTACTTGCAATAAGTTGATGTGTAAAGTATAGTCCAATATATTCACAACATGTTACTAATTCTCATTTCCTATTGTTGAAGAACCAATTTTCAATTTTTGACGACACCTCATTTCAAAAGATCATATACAATCTGAGATTTAAGCTGTATAACATTACGCAAGAAATCATCATTGGAGTCTTGGTAGAATCTCTAAATGAGTCAGTCGGTTCCAGCCTCTTGTAAAACCCGATACCCATTCTACCGATCCATTCTGAAATACTGAACTGTGTGACAAGTCAAACCGTAGACGACAAACTAAATCATGTTAAGATCTGTTTCTTTTTATGATATTTGGTAGGATTCATTGCTATATAAGGGTTTAGCAATCATTATGAACTGTTTATCTTTTTGTCACACTGGTTGGTTTAATCCTGTACAACAGGGTACCGTTTGACCAATCATTTTAAGGCAATATTTATGTACGTCAAAAATGATAACAATGGATAGTGTCTTTAATGAGTGTACAATATTACGATTGTGACACGTCTCCTTGAGACATTTTCAATGATATATTACTGTGCAGTGTTATGTATTAGCCAAATATTGAAATATGAGGGAACGTTGTTTTGAACTTACGCATATTAAAAGCATAAACTGTTTAGTAAAACTGCACCCAGATGCTTCAATAAAAGGTATCATTAAGTGAGTGATCAATGGGGTCCTTACCATATTATTGTACGATGGTAAAGCGATAGTACTGCCTTTTGCGAAACACATATATAGATCATAGAACATAGTTAATTATGTAAGAATACCCATAAACCGCCATTTTGAAACTCTTTCTTTCGTCTGATTACTTCGGTCGTTCTCGGTAAATATCGGTCGTGGTCGGAATAATTCAGTGTAAAGTGAATAGTTCCGGCCCCGACCGATGTATGCCGAGAACGACCGAAGTAATCCGACGAAAGAAAGAGTTTCAAAATGGCGAATTATGGGTATTCTACCTTAAACAATTATAACGTACATAGCCACATTTTGCAAAGTTCGTACTAATTAATATATTACACAACGGCGACAAAATATGACCATTGGACCCAAATGGCTTTCAAATTTGTGTGTAAACTTTGTTGATATTTTGTTTGTTCCAACTTATTGCTTAGACTGTTCGCAATTGTTGATGAATAAAATGATCAAATTAAATGCTAGTTAAGTGAAGTTTTATGTTTTGAATTGAACCAATACGCTGTACTTAAGATATGTTATATAGTCGATGACACATACTAACATTATCCTCTGTTATACCCGTCAACATATGTTTGGTACACGAGTCCCACGATAAGACACCTTTTCGCAGATGAAGTCGCAAACTACACAAATATGCCATATGCCTTAAAAAATCTCCTCTTTGTATATTTCAAACTTAGATACTGTTTACAAAAGGTAGTGATTTCGTGTTTGTGTTCATCTTACAGACTTCCATCAAGTAAGATCAGGCTTTGGTGGTGTGGTCCTTAGAGGCTTCAGGTTTTTGCTTGAAGGACTTTTGTCTTAGGTTCGAGGCCGGCTACGAATTTCCTCCTTCACTTTTACAGTCATTATTCAATGTTTCCAATAGATTGGAACCATATTACAGACGCTGAACGTTCGGTGTTTTATCTGGTTCAAACATGTTAAGATTAAGATTAGTTTGCATTATACAATGATTAATCCAAACATTACAGGAACTGGTCTAGAACCGAGTGGGTTTCAGTTACAGTTATTTCCGTTCGGTGTAAAACTCAAAAGAAAAGACTGCTGGTGTCAATATTTTTCAGATATGATATTAAGCAGTGCAGTTCGAGTTTATCGTAGTATCAAAATAAAAAATAAATGCACAGAATTTAAGAAAATCGACTGAAATATATTTCTTTGTCAATTCTGAGTGGAAAAAGTGGACAAGCATCAAACACTTGATTATCAAACCCTCAAACCACATTTATGCCATACATGTACATGTATCAAATGCCATATGATATAAAATATATCCAACAGAACATTTTAGTTTTTTTTTTTTTTTTTTTTATATGGGTTTTACATCACATCAACATTATTTCAGTTATGTAGCGATGCCCGACTCTTAATGATGGAGGAAGAACCCATACTCAACTGCCCACAAGGGCTGGTCAAGGTGGGTAGAACCATCGGCATTCCGTAAGTCAGTCGGGAGACTGCCTCTCATGAAAATCCATATCCCTCTCAGGATTTGAACCCACGCGGAGAGGGGCCATGTGATTTCAAGTTCTGTACTCTAACCACTAGGCCACGGAGGCCCCACATTTTAGTTTATGCAAATAATGCTGCATTCAACTTCCCTAATTAACCAGAGTGAACACCTGGCTTATTTTAATGTAAAACAATTACTAGGGTGCCAATAAAACAAACAAGGGTTATCACTAGACTAAGAAAGTCTTTCACTGAAGTTTTGCATCCAACCATTTAAAAAAGACACCTTCATTGTAAAGAATGCGAGTTTTGCGACCGGTCGATGATACAGATCAACCACCAAGCCGATGCAGACAGAATGATTGACAACCTACCTACATTTTCCGTCACAAAACATGAAAACAAAATATATCACATTCTCTCTTTCACAATTGGTTTTAAAGTCATACTAATGTAGAAAAGGGAGGCCATGCGGAAGTCTTGTGTTCGAGCCAAACCGATACCTCTGGTTTCGTGGGACTGACCTTTCGCAAGACACTTCAGAGCCCTAGCCTAGTACAAGGGGATCCAGGAAAGCCGTTACATAAGTGAAACATTGTTGATACGTCGTTAAACACCATGCAAACGAAGAAACCAAGACATAGGAAACTTTGGGTACAACACGACGGCTTCAGGTATAGAGTTGGCTGTGAATACAACATTCCACTGAAATAGAATTACAGCTTGGATTATCCGCACTGTTAAGAATCAACATATAGACAACAGGTCAGTTTAGTCATAGCCAAGCTTAATATCGTTGACATGTTCTTTCTCTACCATTTACTCATTAACAACTACCTTCCACACATATACTGAATAACCATGTAAAACCGCTGTCATGAAGTTTAAACTGTTCGTTAACGGCACTTTTATCATTCTTTTTACAATGTCTCTACCATACATAATGAATACAATTATTTTTGTGCGTTCTTTGTGTCGGCTGAGTATGCTTACAGTCTGGAATGGCTTCAAATTTTGATTGAAGATGGAATGTTATTTACCATTCGTTTTCACGCATAGCGTTATGAATGAGGCGAGAAATTAAAACAGGTTTCTTTTTATCAGATAATGAGAGTGCACGTCGAGAGAATGACATTATCATCAACGTACTGCAATAAAACACTGGCTGCGTGATATTTGACTGGAGATTAGAATATGTTCGTTATTAATTATACGGTATAATTTTGATCAACATAATGTACCACTGGCTCCCTTCTCTCTGTGTTATTTTTAATCCATTACCAAACAATAACGATATTTTACGACTTTGTTGCGGACGACTCTGGAAAATATAATGGGGAAGGAAGAAATTGCTCTTAAAGACCAATTTCTCCTTTTCCCACAATGTTTTCTACCCTTTCAGAAGATTATATTCCAATTTCATGTCATTTTGAAATGTTGTCTGCAAACTCTTACAAAAAGGGACAGCCAAAAATCTACTGTTTGGTAAAGGGTTAATGAAAACTCAACCAACAGGAGGAAACAATAGTCGCTGTTTACCAAGTTACCACACTTTGACCATTCTTACCACACTTTGTATATGCTTACACAACTAAGTTCAAGCGTACCAAACTAAGCATATATTTACCACACTAAATGTATAATTACGAGACTTCGTGCATACTCGTCACATTACATACATGCTTACTGCATTACCATTCATGCGGACCGCACTGCGAAAGTGGCACAAGATTATAACTGTCCTGCAAGTAATGCGAGCAAAGTTATTAAAGGCACATCAAAGGAGAGGAGTACAAATAAATTACTGAAAAAATATATAGAGTTTTTTTTATTATGTTCATAAACGTCATAAGAATTAGTTAAGGAATGCATTGAGACCTTATTTAATAGACTCATTTAAAATAGCATTTTGTGAAATATAATTGTCTCCAATTCAAGCATGTTTATCAACAACCTGTTTTTTTACATATTCAAAATAACGAATTCTGATTGGTCGGTTCAAAAATGTGTGTATCAACTGTCAAGGTCAGGCGGGAAGAATCAGGAAATCTTAATGATAAAACTTGGTCATCTGGGTTATTTCTGGTTTACTTTCACATTTAAGTTGTGCTGATGGTTTTTACTGGTGATAACTATTTGAATCTATCCAAAAGTTTACCAAATAATATTGTTTGATATAGCATTAATCTCCGTTGATGTGTCTTTAAAACCCATCAGGATTTCATTCAACTCATTTAAGTCCAGTCCCTACTTTTTAGAACTGACGCCCTCGATGATTTTTTGTTTGAAAGGAACGTGTACGAGTATTGGATAATTGAAAAATTGACACTTCTAGCAATTACGTAAATGTATATTATTCCAGTAACGTCCTATGATGTTTGGCTACTAATAAAAAAGGAAGAGTAGGAGCACATTCTGGTCTCAGACAAGCCTTTGTACATTACATTTTGGATATACAGAAAACCTAAATGTCCTTATTTTTGCCCTGTGAACATTGTTTCACCATGAGCGTTACGCAAAACGACCAAATGTCTTATTATAGAACAAATGTTCTTATTATACAGGGATTCCAATTATACAATGGCAGTCAAAACACAGTATGAACTTGTCCCCAGAACATTCCAGCTTCCATAGTTAACAAAGATATCAAGGAATCAGCTGTCGATACTGACAAAACTGTCATATAATTATGTAACTACCCGGTATGTTATAAAAGACATCAATTTCTTTTGTTATTAAATTTACAAGATTCATCTTTGCAACCGGTATTGTTCAATGATGTTTGAGGACTGAACATATTGCTTTATTTAAATCCCGGGTAGCGTTTTACGATCCATTTTATGCTAAGAATTTGCGTAAGAGTAAAGCAATAATCAGACTTCAGTATAGAAAAGCAATAGTTCAAATGAGAAAGTCAATATACTTGTGTAACACGTCTTTGGAATCGTCTCTCCGATACGCCTCCAATGACGTGTCACGTTACGGTGGTGTCCTTTTGTTTAGAATAATCTCGATGTATACTGATTTTGGTTTACATAAAAATCTTCCTAAACTCATTCGATACAGGCCAACCCGTCTGTTACAAAAAAAGGGTAAAGGGAAAGATCCATCAATCAACGTTGTCCTAAGATAGTGTGCCGTTTGAATCCCTTACCAATACAATACCGCATCCTTATTAAACTCATTTCCGGTTACAGTAAACATAAGGTTAAATAACCTGAAACACGTTATAAATGAGGCATTTGTTTGTCCCTCTCCCTGTCCACTTTACTGATAAATTTTGTTTGATTTTTACGTCATATAGTAATTGTGAAACACGTTATATTAAAGCCATACTTGCGCTTCTTTGCACTTAAATTTTGAAAGTTCTAGAAAAATTGAAAATTTCGCTATGTTTCAACATATTCGATCATAATTCATGACTCATTTTACCAAGTTTTGCAGTTATTCTGAGCGCTAGTATGTTCTTTATCATTCCCCATTAAATACATACTTGCTTTGTACACATAAATTGATTTTGGTATAAAAACAAGGTAATTTGTAATAAAATGAAATATCTTCCTCGGAGTGCTTTGTTTTAGATTAACCCTCGGATACCTCTTCAAACTTCTTGAGCGTCTCGGATACTACAGTAAATATTACGTGTTGTCTTCCTTGCGAAGCCTTTTAACTCATTACCAAACAATAACGACATTTGACCACTTTGTTGTAGATGACTCTGGAAAACATTGTGGGAAATGCAGAAATTGCTTGTAACGAGCATTTTCTTCTTTTTCCATAATGTGTTCGGTTCCATTAGAAGACTATTTTTTTTTTTAAATTTCATCATATTTTGAAATGTCGTCTGCAAACTCTTTCAAATTGGAACAGTCGAAGATTTGGCGTTTGGTAAAGGGTTAACATGACTATACAAGCAATGTCTGCAATCAATTAATTAGTAAACATGAGTCGCTAATCCAGTCTATGGACAGAATCGATGAAGGAGTGGAAATAGATCTTAACCCTTTACCAAACACGGAATTTTAGACTGTCCCAAATTGAAAGAGCTTAACGACGACATTTCAAAATGTGATGAAATTTAAAAAAAAATCTTCTGATAGGGCAGAAAACATTGTAGGCAAATGAGAACTTGCTCGTTATGAGCAATTTCTTCTTTTCCCACAATGATTTCCAAAGGCGTCTGCAACAAACTGGTCAAATATCGTTATTGTTTGGTAATGGGTTAACCCGTAGTAAGTTGCTATTTTTGACGGTGCGATTGTCGGAATAAGCGGTCTGATCAACAGCTTCACTTGTCTGTGGTTTATAAATACATGCATTTATATTCTTTTTTATCCTGTCACTAGTGTCGTTTTGGGACCGATAACTAGGTGCCGAATAACATTTGTGATATCCAGCTCTAACCCTATAACACATGCACGTGACGAATCATGACGTCATAAGAACGCCATGGCGTCAGTTTTTCATCATTCTCTACTTACTTTTTCCTTTTTTCTCGTATTTCATTTACATCTTGTCTGTTTGACAGAATACATAAAAGTAACAGGATAAATAGAATAGATGGTTGGTGTCTTTGAATGGGAAACGTTATCGAGCTCGGCTTCGAATTATTATCCGTTTCGCCTTCGGCTCACCGGATAATATTCCTAAGGCTTGCCCGATAGCATTTCCCATTCAAAGACACCAACCATCTATTCTATATGAGTGTTTTGTTACTTTGTGTGGACATAGATGGAAAAGAGTCTCTGACAAATGATTGAATGTAACTGGATAACGACTGAATTTTGTGATGCTTGCTTCAGAGATAAACTAAATACCGTTTACCATTCATTTATTTACCGTTTACCGTTTCGTATTTTGTAATCTTCACTTTTGGTTTAAATAAAGATTTAATAAAAAAACTCCTAAGGCTTTCCTGGGTCAACCAGCACTACGTTTGCCAACTTGTTAAATGTCTGTTTCAGTCTATCAAAGCTTAAAATGGTAGCTTTTCTTTTTCGGTTGGTCTTTTTATATCTTAAGTCCGTCTTGAATCCATATAAGCATTTGTTTGTATGCAGTTTAATAAAAAGTTGCGTCGCTCGAAATAATGTTTAGCCAATGTTACTTCTTTCACAGATTTTGATAAAACTATGTATCTGCAGTCGTGATACATAATTCCATTAATGCAACTATTTCACAAATAAGTTTCTATGAGTTAAGAAGGTTATGAACACAACAATTATTGTCTCCAAATAAGTTACCATTTTCAATTTCTTCGTGTGAAATTCACGAAAATTAGACTCATTTCAATGTCTGGGTCTCTGACATTCTTGCCTATTTCGATGATTGCACAGGAAGGAACATTTAGATCATTGTCTATAAAACAAACCGTTTAAACAGTTTACTGTGTCTTCAAAACGTGTTGCCATATCTATACCAAATGGATTGGAGCGAGGCTGGGAAACACTCTATTTCAATACTCTATTTGCATGCGAATTTATAGATTTGAGTTGTCATTTAATCAGTCGAAAAATATTAAAATATCAATTTGTTAGATAGCCACTTTAATCGCCTAGTATTTGTAATTCGATTATTGTATTTGCGATGAATGTCAAGTAGGCTTCGAGACCATCACATACCATTATCTTTATTCAGTGTGTGAGGTGTGACAGCAACCAAGCACGTATCTCAATGGGTAACGCCATAAATTACGATTGAAATCACCAAAAGAAGTATGCCTTTAAGAAAAAAGTGTTGCAGCGTTGCGAAAGAAAACTTTTGCTCGCAAAGAGAAACCTTTTCCATTTTCACGGTCTTTTCTTCGTGATCACAAAACAATGCGGAATTCATACTACATTCGCCATCGTTTAGTTTTGCCATAAATTTTGAAGAATTTAATATTTGTTAAACTCATGAGCAATGCTGGGCTTTAATTTGCTAAAGGATTAGGTCTTAAACATAATTGAGAAAAACAATTACTGTACCGGTACTATGTCTTTTTAAATGAATTAACAAATTTAAACCAGCAAATCCGTTATTTTCTAACTAAATTAGAAAAGGGCGTGCATTCACTTATTCTAACGGTCTATCGAATTCTAAGGTATGAAATATATTTTTCATTCATAGAGATGTGAATGCAAATAACCATATTGCCCTTGTGTATGTATGGAAGCTCAAAAATAAAGCCCAGTCCTTAAATATCTCCGAAGCCCCATAAGTAACATTGCGGATGAAGCAGTTAGCAGTCTAGTTATATATAATCATTTCTAACTTATTTGCCCAAGGTAAACAACTCTAAGAAGAAAATATATTAAAAGGTATTATTATACATGGTCAAGTATATACAAATTTACAAATCGTATGTGGTCTGTATCTAGTAAATCTATGAACAACTTATCTAAATTTATTTATAACGCATGTATCCTTAGGAATTGAACTCTACTGTACTTAATTCATATGTATTAGATTTAGCTCTATAACATCATAAGTTCTTCTGTTGATCCATGTTTATTTTTGTCATGTACAATGTTTTATTTGCTATATAATATTGTGTAATGTTTATTATGCAATACAATATAGCTAGTTAGTTCGTTATGTCATGCTGACTCCCTTAGACATTGGACCATACATACACCCTGGACGGATATAGCGACATTTTGTTGATTATACTATACATAATTAACCAATGAATTATTCATACGCAGAATCACGATTTACAAAGCCATCTTGCCACATAGAAATTGTCTAGAAGAAGTCGACACATTTCTAGTACGACACCGACACTAAAGGCCCGATCACATGCTATAACAAGAATTCGCCATGAACGAGGAAATTGTTACAGTTTCGCTCTGAACACTTTTACCCTTAGACTGCTGGGTAAATTTATAGAAAAGATATACGCATAAAGGAGGTAAAAAGTCACATTATTAACGTCAGAGACACGATGAGCGTCAATAAGAGTTAATCGATAATTGTAGTGTCTATTGTATAATTATGAATCACATTTACGTCATTACTGAAATATTCAGGAGTCGATGTAATTGAGTCAACATAACAAATGGAGTTACACAAGCATTCGGAGAAAACAACAACACTGTTTTCTTCATTTGTTTTATATTTGTGTTAATTTTGTTGAACGCCTTTACCTAACCTTTTAACAATGACGTAAACGCACATTCATAGAATAGACATATATTTAAGAAACCAAAAAACAACAACTTACTCTACAGCGTTAACCCTTACAGTGCTTGAACCGACCACATGCTTATGAAAACAGGTTAGATCACAGGCCAGCGGCCAAGTAAATCAGCGTCTGACCTCTGATCTTGAATATTTGCTACTCTGAATATCTTTCTTGATAAAAATTGAGCAGATATTTAAGGTTTTGGAAAGAAGACAACACAAAAAATTATTTTTAGAAAAATTACCCACCATTGTTATCTATCATTTATGGTAGAGACAATCTGCGGTCTTCTTGTACCAATTGACATATCAAAACCAAATACTTCAAATAGAAAAAAACGATGATAATGAAACAATAGAATGGTTAACCTATCATATACTTACGATGTTAGATACACCATGTCAACAGAATTCCAATTATATCTTAGAATGAAGACTATATCCACTTTATGAAAATGGATGAATCGAGAACGAAAAATACTTCGCGATATACTGTGATACCTACACCCATGAGAGAAAATCACTTGTAAGACATCTGTCTATACACCGATTCAAATTATATAAATATCTCTACGACAGCCAATTTGCCTTACAAATACAGTTTTATTATGGACTACAAAGCTTGCAAAATGTTCAACGACAGTATACAACAAGAAGAAAAGACACGAAACAAAAAGCAGCCATTTCTTCTTTTCCCAACCACATAGAGAAAACCTTAATATTATGTTCACATTACAGTACATCGTTTATTTCCCGGATGTGAAAAGCACATTTCTATACGAACTATGTTCTAGTTAGGTGAGGTTATTGGTGTCTTTTACTTGTATCATTTCAAATGCTATATGACAAGCTCTATTTTGTGAACACACATCATAATCATCTAGCATAAATAATTCAATTGAGTACCCTAAATATGGAGCAGTATGTGAGTTTGACTGGAAACTACGATTTTTTCTCTGAATTTCTGGTAGAAACTCAATATTGGAGCCTTGTTTTCTCCCGCTTAACCCATTACCAAACAGTAACGACATTTGACCAGTTTGTTGCAGACGACTCTGGAAAACATTATGGGAAAAGGAGAAATTGCTTTTGACAATATTTTCTGCCCTTTCAGAAGAATATTTTTCAATTTCATCAGATTTTAAAATGCCGTCTGCACACTCTTTGAATTTGGGACTATCGAAAATTTGGCGTTTGGGAAAGGGCTAATCAAGTATCCTACCTTCTGCGTTCCAATATCATTTCTCCGGGACAATTCTGATAATTGTACTAATTGTAGGGCTTCCATTCCATCTCCATTAAGAAATTACCGTTTATACAAGACACATGAAACGTATTTCTCCGACAACTTTGATCTGTCTTGAAAATCGACGACCCTCTGTTGCGTAACGCCATACTGATTAAATGTGTATAGATTTAACCATTAGCTAATTACCTCGTGTTCACTCATCTGAACATAACGTTGCATTTCATTTTACGAAAAAAAAAACGAGACAAAAAGAAAGAAGCAAACAAACCAACATTATGGCAAATAAAGTAATTTGAAAAATAGAATGAGCACAATTTCTCCTTTTATTAAAATGTTTCCTTAATAACGTCACAATGATTGTTGAGATATCATGCTGATTGTCATATGGAGGCCGTTTTTTTATTATAATTCTCGTATTGATACTGAGTTAAGATAGAATACCCACAATGCGCCACGAAAAACGCATTCTTCCATAGGATGACTTCGGTCGGTCTAGGTATACATTGGTCGGGCCGTTAGGTTCAAAGAGTGTACTTCCGACTTAGTCTGGTGTATACCGAGAATGACCGAAATAATTCAACGAGAGAATGAGTGGCGAAATGGCGGATTATGGGTATTCTACCTAAACGCGAAAAAGGCCGTTCAAACGTGTTTGAAAGACGATAACAAAACTTGTGACATCAGCATATGACAAACCCGGATAATTTGGTCGGAAGTATCCTGATCGTTCCTTTTACGTAATTCGCATCGACAACGATTGTTTTTTGTTTCTTGAAGTCTCGTCCATATTACAACAAAATGATGTATACAATGGCTTTCATAGAAATGAAGAAAGAGTCTTTGACGTTTCGATTTTTATAGATAAATCTCCGCCAGGCATTTGATTTTACTCATGCGCAACAGACACGTTTATTCCAGGAATATCTTAATATTGGGTTTACATCAAAACGCAGTGGTGTTTTTACAGACATTTTGATTCGACACAACAATTTCGTTCATTTTCCCCAAAATGTCGAGTTCCAAAAGTTCAAAGGCATATATCTCCATTATTTCTTTTAACATCAAAACTGACATTGTTTATGTCTAGATGGGCTTTATTCGTCACATATGGGGGAGACACATAGACGAAAACAACACATAGAGGTGATGTTTGGACTGTTTACAGAATATGATTGCATTCTCTAGGTAACAGTATAATAGAATGCCTCAGTAGGCTGGCAGACACAAGCTTAAAATTAATATGTAATAAATATTTTCTGTCTCCGTTCATTTAATTTATTATCATCTCCGTATGGCATTTCAATAAACACAGATTTCGACGAAAATAAAAAGGAACCATAACAAAAGAAGAAGTGAAAAGTAACAAAAAGCACAGACCGTTATATGTTATATTAACCTATTGATTCATATTATTAGGATATAATAAAGTGGTTTGCATGATTTGATCGTTGTCTGTAGAACCTCTTGGACCCATCACAAAAACAAAGATGAGAGTTGATTTGAGAATCGTTGCTAAGATACATGTAAATACTCGTCGAGTTACGTCAACGTCACGTCACGTTTAGTTGGATTCATGTCACAATAACGTGAATCAATGGCACTCGATTAAACCTTTGCCTGCTGTTGACAACGTTGAAACATGTTCGCTTGAGGAGACATTTGAAGATATTCTAAAAAATGGGTTTTGTCCGTTTGTTTGACATCGTCTCAACATTTCTTTATTATACTACAATGCTCAGGTCATCATGTAAAGTTTTAGACCCCATACATACTTGATTGCCCATACGAGCCGGTCAAGACACGTAGAGCTACCTGTATTTCGTTCGTGAGCAAGGAGACGTGGTTGCTGCAGGATACATTTAAAAAATCTAATAAAACAGGCTTTTGTTTGTTAGTTCTAACGAGGTTAAAAATCACACAACATTTATTTATCATATCACAATACTAACTTGCTCATTATGGAAATTTGCCCCTTTACTTGAGTGCCCATTAGGTCAGTCAATAACAAAACAGACTTTTATTACGACTTGAAGACAGGTAGAACCATCGACAGACCGTTAGTGAGCCAAGAGTTTTACTCCTTCGAAAATGAATAAATACATTGCAACCGTGTTTTAAACCCACACAGAGAGGTGTTTTTGAGATCTTACCATCAAAGGTAGCCGTAGATAGGATACTCTTTGGGGATAATGGCTAAATTATTTAGCCATTATCCCCAAAGAGCATCATAACTACCAACCCCTGTGCTTAGAACTTGATCAAAAAAAACCTTTCGTTACGCAAGAAGAATTCTCCTTTTAGAAGAACGTTTTCAATGCATGCTTTTTAGTTTAACAATAATTCATGGAGATTCAAGTCATATTGTCATAAATTTTCATGCCGTCTGTTGGAGATTAAGCTGGAACCGACTTCATGCTTATGCAAACACGTTAGATCCAGGCTAGCCGCCAAGTAAATTGGCGGCTGACCTGTGATCTAACCTGTTTGTATCTCCGAGAACCTTTCCTCTTCAAAAATTAGCAGATATTGAAAGTTTTAGAAAGCATACGACAAAAAAAACTATCTATAGAAATTTACCCAAATTATTTTTCCTGTTAAGGTACAGCACTCATTGTTGAGTATTATAGTACATGTTCTAAGGATTAATAACGGTAGGGATTATAACCTTGGCGTACACACGAACTGAACAATTAGGTCACTGATACAATGTACCGTATTTTGATCGATTAACCTATACTTCACAAGGTCAACAAGGGAGCAGTTCTTATCCTGTCTTGAAAACGGAACAGTCGTGGTGCATTTTACCGCCATCTAAAGCAGGACAAACCGTTGTCTTAGTCAACGATCTGACTCGGAAATTGCTTGTTTCAGCTGCAATCAATACCTATTAAGCTGTTTCTTTTTCTTCACAAAAATGAAAGAAAAATTCAAATAAATATTTTCAATAAACATTAAAAGTTTTAGCTTTTTGAATCAAAGTCTATTCGTAAATGGCTAAGTTTGCAAATAACCGGGGTACCTAACATCGGTCATATCTCTTAGTTATTTCCACTGTCGTGACTATGGATTGAAGTATGATTGTTTTTAGCAGTAAGACTGCAGTCCGATTGGAAACTGAAGTTAATCTTAAAGGTGCTTGTTCACATAATAAGAAATTTCAAAGTCGAAATAAAATCTGGTTTAAACCATGCAGTTGTTGTTTTGTTGTTTGACTTGCAGTTAAAAGTAGCTTTTTAAAAAAGAACAAATATAGGAAGCGTCAATTTTTCTAAATATGTATAATTATGTTATGACTGATTGGCTCAACAGCTACTGCCGGACCGTAGTATTTACATGATAGCTTGAGTCGAAATAGAGATACATGTCCATTTCCATTTCCGAACTTACCAAGTTCGCCTGTTTCACCATTTCTTGGAGAACCCTTTCCAACATCTGAAAAGAAACGCATAGCTCTAATTTGTTCACGATCGATACAATAGTAAGACCGATGGCCCCATTAAAGGGTATTTCGAGGGTTCAATGCAAGACTATAGTAAGTGCTTCATAAACATGAAGCACTTAATATAGTATTGCATTAAACCCTCGATTTAAACTTTCAAACAAACGAGAGACTTGTAAAGTTTAGTATAGTAAATTACCGTTGGTTTTGCATTGAACTATAAAAAAACACCAACACATCTGCTGTGTAACTGGCGTTCAGTTTTGGGTGTTTTTATCATCCATGTGACAAGTGTCAAATATGAACCAGAGATGAGGGATTTCATTAAATGGAGAAAATATTTCTCCGTTAGAGACTCACTAAGAGGCAACCAGAAAAAAAACTCACAGAGACTAAAGCTGGATCTAAGGAAGCATAGCTTCACAGTTAGGTCAACCAATGTATGCAATTATTCCCAAGGTTCTGGGGCCTGTGCAAAAATATCAGCACTTTATAAAAAAGACTAGACACATTTTGGTCAAATTAAAAATGCTCTATAATTAAAACAGTATAATTAGTAGAATCAGAAGTCAGGTATATAATGAAGAAAGATTGGAATCTGACGAAGAGGACCTGTGTTGAAAGGAATCATTAATCTTTTACCACCTGCAGACGACATTTTCTTTACTTGAAGCAGACGACGTTAGAAAAGCTTTCTTAACATGTGAAAAAATATCAGGTCTGCTGTTGTGATATGTAAATGGGATGAAACAGCAGTGTGGTAAGATAGGAAATTGCTTGTAATTTCTTCTTTTGCCACAATGCTTTTTGAAAGTTGTCTGCTGCAAAGACGCAGAAATGTGGCGTTTAGAATCACGTTAGTTACTTAGCTCAGGAGACATGGACATATAATTAGTAGAACCGAAAGTAAGCTAAATAGTGGTCAAGTGGTTGGGCGTCGGCTTCGTGATCGGAGGGTCCTGGATTCGTATCCCGGCCGGATCATGGGAATTTTCCTGAGAAGAAAATGCATCCCACATTGCTCCTCTCCACCCAGGTGTATGAATGGGTACCTGTGAGGGTACTTGTGAGGAAATAAACCAATTTGCCGCAGCTGCATTTGCGCCATATGTTAACGGCCGGTTTATCACTCAATGATCTGGGAGGTAGTTGTAAGAGTCGCCTGAATATGCCTAGCATAAAAATGAGACTATAAACCCCTACCTTTAACATTAAATTACGAAGAAAGATGTGAATCTGACGACGAGGACCTGCAGAGGACATGTGTCGGAGGAAGTATTAAATCAGTATAATCTAGAATTTCATTGAAGAGAACACAATAACCATACATGTCGTCAACACTAAGTTGCTATGTTCCACAAGTGAACATGATCTGCTAATTAACTTCGAAATTTGATCGATAGTATGCATTGTTCCTTCTATTGGCATTTAATTTACACATGTATTTACACAAGGTATTCCACCCCAGATGGATAAATTTCAGAATTACAAAGTCAAAGATTAAACAGAACAAATGCTTTTATAAAATCAAGTTTTGCATCATACACTTGTTAATGGATTAATATTCATACTTGCCACCTTTTCAATCATATATTTTTGATAATAATGTAAATATGGTAACATTGGTGCAGGGTTAGACCGTCGGGTTCTTGTACCGAGGGTCCCGGGTTCGAATCCCCGTTAGGCGGCGTGAAAATTTCCGGGACTAACCCCAAAACCGGGGCAATTACTGGTTTAGTATTCAGGAAGCAGTCATCGAGGGTGGCTTTGAACAAGCTTTAAACTTCCTTCACAATCGATGTAAAACAAATACGGTGAATAATAAAGGTGAGGTAATTACTATGGATTAAATAACGTAGATATTGATGTTCATTTTGTAATGTAAATTCAAAATTAAACAAATTCGTGAAAATGGCTTGGTGAATGCCTTTGAAATGATGAATACTTTTTTGTGAATTCATTCTTCATGGATGGAATACGTTAGCTAAACACCACCCATTTAAAGAAATTCAATAGCTCTTGTACATCGTTAGTAGAGTCTCCTAGTATAACAACGCCATCGGCATTCAACAAAATATAATCCTTATCGCCTATGGTATATGTAACACCTTTTTCCAACAACTTAGGATAACATGAAAGGTCATTTATAATTAAGAAAACGTAAAGTGCGACACGATATACTCTTGTCGTAAGCCACATTTGATATCAAACTATTTGAATGAAACTGTGTATCATTAACCTGCTTATACTTAAATAAACCAAGTAGCCATCAATGCCGATAAAAGACAGACTATTCCATATCAAACTTACTGTCGATAGTGGTGTAATTCTTTTCTCTAAACCAATAAGGGCACACAATGTTGGTTTATGTAACTTAAAATAAGTTCCTATGAGAGTCGAAAGCAAAGCACATGACATGATCAATACTAGAACTTGCACCATTTCTAAAGAAGGCGAGTTTGGTAATTGTTCTTAATTGCACTTTTTCTTAAGAGACAGAATAAAAACGTTGTTTAGAAATGGACAGAAACAAAATTGCCGTAACATCTAAAGTACATCTACATGTATGGTATCGATTCAAATAGCACTGGATCTATTAACACAACTTGTGACTTAATTATCAGGGTGGTATGTATGATGATTAATACTGAACTCAAGATCATTGTAAACACCATGTGGCACAAAAGTGCATCACTGTTTGCATGTGGTAGATAGAGCTAAAACTGTATTGATACCATGCGGAATTGCGAGTTGGAATAGTGAACCTTGGAATAAAATAAAAAATGTTTACAATCAACATCTGTTTTACCCGTTGATATTCAAAATTCAGATGTACCGACAGAACGGTAATTTAACAACTATGGTAGTTTCGATAACCAATGGAAGGTCTTTGCTCTTTTGTATCTTATGGTGAAATGATTTATGTGCATTCATATAATTGTGCTTTACTGTGGCCCTTTTAGGATCGTTCTTGTTCAATAACAATAAACATACAGTATTCCACGACCGTTCGTGTTGCCTTTTCGAAATGCTATCGAAATCAATACAGAGAGTCAAAGTGCTTAATGACTGACCCCCTTTTCAGCTGTTGACGAATTCCAAAGAATGGGGAGGGTTCTATTCAACTGAAAGAAGTCACGCCAGGATTGTTGACATTGGCATTCCCTTCAAAAGCGCATGGATATTCAATCCTGCAAAATAGAAAAAAAGATGCAAGAGAAGAAAAACAATCACACAGGTTCAGTATGTAAAATTTTACTGTGGAAATACCTTATTATTAGGACTTTTCACATTTAAGACTGCATATCTTAAGCTACAATGACCAGGAAGTGCTTGCACATAGCGCCAACACCAGTTTGGCTTAAAACAGAGTATTTTCATTAGCAATCAAATTATCAGTAACCTTAACTACGTCATAGTTATTCCAAATGATTCTCATATGACGTAGGTTTTGACTCACTTTTTGCTATCAGCTTTACCTGCCGAAACATGGGAGATATTTGGAATATATCTGATGTGTTCATTTACTCTACTAAATGTTTTTGGTTGCTTCTCCCCAGTACATTTCGAAGACATTCGTGTATTTCGGGGAAGAGATGAACTATTTAATCTAAGCATGAATTCTGATCACGGTGGTCTTCAAGCTCATCACGAATATCAGTTTAAATCGATTGCTTTATAGCTTCTTTGCGCTTGTAACCAAGCTCAATATTAACGTGTGATCTAACCTGCATGCTACTTTGAGTATCCTTCCTCATCAATACTTTGCAGATATTGAAGTTTTTTGGAAAGCGGTCGACCTAAAAATCTTTTTTTATTACCCAGCATTTCAAGGGCTGAATACAGATACATTATACTAACACATGCTGACAACTTATTACACATCTGTTGGATGCTAGGTGTGGCATTGATATGTACATCTGTACATAGAACAACAATATTACTGATAAAGTTGAAAAGCACCAGTTCAATTTTGCATGATTTTATGGTGTTTAACACCATCTCAACACTTTTTCAGTTATGTAACGGCTTTCCTAGATCCGCCAGTACTAGACTTGGGCTTTGAAGTGATTTACCGAAGGCCAGTTTAATACAAGGCAATTTTAACTCTTAGGGGAGTCTGCTAACGAGTGGTTTGGTGAGCCATTAGAAGATAAAAACAATCTGGCGTTCTAGTGTTTAGCGTCACGCGTGGTAGAAACTGAGAGTTGGCGCTTCTGTTTGTTCCTTGACATAGCTCTAATTTTAATAGGATCTGTGGCAATGTATTACAGTGTTCAGAGTCTGCAGTACTTGACCAAGAAAACTATTATCGAATCGTCATCCTTTTAACTGTTCTTACTTTTTCGTTTTTACACACTTGAAGCAATAGTTGCTTGTTTTAAACATGGCAATACTTGTAATGAGGATGTTATCATTGTCCCCATATGTTGTCTTCTTTTATCTAATAAAAAATGTAATTCCATAAGTCATGATTTTCATCTGATTACACTCTTAGTAATGACCAATCAAAATGCTTCATTTCCGAAAATGGGTTTAAAAGTAACACTGTTACACGTTCCAAATTAAAATTAACGCACATGTACCATGTTCTACTCTCAAGTTCTATTTTAAGTAGGATCTGTTGGTCATTCACCGATAGTTTCACCGGAATCTCTAATTACTTTCAAGCACACAGCTGCCTATTGTTAGCTGGTATTCGCACGGAGGTGACAATTCGCCGAATAAAAATATCATAATACGTCATTTCACGTGTTTGTTCAGAAGAAAATCGAAACATTGATAGTTAGATAAAGAACTTTGATATTTTATAGTAAATTGATGGTTTACAAATAAATATGCTTGTAGCGTGTTATGATTATATGGTGTTACTTTTGTTTTTCGTCTGATGAAGACATGAATCAAAAGTTTTTATTTCATAATATCTCAATTTGTCGTTCCCTTTGCAGAGACGGTATAGTTAAATGGTCATAATGAACAAAGAAAATATAGAATTTCTTGACTTTTTCTCGTCTGTTATTGCTTGAAGTTGAACATACTTCTAGCATGACTTTTAAAGAGGCTCTCTCAGAGATTTGTGCTTGAGGAGTAGCAAATGTCAACAATGTGATATCACAATTCTTGTCACCAAACCAAAGACCGTTTTCAAGTGTTTTACTTATTACTTGCTAAAACCACGTATTTTCGATGTTGAAATCTGTTGTATAATGCTTGAACATACTTCAATCTATTGACAAATTCTGAAACAATTTTGCTTTAAACATCTAGAAAACTGTATTGTTTCAACGGCATTTTTATTTTGACTTGCTAACTGTCTCATAATGTGAACAGGCACCTATGAAAAGAAGCTTAAATGTATTTGACACCGTTTCCAGTGGTGTGTCCGGATTACAGCGGTCAATACATCTATGGACAGTATATCCTCGTACATTACATTGCATACAGATGTGCTAAGCTAAGTCAAATAAACATACTGCTCGTTTTTTTTTTCAAGCAACTGACATCTTTCTTATATAAAATTGTTTGCCTATTGGAAATAAATGGATTGCGCCGCAGAATTAATTTCATCAAGCGTCGAAATTAATATTTATTAAGCCTTTTTAACTGATGTATTGGTAGGAGTAGTCGGTTAGCATGACCATTTCCTAATGTGCAAATAGCTCACTGGTTCAAATTGAAAAAAAAAATACAATAGCATCAACAAATAAAATTTCATGCTTGAATGGAAATCTTTGCGAAAAAAGGAAACTGCTCTTTGGGGTATTATGAGTTAAACCAGTGTATAATTTGATTCATATGTTGCAATAGAACGTATGTCGTCAAAGCCAAATGAAGAGCATATGTATTTCCTTATTCAATTATGTCTTATCCATATACATATACAATTATATACAAACTAAAACATTGATATCTCGTAAGAAATATTAAGATATATGCATATGACCATTCAGATACGAATTATAAGAGACTATCACAGTTATGAACAATAAAACATACATGACACATTAATTATAATTACAACGTCAATGTTCACTTGCCTTTTTTTGTAAAACAAAGTTAAGAACAATTCTAGATGGAAAAGGGTAGATGAGGAGTGTATATATCTTAAGAAATCGAATATCTGATCAAAAAGAAAATCAATAAGCAACCGAATCTTGTATTAGATAAAAGGGCTGAAAGGGAAGGTGCGACGTTTACGAATATTAAAAACATTTTATAATCTAAGTGCAAGGTTCCAATGATTCAGCCAACACTCCATACACCATTGCATGACTTATCTCCTTCGAATGGAGAATCAAACATAAATCATAACCCCTAAATCTAAGGTATGAAGTTTCTTCGGGAAATCATGCACAGTACTAATGTGACAAAAGGAGAGTGTGTTCATAACGAGCAATTTCTTATTTCACCAGAATAGTTTCTCATATACTTCTGTTGGACTGAACGACATAAGGAAACTATTCGCTTAAGTCAAAACTGATAAACATGGGTAGAATCTTAAATGAAAGAACAATATTGCAATGTGACATGTCATTGGAAGCATCGAGTACCGTATTCAAATCCTTAATTCTAGCGTGCAGCTAATACTTTTCATCTTTCATAATTCTAAACAATCAATGTACCACTGTCTTTCTTTCTGTGATTGTATCTGTCTCTTATGAACTCTCCTACTCCTTACTTTACCTCGATACTTTGAGTTTATGCTTTGTACTCCCTTATTGTATAATATGTTTACCCAGTAAGAATAAACATATTGTATACCTGAACAGAATGTTTGGTTCAGTTCTGTTCTGGTTACAATATTCGAAGACCCGTCATTGAAGAGAGACGTAGGCGTCATTGCAAAACCAGGTTAATTAACAATCCCCCATCATTATGGGTAGAATCGCACACTCCTACTGGAGTAATGACGCTATCAGTGGTGTCGATGTCGTAATAGAATAGAATTTAACACTAATTGAGCGTAAGTTTCGAATCGGCAAGGAACATATGCCGCTAATTGGAGTGTTAGTTTCAAAATATATGGCTGGTTGTCCTATGAGAAGTACAGAAACTATTCATCGAATGTACGTTTGTAATCGTGTGGCTTGTTGTGTTGTAAGAGGACAAGACACACACAGATTGGACATAAGATCAAAATCAATATGATGGTCCTATAATAAGGAGCGTAAACACTAAAAATGAGTCAGATTCAATTCATGAAAGCACGACAATTAACAACAAGTGAGAGTTATGTTCGAATAAATAGGACTTGTTGTCTCATAAGCAGGAGAGATAACACAAAGTGAACGTCAGATCGGTAGGACTATTTGTCCTATAGGTAGGCCAGATAAGACAAATTTAGCGTAAGTCTATGACTAAAGTAGTACAGGAAGAACAACTTATCGTGTTGCTCTCTAAGGTATTCTATCTTTCCATTGAAATGATTTCCAATTATGTACTAATTACACCGATCCATGATGAAGCAGTCAGAGGCGATATCGATTTGGATGATTAAAGTTGCTGGATTCCACACTCTGCCTTGACAAATACTGTTTCTTTGTTTAATGAAATCTCTCTACGGTAATTAAATGATCCAATACTTCTTTGAGGAATTGTTTAATTCGGTAACACATTCAATGACCAGTGCACATTATAATGCATGGTCAATTGATATGATATACAGTTATTTCATGTTTCTCCAAGTTGCATGAATAGTACATCATGGGATATTTACGAATCATTCGTCTTACAGTATTATGTTGACTTCGTTTGTTGACCGAAAGACACATATACCTGTCAACCCTTAGTCAATCTAATCACTGAAGTAAATTGGGGGAATACATCACCATTCCGACCATCTGATAAATGCCTCTTTCATCAGGCGTTTCGGCAATTTCCACAAGAAACTCCAGAGTTGGAAAGACGAAGGTGATCAATCGTGGCCAGGAACTAGTTGAGTTATGCATCGTTCCCATAGTCACTGTACTCTACGAACAGATGAGTTCAACCGCAGTTTCTCAGGTCTTGTGACGAACAAAAGAGAGCTCTCACCAGAAGCTGAAACAAAGCCATAGCCAAACACTTCGACAGGGCAGTTAAACGTCTTCCAGCCTTGTTGCTGCCATCCTCCAGGTACAGCTAGTATCTTGCCATATTCCATTTCATGGGGCAACAGGGGCCCATATAAGACACCTTCCCAATTGGAAACTAATTTCAAATCATGCTGTTTTTCCAAAAATGCAGTCATATCAGCTTTTGGGTTTCCAGAGTTAACAATTCCATCGATACAATTTCCGAAAACCAACAGGCCTAGGCATCTTCCCAATTAAAGGGAAAAAAGCCCTGAATTTTATTACGCACAAAATGCCACATAAATGAATGGCTTTCAAAATGCATTCCCAATGTTTTGAGTGAAAGTTTGCAAAACAAGACATGTGTATCAGTTAGTATAAGGTGTATCAATGCTGTGTCTTGCGGTTTACATGGAATATCAATGAAAACAGGATTAAGCCAACAACAACAATCATCGTCAAGCAACCAAACGGTGGCTCTCACATATTTTGTATAACTATAACAACTACCAAGCTTTAGGTAATCATCTTTTCATCAGATACACTTACTTGACCTACCCTTATTTATCCAGCTATTGGTGCGAACACAGTTATTGTACAGAATAATACCATACACGAAGCTAAATATAATACCTGTGAGGCCATTGACAGTTAAACGTGTACACCTTATGATTTGATACAAAGTTGGAATTCGAGCTGGTGGCTATTCCAAAGGAAATAGGAATACCCGTCATTATAAACATGAGCTGGAAAACCGCCATAAGTTGTGACACGTCTACTGTCTATCATATTTTCTCTTAGTTATAATTGAAAATATCCCGGCATATTACCCTCAATATAAATCAGCGATTCCAACAATAAACCAATACAAAAAACAAAGCATGATATTATACATTTAAGTCTATCTACTTATTAATTTGAATTATACGCATGTCTTAGAGTGTCATATATAAAACACATAATTCTAATAATAAATACAGCTGCGAATTGCGTGAAAGACGACTCCAGAGACAAAGTTGGCATTGTATTTTAACAACCTAGAAGCGTATATCGTCAATAATGTGACTATGTATGACAAATGTGACAGTTACTGACCGTAATATCCAAAAAGTGTCATCATTGCTTCGTTACACACGTCAAACTTATCTTTCATACCTATATTTGATCATAGTGTAATCTTAACGTGTGTGCGGTTGTATGCATTGTTCGATGATAAAATGATATTTTCGTGTAAAGCTTGTTTATAAAGATGCTTGAAACATGTCATTCAATACCGATGTTGTACTTAACGAACCGAGGCAAAGCCTCGTATGGACAGAGGCATATATTCCTTATCTAGATGCTTCCACACGTATGTAAATAATTCAAATGGAAAAGTCCAAACTAAAGTGATCTTCGCAGAACAGCTTTGTATGATAGTTTTTTCTTCTCTAAGTACTTAACAAAACATGGAGGAATAGCATGGGGAATCGAATTATGCGTAAATAGTAGGAAAATTCTTTCTTTGATCACCCAAAACATTCATGCATGATAATGTTTCACTGAAAATGACTCCAGATTCTGCTTCCTGGATGTTAACCAGTACTCGCTCAAAATGTGGATTAATGAAAGATCGCAAGGCGGAACTCGCTACTTATGAGATTTGAACCCACGACCCTCGTGTCCGGAGGTCGACGCTCTACATGTGGATCACAGTCCTCCATAATCGATAAATTAGTTCATCGACCATCAAATATATGCACTTTGGCTTCTCCAAAATAAAGACCTCGTATTACTTAAACTTGTTTCAGTTAAAAGCCTATCATATTTGCTTTTACCCCATGTATTCTTTGTCTCTGAAAACCATGATGGCAAAAGATGAAATGATGCTAAAAATTATGAAAGACATAAAAACACTCATGATTGATTTTTTGATTAAGGTCCTTTTGGGATATTTCAGACGTACTGTCGGTAACAAAGTTTGTTGATTAAGGTAACATGTAATCAGATAACACTGTTAAAGATATGATAACTTTAACGTTCAGAATACTGTGGTCTAGTGCATGGGCATCGTCATAAGAACAACAGTTTGGACATTTTTTTTTACTTCAAGACAGACGTTGAGTTACACATCAGCGTAGGGGAGCATTGTTCCCATGCTGCAACGCCTCTGTTTAGTTACTTCTGATGGTCGTTAAACCCCAAGTAGTTCTTGAAATTTTTAAATGCAGCATTGATTTTACCTAAAATATGTGACAACACCTTGGTGACGGATTTTAATATGTTAGGGATGGTATTCATGATTAAAACATTTTCTTCGTTAATCATTATATTTTTGCACTACTGATTAGAGGGGTGAACGAAACCTTAAATGCACTGAGCTCTGCATGCCGGTAAATGAAAACAGATGGGGGTAGAGGGTGGCAAAAGGAATAAACCATTACATAAAAAATCCAGACGGCTATGCCCTAGTTTTTGTAGTGTGAAATTACTGAGCATGGACAGTATACTACTGAAGAAATTGGGGCCAAGGCTGAATGCTGCAGTGAAAATCTCTAGAGATGGGCCAAAATGACAAGTCGTGTATAAAACATAGACGGGGTGCCGAATAATTAGCTAACTACGCACACACGCACACACATCCACACACTTTTATTCTTCCGCACGCATGATCACAGCACATGCGCCGTCATTTACATTAATTCTCCGCCAACATAAAACATAGTGATTAGTACAAATGGAAACTAACAGCAGGGGTCACTTACTAGCATGTGACACCTGAAAGACATGTAGTGTAGACTTCCCATAAGCATTTTCTCTTTTTCATGGCCCTAAATGTTATATCCTATATATTTGCAAATACCAAATCATGTGCACAGACCACGATCAAACTTTCAAGTACAGAAAGGTTTTATACACATATAACATAATTAATATCTTGAAGTTTCAAAGGTAAGAAATTGTTTTTGGAATGACCCTACGCTATCTCACATCGATTCAATGTTTTCTTTGCTGTACCTTTTTTTCATGTTAAAAATTATGTGGGACTACCAGATAGTCTGTCCTTTTTCTTCAGAAATTATGTAACCTGGGGAAGGAATCACACCTTCGTGCATGGCTTTTATTCAGGAGTGGTTTAAATTGCTTAACAGAGTCGATGAGAACATTGTTAAAGAGATATGATATGCCTGTTGATATCAAAACAAATTGTTTTCTAAAGTGGTGATTTAAACCAGCTGCAGTCTTTTCTCTAGTACTGAAATTTAACAAGCTAATGTTGTCCAGAATTTTTCATTTTCAGGTACATGCGTCAAGGTTTGTTTAAACTTTTTTTGTATTCTTCAATTGATTCATTGTTGCAAAGACTTGTTTACATGCTCTAAGTTGGTACATTTTAAATCAAGTTTTGCAATTTTGTCTTGTCTTGTATATAGTTTACACCTACAGATGCTTTCAATTCAGGGATCACATCAAGAAATGCCTAAGCACCGTATTTAATAAAGGTTTAATGTATTAACCATGTTGTTCTAGCTTTTTATCCATAAAACTTATCCTTAAAGTGGTAACAAGTACATAATTTGATCATCTAAAAATTCGATGAAATGACTGTTTAAGTCATTAGGACTTTACAATTACACACTATATGTTAATTTTTACAATACAAATGCTTGTATTTATTTTCTTGTGAATCAAATTGGGAGCAAGTATTTTTGGCGATTCAATAAATGCCTTCACCTGGTTCAACCTTATAGTGTTCGAACCGACTTCATGCTTATACAAGTAGGTTGGATCTAGGCCAGCAGCGAAATCCGCTTTAAGATAAGCATATACGTAAGCTTTTGGAAAGCAGACAATAAAAAATATATTTTTAGAAAATACCCCAGCATTTTGTGGGTTAAGGGTGAAACGACGTCTGCTGTTAGAATGATTGACGTCTCGCCATTCAGATCAGAGAGTGGACTAAAACGGTCTAGAGAGGAACAATAGGAAAGTGGTCAGCTCTGAATAAACTTTCGTTAAAACCACGGGGGAAAATGTCACTTACAGACACAGTAATTTGGTGTACTGAAAGACATTCAAGGGGATATTGGGAAGGACATTAGGGAGAACCTCGACAACTGTGTTTTTATGTGTTTCCGCTATTTATTTTCAAGAAAGGCACAGTGCTTGCTTTATCAGTTTTAACTTATTCGTGTCAGAATGACACTTTTTGTCACGCGAAACACCGCGAGCGTTGACAACCTGTCCGTATCTGTTTGTCTGTGTTTGTATGTGTGTCTGTCTTTATGTCAGTGTGTCTGCCTATCTGTCTGTGTTTCCGTCTCTGTGTGTCTGTGTGTGGGTGTGGGGGTGTGGGGGTGTGGGTGTGTGTGTTTGTGTGTCGGGGGTGTCTGTGTATCTGTCTGTGTCTATGTCTGTATATCTGTCTGTGTGTATATCTGCCTGTCTCTATGTATGTGTCTGTCTGTATGTGTCTGCCTCTCTGTCTGTGTGAGTGGCTGTCGTGTGTTCGTAAGTGTTTGTTTGTCTGTCTGTGCGTGTGTGTGTATCTGTATGTATGTCTGTTTATATGTATGTCTGTCTGTGTGCCTATTTGTGTGTCTGACTGTCTGTCTGACTGTCTGTGTGTCTGTCTGACTCCAATGAAATATGTTTATTACTCGACAATCCATTCACATTCCATAAGAACTATGAGTACATCCCATTTACGGCTGAATCGAAATGACAACCTGCCAGAAACATCGTTTATATAATCATACATTTTTTCCAGAGAGGTATATCTTCTGTCAAATACGGAACTAACACACCCTGTGTACTCCAATTAATTGTTATTGGTGCAAGCGATAGCACTTTGGATCCAATGACAATCATGTCAATAACTGGTTATGAACTGTTATACGGAATTCTTTTGTTGCTGTTGTTAAGGGGGGGGGGGTTAAATCATTGGCGAAATGTTTCTTCTCTGTGTTATGATTGATTTATGTATCTTTACAATAGACTTGGAAACGGTATCTCATCGCATAAAGAGACCGGTATGATACAAGTATACCAGGCAGAAATTTGGCTGGTAACGAAATGAAAGGAAACAGCATTCTGTCCTTAGAGATGAACGTTTGCCGATTCAAACGAACGATTGGTCGTGATACGAAGTTTCCTTCACGGAAATATTGGTTAAAATGATTTAAAATTGAAACTCTGACAAACATTTGATACAAATCAGTGGATAATTAAAGTGAGGTAAAGGGATGTCTGCTTTGAAAATCGATAAGCAATGATTCAGGGGAAACAACTGTGTCCTTCTTGTTGCTGTTGTGTTTTTGAACGTTTCATTCTGACCAATCAAATCGCTCAGAATGTGTAGGCTGCCCTTTGTCTATCCGGCGGAACATAGTGGAGCCAGGTCAGTAGACAGCAGGGAACAAGTTTATCTTCACAATTGCTTTACAGTTTTTCTGGTATGGTCTGCGTACCTGTTTTGATATCAATATTGTATGTACATGTATAACCGTCGCGTTGTGCATATACTGTATAGCTTCCATATTATTTGTATGAATTTATATTAACTACGTCAAGGGATACGACGAATCTTAAGGACGTTCTCGGTAGTGTGTTCTGCACATTTTATCTGCGCAAACAAGGGAGATAATAAATATGTTGCAGATGGGGTATTTTTGTCGTTTTTATAAATGTTTTTCAAATACGGTTACCATGTGTCATTTTACAGAAAAACTAACTCGTCAACATACGTTGAATTTTTCATTTTAAATTTCAAATTAATTTACTTTACATACTGCAAAATAAGAAAATTCTATGAAAGGAAATTTCTAAATATCTACATATCAATTTTCATTGTTTTTTGTCGAATACAAAAATTTGAAATACTGATATGGATTACAAAAATTGTTCAGATTGTTATGATTTGATATAGCATTGAATGATAAAGTATTACGTGTACGAAGTCATGTTTTTTTTCTGTTTATCAACCTTTCAGAAATTATTGTATTACCTTTGAAGATGGAATGGTCATTTTGTCATTTTTGCTCCAAACGGTTACCATGGAAACTGGCATTTTACAAAAAAAACTAACTTGTCGACATGCAGTTTTCTTTTCATTTTTGAAAATCGAATCCGTTTCTACTTATCATATGTTCTGTCGCAAACGACAAAGAAAAGTGCTTACTTAATTTATAATATCTGAGTACCCATTATAAACTGAAACTAAGAGATATCGCAGGAATAGAGAACAGAGAAATCAAATAATGGGATGATTGGCACTTTGTTTTAGCATATAATGCATCTTACACGATCCAAAAAAGGTTAAAAATCAACATACCGTACGGCAAAGAAGATATTGTTCTTTCTTATCTAAGCGAGCGATTCCTTGCATATTTATAAAAAGACAGGAACTGTCCTCGTAGTGTTGTTGTAGTCCGGTTAATATTTAATAAACTGTATGTGTACTTAAAGTATCTTTTAAACGCACTAAGAATGGATGCTTTGAATAGTGGTTGCGTCAGCATGGGATATGTTTCGTCCCATTATCTTAATCGTTACCTTTTCTAAAAGATATCGATTTGTCAATATTATGTGTTATAATTATGGCCTTCTTAGAGTTTTGACATCCATCAAAGTACAGAGAAAGGAATAATAAGTCATATGTTCTGACTGATAGCGTAAGATACCTTTTACGGTAAAATTTGTAATTGTATATTGACATGATGTCAATAAAGAACCTTGATTCATAAAGTGGATGCTTACAGAAAATGCGTTGTAAGCTGGAACACATAGCCGAAATGTGTGTAACCCTATATGAATGTATGACGTGCGTATCACAGGTTACGAGAACGCTCGAGTAGTTCCAATTGTCAGTGTCGATCTGGACCATCCTGGAAATTACCTGTACAATAACCCATTTGTCGAATAAACTTCATTTACAAAAATGGTCAATTTGCTCTTTTTTGTATTTGAATAGAATTACTTTGCTACAACAAATATATGAAACAATCACTGCACTCACTAGATATAACGTTCAATTTGCTACTTTTTCATTTATCTAATATAAATTTCTGCAACTTTACGAGCTAGTCAGTTGTTACTAATAAGCAGTTGATTATTATGTAAAAGTGACATCTACACGCTATCATAAAGAACATATTTAGCCTAATGCTACTGCTTCCAATGTTGAACAAAGTACCCTTTAGTTACAGCTTTTTACCCAAAATTATTGTACAATCCATTTTTGTTTTGGACATTTTTTGACTGCTTCCAATGTTGAACAAAGTACCCTTTAGTTACAGCTTTTTACCCAAAATTTGGACATTTTTGTCGTCTGCTGTTGCCTTATGTTACGGCAAGAAACATCTCTGATGATGGGGAAATGGTTCACTTAAAGAACATTGTACAGTATCTGCGTAAACCATCGTGAAGGATGGGAGACAGAAAAACAAAGAGACAGACAAAAATATGAATTAATTCTTAGAGTGATAGAAGAGAAAGACAGACAAGAAAATATATGACGACGAAAAAACATGCCATAAAAGAACGAGGAAACAGAATACTTAAAATGTAAAGTTGGGCTTAAACAATTTAAAAAAGTGAAATATACAAGTACAGCTACTCGACCTATTAGGAAGGTTCTCTTTAATACCAATTTTAATGTCTGTCTGTGTGCCTATTTGTGTGTCTGACTGTCTGTCTGACTGTCTGTGTGTCTGTCTGACTCCAATGAAATATGTTTATTACTCGACAATCCATTCACATTCCATAAGAACTATGAGTACATCCCATTTACGGCTGAATCGAAATGACAACCTGCCAGAAACATCGTTTATATAATCATACATTTTTTCCAGAGAGGTATATCTTCTGTCAAATACGGAACTAACACACCCTGTGTACTCCAATTAATTGTTATTGGTGCAAGCGATAGCACTTTGGATCCAATGACAATCATGTCAATAACTGGTTATGAACTGTTATACGGAATTCTTTTGTTGCTGTTGTTAAGGGGGGGGGGGTTAAATCATTGGCGAAATGTTTCTTCTCTGTGTTATGATTGATTTATGTATCTTTACAATAGACTTGGAAACGGTATCTCATCGCATAAAGAGACCGGTATGATACAAGTATACCAGGCAGAAATTTGGCTGGTAACGAAATGAAAGGAAACAGCATTCTGTCCTTAGAGATGAACGTTTGCCGATTCAAACGAACGATTGGTCGTGATACGAAGTTTCCTTCACGGAAATATTGGTTAAAATGATTTAAAATTGAAACTCTGACAAACATTTGATACAAATCAGTGGATAATTAAAGTGAGGTAAAGGGATGTCTGCTTTGAAAATCGATAAGCAATGATTCAGGGGAAACAACTGTGTCCTTCTTGTTGCTGTTGTGTTTTTGAACGTTTCATTCTGACCAATCAAATCGCTCAGAATGTGTAGGCTGCCCTTTGTCTATCCGGCGGAACATAGTGGAGCCAGGTCAGTAGACAGCAGGGAACAAGTTTATCTTCACAATTGCTTTACAGTTTTTCTGGTATGGTCTGCGTACCTGTTTTGATATCAATATTGTATGTACATGTATAACCGTCGCGTTGTGCATATACTGTATAGCTTCCATATTATTTGTATGAATTTATATTAACTACGTCAAGGGATACGACGAATCTTAAGGACGTTCTCGGTAGTGTGTTCTGCACATTTTATCTGCGCAAACAAGGGAGATAATAAATATGTTGCAGATGGGGTATTTTTGTCGTTTTTATAAATGTTTTTCAAATACGGTTACCATGTGTCATTTTACAGAAAAACTAACTCGTCAACATACGTTGAATTTTTCATTTTAAATTTCAAATTAATTTACTTTACATACTGCAAAATAAGAAAATTCTATGAAAGGAAATTTCTAAATATCTACATATCAATTTTCATTGTTTTTTGTCGAATACAAAAATTTGAAATACTGATATGGATTACAAAAATTGTTCAGATTGTTATGATTTGATATAGCATTGAATGATAAAGTATTACGTGTACGAAGTCATGTTTTTTTTCTGTTTATCAACCTTTCAGAAATTATTGTATTACCTTTGAAGATGGAATGGTCATTTTGTCATTTTTGCTCCAAACGGTTACCATGGAAACTGGCATTTTACAAAAAAAACTAACTTGTCGACATGCAGTTTTCTTTTCATTTTTGAAAATCGAATCCGTTTCTACTTATCATATGTTCTGTCGCAAACGACAAAGAAAAGTGCTTACTTAATTTATAATATCTGAGTACCCATTATAAACTGAAACTAAGAGATATCGCAGGAATAGAGAACAGAGAAATCAAATAATGGGATGATTGGCACTTTGTTTTAGCATATAATGCATCTTACACGATCCAAAAAAGGTTAAAAATCAACATACCGTACGGCAAAGAAGATATTGTTCTTTCTTATCTAAGCGAGCGATTCCTTTCATAAATTACGGCAAGAAACATCTCTGATGATGGGGAAATGGTTCACTTAAAGAACATTGTACAGTATCTGCGTAAACCATCGTGAAGGATGGGAGACAGAAAAACAAAGAGACAGACAAAAATATGAATTAATTCTTAGAGTGATAGAAGAGAAAGACAGACAAGAAAATATATGACGACGAAAAAACATGCCATAAAAGAACGAGGAAACAGAATACTTAAAATGTAAAGTTGGGCTTAAACAATTTAAAAAAGTGAAATATACAAGTACAGCTACTCGACCTATTAGGAAGGTTCTCTTTAATACCAATTTACTTAATTTTACTACGGCATTATTCCAAATATGTGCTGATACTTTCAAAATCAAACAAACTGATATGAGCCTCTATATGGAATGTCTGTCTATTTGCATAGGAAACATACAGATGCTTTGCAAAGTTATTTCCCCATCGTTATTCTGGAGACTTGGAGTATGAGCTTTCTGAAAGGGAGTCCACTCTGGTACCGCGGTAACGCCGTTTAGATCTCTCATTTTAAGCACTGTAACACTATTCCCTGTCTGTGAGCAGTTAATATGACGTAATAACATGTGATTTTCAATACCAGTTGTTTCAAACTAATATCAAGAGTTAATTCTGGGGAAAAAATTGACAGACATTTAACACATGGGAAGCATTGAAATATTCTTCTCATGCGGATAGGGTACATTTGGCACATATGTCAGAGGTAGGATATTTAAACTATTTTATTCTCGTGAAAGGGATAAACACTATTTATTCAAAAAGTTCAGGCGGTAAACATCCGAAAAAGACGCGTCTTATGAAAATCAGTTAATTTTGGAACTATCGTGGTATCCCCGATAACGCGGTACCAGCAAAGAGTACTACACAGGAGGACATGCAATCTGACCACATCGGGTTTATCCAATGAAAACACCTCTGAAATGATAGGGATGACGCCATATTGGTTACCTGCGGAATGACGTCACTTTACTTTCGTTTTTAAACATAAATCTTAAATAATCTTAAAAGTCGTAAAAATTGATTGAGGAAACAACTATACATGTTACAACAAGAACTTCGCCATTTGATACGAGTTACTGATAAAAAATGATTTAAAAGGATGTCCAACACTTCCATACAGATTGAACTACTTAACGTGCACGCTTAGAAAATGTGTTAATTGGCGGATGCCGATTTACCCGAAAAATTGTAACCCTATACTTATATCCGAGTTGTATTTCACAGCTCACGGAAATACCCGAGTACTTCCGATTGGTAGACATGTAGGGTATTGTATATGCAGACTCAACAATTCAAGAAGCTCATAGAATGCGGTAAACTACCTGCGAGTATTAACAAAGTTGTAATTATATTTTCGCCAGAGTTGTTTGTTTATACCTTTAGATCTGGCATTTTAACATGCCTGAAACATGAACCGCCATATAAAAAGTGGTCTGAATTTTCTCAGAAATTTATTTGGTGCAAATTCCCTCTTTCACTGAGGTATTTATTTGCAGAAACCCATGGTTTAAAACTAAGTCCTTAATCAAAACTGAAAACTAGTAAACCAATCTAAGAGCAATGTGGTATTCACACGATTCTCGCAAACAGTACAAACTACTCCTTATTCCCACTCTTACCACTGAGAGGAAGTTCATTAGACTGATATACTAACACCTTGAGAGGTCAGACTTCCGGTATTCTGACTTAGAGCGATAAGAGGGATGGATTGAATGATTTATTGATTAAATGAATAAATGGATGGATGAATGAAGGATAAAATGAATGAACGATTAAATAAATGATTAAACGAGTGTATACATGAATGAATACACGAATGATTGAATAAATAAATGAATAATAGAATAAATGATAAATGGTTGAATAAATTAATGATTGGTTTAATGAATGAATAAATAAATGAACCAACGGATAGTAGTGTTAACGGTGGTCTTAGAATTATAACAATGTTATCGAGAGTTCAGCGCAGCAAGACTTTACGTAGTAAGTCGTTCACTTTTATGCGTTCACAGAATATCCTGGCATTGAAACCTCATCGGGTTTGAAACTCGTGAGTAGCAGAATTAACATTGGGGCTTGTCGTTAAGCCAAAGTCGGTGATAGTAGTGATTATGTATATACAAATCAGAGACGAAAATGATTGAAATCATTTGTGAAATTATTGTTTGTCATCGATGTGAAATAAATAGTATATGAAAAAGTCTCAATATAGCATAGGTCGTTTAATATCCAAAAGCACAGCTGTACATCACAAGCATCATATGAAATCATTGACTGCTTTTCTAATTGAAAAATCGTTTCAAAGAAGTAACGTGTATACGCCCGAAGGTTTCTATAACGGAAGAAGAAGAAGTCAATTAATCATGTCAAACATTCCTATTTAGGTTACAACTTTGCAACAGTCCGGCCGTATATTCACGCATGAGACTTGCAGATCTGTCCTAAAACATTCAAACACGTTTGCAAATGTAACGAGCTTCCAAGCTTATTTGCGAATGATTAAGAACGCATATAGGGTATGATACAGAGAAGGAATTTATTGATTTTTTAATTGTTTTTGCATCACTTCATTTGTTTTTGTACTAATACAATGGTCAGCTCATCATAAATAGAAGAAGACTGCTTTACTTCCCATAAGAGCTAGCCGGTCTAATTAGAATCAACAGAATTCCGTAAATGGCTAGGTTCACTTAGGGTAAAAATCAGCCCTGTTTCAGAAACTCATGAAAATTTACATGTAGATTCCAAATTATATGCTTGACCAGAAACTAAAATGATCATGACGTTTTTTCTTCTTATTTAGTTACCATAGCAACCAATGTTAAGGAAGGCTTTTTCTTCCTCTTTTGAACAATTCAAGAATAGTTTGTGATTATCTCTAGTTTTTAATTGCTTTGGCTAGTTAAAATTCCAGACTCAACTTTGAAGATGTTTGATTTTGAAAATAAATAAGAACTTTAACCTTCAGATTCCATGGTAACCAAAAATCACAATGGTATCTTTTAATATTGAGACCTATTGAGATCGACTGATTTGTACTTGATATTATTTTATACCCATGTTTGTAAATTATATCAGATATCTATCACTCAACAAATGTTGTTATAGCTTCTTGCAAAAAGAAATGTTAATATTTTGATAATTCTATGTTGCCATGGAAACAAGTACTTTCTTTCGAACAAAAAGGTACAAAAATAGCAACCTATCGATTGTAATGTAATGGACTGCTTTCATTTCTTAGTTGAGAAACGTTATGTAACCATGGACATAAAGTGTAAATTGCATTATCTTATTGCATTTTAAGCTCAACTGAGCACGAAGTGCTCATTGTGAGCTTTTGGGATCCTCCGTTGTCATGCGTCGTCAACAATTTCTTTAAACATCTTTTTCGCCCAAACTGTTGAGCTGATTTTAACTTAACTTCACAAGTATGTCCGTTGGGTTATGCTCTTGAAAGTTGTTGAAAAAGGGGGGAATTTCTGAAATCTTTGAAAAAGTCTTGTCAGACACCACTGGTAAGAATCAGAATAATTTCACAGGAATGGTCTTTAAGGGCCCATATTTAAAGATTACTCAATGAATTTTGATATCTCGAAAAATGGCCACCAGGGCGTTTTGAACTTTGAACATGTTTGTGTTTTTACTGTATACATGTACAGTAATTCTTTTTAACTTGATAGGCAATTTTTTCGTTCCAAACCTCTGAGAAAATATTATTTTGACGTCATTTGGATCGTTCAAAAGTAGCGGGGAGAAACATTTTTTCAAAAGAAAATGATTCAATGCAGAACTTGATGGCTGCCATGTCCATATTTGGTTTGAGTTTAAAAAATCTTCTTGTCAGAAACCATTGGTCAGATTTCTAATTAATTTCATAAGAATGTTCTTTGTGGCTTCTTTTTTGAAGATTGTTGATAGAATTTTGATATCTCGAAAAAACATAGCCACTAGGGTGCTTTAAACTTTGAAGGCGTTTTTATTATATACATGTATGGTATCTTGTTTTACTTAATAGGCATTTTTTCTTTCCAAATATCTGGTCCAACTTCAATTTGATATCATTACTGGTGTAGTATCCAGGAAGCAGTCATGGGGAGTGGCTTTGAACAAGCTTTAAGATTCCTTCACAATCGATGTAAAACAAATATATGTTTAAATATGGAACATCCCTAGGTGGAGGGAAGAAACTTTGACTAAGATGGCTGTCATGCCCATAAATGATGGAAACCTTAAACAAATCTTGTCACCAACAACTAGTCGGATATCAAAATGATATCACTGTTATGTTCTTTGGGTCCCATTTTAGAGATTGTTAGAAGAAATAGGATATCTCACAAAGCACTGTCGTCAGGGTTGTTGAACTTTTAATGTGTCGCGTTTTCACTATAAACATGTATGGCAGAGTTTAAAACTAAATAGACATCTTCTCACAAACCTTTTCATGAGAAGCATCCAGGAGGAGTGGAACACATATTTTATTTCATCATATTCTACAATTAGAAGTTCTAAAAAAATAATAATAACCCACTTTGTGTTTGCTGATGTCTTAATATGCCAAAATGATAACCACAAAATGGCAACAATAAATTATACTGGACGAAAGTACAGGCTGATCTTCGTACATATAATCTGTAAAAGTAAAATATTCAGTTTCCGCATTGTAATAATTATGTACCATTTTAATGTCCGACATCAAGCATACACTGTCAAACATGAACTGCTGGAAAAAAAGAATTGTCATGCGCTGGGATCGATCCGGGGTTGCCAGAATGTGGGCCATCGACAAAACCAATAAATCACCAACTAATTATGTACACTAATGATATAACGTTTTAAGTTCGTCGTTTTTCGCAACCATTAGGGTTTTTAAAAGTTTCCTTGGACATGGTTTTAGATCAAATTGAGCTGCTAGAAGTAAATAAGAGATGATGTTTATCAAATTAAAATGAAAATTGACCATATACAATGTAAATAAGGTCCTGCATTGCCGATTAAAAGTGATTTAATCCAGCTCATTCGAGTCGTTGTTTACTTTATCGCGATAAGAGTTGACTTCCCGGAGAAAGCTTAAACATGTCGTATTTTTCATAATTAAGAAATAATCTCTGATTAAATACTTCATTTCTTTTCACATTTGATTCTAACTAGCACTAGACACAGACGGTTTCCGTGAATTAGAAATATTTGAAGGATATCGTTCTTAAGAAGAATCGCAAATTAGGATAGTAACAATTCGGATACGAGAAACACAATACGATTATCTCTTAGCTCTACGGCAGCTTTTTTCGATAGAAATTTCACTTTAGTCAATGTTAATGCATCACAGAACCTTTTGGCAATGTTTCTTTTAAACAGAAAACTTTTAAATATGGAAATTTACTTGATGATTGACGGTCAATATAATTTTCTAGGATCCAAGATCAAAAAACATTATTTTAAGATATGAAGAGCCACAAGAGACACCACCATTTTTCGCTCATTGGTAAATTATACTCTCGATATAATTGTCTGAAAAAATCTTGGTGTCTCTTGTGGCTCTTCATATTTTTTTTCATCAAATACCACAAAAAAATGACTAAAACTCGCTGTTTTGGTAGAAATTCGTGGAAAATGACATACAAATTATTTTTAAAAAAATGATCTTTATTAGAAATTATTATCTTTATCAAGATGAATTATAAATGTTTTGAAGTATAATGAAATATTTTTATAAATTTAAGGACTTTGGAATCGGAAAATTATTTGGGCTAAAATACCCGGTTTGTGAACCTAGCTCTTAATAGGGAAAATTCCTCTCAATAAAATTTATATCAATATGTCCCGTGATGTGAACCCACGCAAAGAAAGACCTTTGATTTCAAATTGACAACCCAAACCAATAGGGCAAAGAGATCCCTCTCAAGATAGGTAATAACTACATGTACCTCGATCGGAGAGGAAGATTATATGTCTCGATTGTGAAAATTTCGGGCAAGTGTTTGTACTCGGTCATATTAAAGGTAAAAATGAACTCCATTTCATAATAATTCTGGCTAAAAAATAGCGTTACGACATATTGTCCAGATTCATGTCAAAAAAGGAAAACACTGTTTGGTTCTAGGTACCTGTGAAATTTGAACGGACCGCGAAGTATTGCTTGAAAATTTGAAAGCACTAACGAACGTTAATAACAGAGACAATTTAACATTCTAAAAAGCTCTCGATTGATAAATTGGTAACCACAAAACGTAACCAAACCATTACACCGAACCACCCCTACGAACGTTTTCCCCTATCCCCGTACCACGTTTCGTCTTGCAGTATGTGGAATTTCTAAAGAGAAGTGGATTAACCCCACCCCCCTGCATATTCATTTTAACGCAGCTTAGAAGAAAACAAGTTAAACAATTGTAACAAAACAATAAATTGCTCGAGACTAGCAATTTCTTCTTTTGTCACAATGCTTTCTTCAAAGAACTACAACTCAAATCGTGTGTTTCATTTTCTACCATTAGAAGGTGCATAATTAACTTTGGGAACGTTCAAAAGTGTATATGAAGTAATGGGTTATTTCAATATGTAAAGAACTGGTAAAGACTTGTTATCAGGTAGCTGATTAATTGAACCTTTACTCTGTTTCCATACTTTACTCACGTCAAAGGACTAAAAACCAGGCTTAACATATCTCATTACCAACTGTTTTACTTTAAAAACCACTTTAACCTTATCCAGAGCAAACATTTTTGAAAGCATTGTGTTAAAAATAAACATATGATCAGAATGAGCAAGTCCTTTTGTTAATTTCTCAAGGCGGTTTCAGCGATTAGAAACCAATGATACTTTTACGCTGTTTTTGGTGTTGATTTGTGCAATGTATTTTGCAAAGCAAAATAATTAAAACGCATTAACAAATCGCATTGGATTTTGTTTTGAATGGAATGAAAACGTCAGAACAATTTTCAATTTCGACAAGATAAAGAACAGTGAAGTGGATTGCATCATCAAGAAACAGATTAATATAATTTCTAAAGAAAACTACACAAATAGAACGTCCCGAGTCTTAACAGATGCCCGACCCTGGCTAAGGGAAATAAATAAGAATAAGATTAGAATCACACATCTATAGAGTAAATGATACCAAATTTAATTGCGGATAGTCTTGTAAGTAGTAAAGGATGCAAGATCCCCTAAAAAGCCTTTAGTGTGATCTTCTTTCGAAAACCTTAAATATATTCTTAATTTAGTTGAGGAAAAATACTCAGAGTAGCAAACAGGTTAGATTATAGACCAGCTGCCAATTTACTTGTCGGCTGGCCTGAACCTAACCTGTTTGCATAAGCATGGAGTCGGGTTCGGAACTATAAGGGTTAATATTTTACCATCTGCAGACGATAATTTTTTCTTGATGCAAAAGACTTTAGAAAAGGTTCCTTAACATGCGAAAACTCTTTCATTCTTTGTTACAAGCAATTTCTCCTTTTGCCTCAATACTTTTTGAAACACGTCTGCTGCATGACGGAAAAATGTGGCGGATGGTGGTAATGTGTTAAAGGTTCCAAGCTATTCTCCTTTACTACTTGTGTTGCTAAAATAAATCCTGACCGAAAAGCCTCGATGTTATTTTTTAGGTAAGAATCGATCAAAAGCAAATACATGATAACATATCGTAACACTGATGGAACTTTTGAGGATAAGGTTGAAAGGGTTTTTATTTCGCAATGACAGAATGAACCGAATACGCATCTTTTCTCCCAAAGTACCGTCCCAGATTAGCTTGCAATAGTCGAAAATGCTCATCTTGAACAAATCTATCAATTTTTATATAAATATTTTAATGTAAAGACTATGTGATACATCTTTACTCGTATATATGCGTTATAAGTAAAAAGTGTTGTCTTCTGTTGCTTCCCGTTGTTTCGTCCTTTTCGAGAAACCCTTGAATCAAATCTGTCATCGAGGTATACGGTGTATTCCGAATCAGTCTGACCTCATCTTTTTCAAGATTTTTATTTGTTGATGTATCTGAATTCCTCCTTAATAGATGTGGGAGAGGGTCAATCGATAATGTTGTTATAACGTGTTGCCCAATCAAATTGCAATTATTTTTTAACGCATGTAGGAATAATGCAATAAAATATGATTAAACAAAACTCATTCTATATATAGTTTTGCTTTAGCCACGTTCAAGCACATAGTATCAGAGCACCATATTAACACATTTTTTTCAATTGATAAAAGTTAAATGAAAAAAAAAACCACCAACGACTTTGTTTAATAAAATTGGAAAAGAAAAAACGTTGATCGTCATCAACTTGTTTGTCAATTGGTACCTATATCTATTTATCTTTTTTCTGCTACACAGTTTATCAAATCAAAAAGAGGTCTGAAAGTAGTCGTCAATTAACCCATTACTAAACAATTAGGACATTTAACCACTTTGTTGAAGACAACCCTGAAAACCATTGTGGGAAAAGGAGAAATTGCTCGCAACGAGCAATTTTCCCTTCTTCCACAGTGTATTCTGCCCTATCAGAGGATTATATTCCAATTTCATCACATTTTGAAATGCCGTCTGTAAACTCTTTCAATTTGGGACAGTCGAACATTCGTTGATTGGGAAAGGGTTAACGAAGTCCAGTTTCCAGTTTCAATGATGCGCCTCATATACTTTTAACAACCAGGTACCACACTGGCGTCACAGTGGGGTGTAGCGTGTGGTTAACACGCACCGTAAGATCTGATAAGCTATCAGTACTGGAACTTCAAACTGGTGAGAAAATACGGATTATTTGAAGGAAATGGTTAAACGTACATGTAATTCGAACAGGTATTAAAGATTAAAGCACTTCGGAATCATTTAGCACGTATGCATGGATTCTACCGCCTATCGCCTAGGGAAGTGAGCGTAAGCGCTAAATTATACAGGAATAAACTTGTACTAAATTGTGAATCTAATGGTAAGGATTGAATATATTTTAGTTACGATAAATGTGATCATATAGGGTATTACTAATCGAATAATGGATTAAGGTAAACAACCGTAATGGGGTCGCACCAAATCGGACGTGAACTCGATTAAGGTAGAATACTCATAATCCGCCATTTTGAAACCATTTTGTAAATATAAGAGTAAGGAGTGGATATATTTTAGCTACGATAAATGTGATCATATAGGGTATGATTTACCGAATAATGGACTAAGGTAGTACCACCGTAATGGGGTCGCACCAAATCGGATGCGTACTCCAATAAGGTAGAGTTCCCATAATCCGCCATTTTGAAACCCATTCTTTCGTAGGATTGCTTCGTTCTTTCTCGGAATACATTTGTCGGAGCCGGCTCTATTCGATGTAAAGCGAAAAGTTCCGATCCATACCTTGTTAGAATGATCTTGAGGTAGATATTTCATTCTACACAGTTACATCTTGGATCATCCAAGTTAACCCAGACCGATTTACAACGATAAAGACCGGAGTTTTCCGACAAAGGAATGAAATTCAAAATGGCGGATTATTGGTATTCTACTTCAACAAGTTTGTTTGGATGCCTGAATGAATGAAAGACACTACTTAACAATTCGTAAGTGGTTGTTAATCCAAACTGCTGCAGAACACACGACTGAGTTTTAGATATTAAAGTTCCTCGTAAAAGTGGCTGTTAAGGTACATTAGGAGATTAGGGTTTTCAAATTCGCTTCGTTTCAAGAATTCCTAAGAAGAGTGAATACTGGCGGGAAGTCAAATTCAATATCAACATAAAATACTATCAAAACGTGTGCATTTTGTTCTTAATTATTTCTTATTTTTCAGAAAAATATTTTACGCTTTGTCGTTTGAAACTACAATTTCAAAACAAACACAAAGGTATATATTACCGAATATTAAGAACGTGTGTGTGTCGCTATTCAATGAAGGATACACAAACGGTGTAAATTAAACAGTTATTGATACCTATTGACTTCCCTGTCTCATCAGATATTGGGCGATCACCAATCAGTTCGAATGGAGTAAAAGCACGTAAGTACCAATATTCAATTATTGTCAATAACAGGGTGAGAGGTCCTGCGTGGGCAAGTATTTTCGGTGGCGGACTTACAATGTGTACGGGGTCCCTGGTTCGAGCTTCTCCGATACTTCTGGTATCGTGGAAGTGACCTTTGCCATTTAAGACTCATTGCCTAGAACCAGTGGATCACGGAAAGCAGCTTCATGACTGAAGAAGTGTTGATATGACGTTAAACACCGTACAAACAAAGATAAAAAATAGTAAAGGGGTGCATCTTGCGATGCGATTACTGGTTCTATATCAACGTGGCAAAGTTGAGCGTGATTAATTTAAAACATGTAGGTATAAAGAAATACTACCCAAAATCAGTAAAAAATACATGGAACACTTCAAAAAGATATAAATTTGGGTTAGCTTAATTTGTGTCGCACTGCTTTTATTGAACTCTTTGAAGTCATTCAACCATATCATTATTTGTCTGAGATGAGCTGCTTTCTAGACACGTGACAAGTAATTGCACCAGATATGGATTCATAAAGTCGCAAAGAGTACTTTCCTGTTAACGGAAATCCAACCCTCATGTTCATCCGGGAGCCTCCATGGCGGAGCGGTTCGAGTACAGAACTGTCACGTGACTCTACACCGCTTTGGTTCAAATCCCAATGTCAGCATTTGGATTTTGATGAGAGATACTATCGCGAAACGGTTACTGAATGCCGATGTTTTTACTCGGCTTGACCGACCCTTATGGGCAGTTGATTATGGGGTCTTCCTCTTTCAATAAGAGTTGGACATCGCAACATAATTGAAATAATGTTGACGCGATGTAAGTTTTATAAGCAAAGATGCTAAAACTAGGACCACTGTTTTACACCTTTGTAATTAAATCAATTTTGTGGGTATTTGATATGGTTATACATACATGTACAGACATTAAATATCATCTATCCAGCATGTGGGGATATTACTTTATATACACCTACACATAACCATACAAATAAAAAAAGACAATACAAGTATATAGAACTGAAAAAAAGAAAAGAGATTCCTATGGCGTAATCTATCATAAAGCAACTGAAAAAATATTACATTACAAGTAGATCGACATTTTGCTCGACATTTTGCTTGACTATCAGAAGAAAGATTGATTGAGAGAATCCTTGAATAAGTGTAGGATTGAAATATCAGAGGATGGGTTTGTTTGCATGAAATGGCAGTTGAATCAGCTAGAATTCTTATAGTTCGAATGACCCAGAGTTGGATATCTAAAACACATTAACAGCGTAAATAATCCGAGTTAGGTTCCTCATTGAAAACGAAATATAAGGATTGTTCGGTGAGACGAAAATGAAGACGCTTTTCTACGAAGCATTCAGAATGGGATTTTAGTATTCACAAGAAGTTGTATCGATGAAACAATTTCCATGATAACAATGCTGGTATTTGAAGAGAAAGATCGAAATCAGCATGGATACTCGTCTGCTAAACGACCTCTTGTAATGTACTGATGTGGAGTGCATAAGTCCAGGTGAGGTAATCAAGTGATCAATGTTTACGATCTTATGTCCGAACATGACGGAACAGGTATTGTTTTTTTGGATTACTTCAGTCAATGACAGGAACACTTTATTCCCTAAATGGGTTGACCAGCAACTCTCCGGTTCTGGTGGTATAAGATAATTCGAGCTTTGTAACGGCGGTACGTCTAACACTCGACAGAGAAATCGAGGTCAAAACCCGACAATTTCCGACATGCGCGCCCATCGACAGCGATTTCTCTGTCATGCAGGGTACACACTTTGACTATCATTGGCTAAAGTAGATGATAAATTCAAAAATACCTGTGGCATGGCTATCTTGTTCGGATATAAGATCGTAAACATTGGCCACGTCACTTGTTTCTCCCGCCTGTTGTTTATACCTTTATTTACATTGATTGTTTAATTTTCTGTTTATGACTTCTTCATGGATACTAAAAAGCTCTGGGCTAGTCCTGGGAATATTCACCTTGCTGGGAATTTTCACCTTGCCTAACGGGGATAGAACGCGGGACCCTCGGAGGCCGACGAATTACCTTTAGACCATGTTGCCATCTTGCTGGGCGGTTTGACCACTCCAAATTTATCTAATATTAATCTAACTAAGGAATTATAGGAATACATTAAAATGTGAATAACTAGTCATCTTTAGAAATATAGGAAGATCTTAACTCCCGATAAAGTAGAGGATGTCAACATAACACGACAGACACGATCATTCTTTCCGCAGAGGAAGGAATGTATTTGAGCATGAGCATTGTAATAATTATTAGTCCGGACAATTTCAGACAAAAGACGGCTCATGAAGATTACAATGGTGTCCGAAATCATTCTGCCGGAGGCATCTGCAAACGGCCCATGCAGTTAATGTACTCCCCGAGGACAAAGGTCCCCGTAAGAAGCTGGTTCCGCCTTACGACCTTTTATTTATCCACATCTGACGCGATTACTGGTTATGATCCAGAAAGCAGAATCGAGAGTGGTTAATCTTAGTTGTAAGAACTTTTTGAGAGATAATACATTCGAAATTTACCAGAACCATTCACTGTGTAGTTTATACCTTTTATGAGTTGGTGATGCTTTTACGGCCCAAATCACGTGGTTTTAAGAATAGCATTCGGTGTACTTCTATGTCCATACTGAAAAACAAGCAAGGTTTGAACGAAAACAATGTCATGCAACGCTTTAGGATCGTTAAAACATTGTTTATCTATCTTCATGTTAGTAAAAGACCTCTCCTGGTGGTCATTTAAGGATTGTTTCAAAATATTGTTTATCTATCTCTACGTGTTTCAAAGACCTCTCCTGGTGGTCATTTAAGGATTGTTTCAAAATATTGTTTATCTATCTCTACGTGTTTCAAAGACCTCTCCTATAAATCAGTTCGTTGTCATATCTGAGAAATACTTTTAGCGCCGGGTTTATCGCTGTTTTAACAGTTTATCTTTTCATAACATCACAGTTTCCACGAGTTCACCAGTACAAAGGGTTGTCTCTAAAAAACTTAGCCAAGACACAGTCATATACGACAAGACAGTCAAGGTTTTTAGAATAATTATTTAACTAATTTCATATATGATTTATACCGCGTTGCTGATCTTTTTCCAAATGTATTGAAATGTACGGCTCATATTTGATGAAGGAAGGAGCCCGTATCTCAACTACAACATAAATGTTCATAGAATCTTATATTAACTTATATCATAATATTCAACAACATCACCACCATCTTCATCATCATAATGTTAATAACAATCATCATCATCATCATCATCATTACCACCATAAGCAGCAGTAGCATCTCAAGTACATAAACCATTTGTTTTCATATATATTAACCATTAGAATACATAGAACACTTGGTAATTTTCTAAAAATTAATTTTGTGTAGACTGCTTTCTTAAACCTTAAATGCCTGCTTAATTTGGTTGAGGAAAGACACTCAGAGAGGCAAACATGTTAGATTACAGGCCAGCCGCCAATTTGGTCTTAATCTGACCTGTTTGCATAAGCATGAAGTCGGTTCCAGCACTTTAAGGGTTAAGTGCTACTTGTAGCATTTACTCTTTACCTGAATACAATTACGATCCCGATCATCATCATCACCGCCGCCATTTTGTGAATTTTTGTCTCGTCAAGAGCATTTCTCTTGTTTGATACCAAACGATCATTACCAGTAGTACCAACGATTCATGCTTTGAAAAGATACGTAAACTGTCCTGCGAAGTCACTGATATGGAATAGAAAGTCATAGACCCAGATTATCAAATAGGTCGCTACTCTCAACATGTGACGTTAGTTTTAGTTTAATCATATGTTATTGCAAAAAAAGAAAACATTCACTTGATATCTGTACAACATATAGCAAGACGAATCATACATGAATACAACACATACAGAATTATTATAATAGTATAAGGATGCAAATGCAAAAGGATTGTGACGTTAGTAAGGTGCATCCAAGAGCAACCGATTACTGTTAAAGGCCTATTAAAGGAGATTAAGGCTATATCAAACTATATTATTTGGTAAACTTTTGGACAGATTCAAATAGTTATCACCAGAAAGCACCATCAGCATAACTTAAATATGAAAATCCAGGAATAACCCAGATTAGCAGGTTTTATAATTCAGATTTCCCGATTCTTTACCTCTGACCTTGACAGTTGATGTACACATTTCTGAACCGACCAATCAAAATTCGTTATTTTGAATACGTAAACAAACAGGTTGTTGATAAACATGATTGAATTGGAGACAACTATATTTCATGCACAAAATAACTTATTTTAAATGAGTCTTATTAGTACGGTCTCAATGCATTCATAAACTAATTCTCATGACTTTTATGAACATAATAGAAGAACTCCATACATTTTTTTCAATAATTTATTTGTACTCCTCTCCTTTGATGTTCCTTTAATGTTATAACCAAGTTTGTCAATCAAAACACCATTGAAGGTCCTTATGCTCGTTTCACAATTATTCAAATGAAAACATGAGGTTTCAACATCTTTATAATGCAGATTTGGGAAATGGTAATTTATATAGTATTTGGGATTGTTTAAATAGATTATTTTTTAAAAAATATTTGTCACACATAGAACAATTTCCGTGACATAGTCGCTTTACAATCTGCGTGTTTTATACTGGGTTTGAAGAGTCATCACCTACAGTATGGAATAAAAAATTGAATCCAACCCATTCGAGATATCCCAACCCTTTTGTTTAAATTGCATGATTGTTTCAAATAACAAAAAGTATAAACATGTAAGTTGAGATGAAACGAACGGCATTTCCAGTTGTATGTCATGTTAACAGTATATCGATTTAAGGACCAAATTATTGTTTTTGTTAGAAAGCTCATTTGAAGTCGCACTGCGTAGAGAAGTCCAGAAAGCATGTTTATCGTCAGTTGATCGGCTAATGTAATTATTTGCCGTGATGATAAACATTAGGTTTCTTAACAAATCACATAACAGGTCATCTACGGAATAGATAAGAGTTGTACTGGGATATTTAGACCACACAGATCGGATGGTTACATAAATGTTTCACAAACTATCCAAAAAGAGACATGGTTGCCCCTACTCCTTGGTTGATAGATAGCTAATATATTTTGAGTATTTTGAATTGGTTATGTTTTCGGGTAATGCGTAGGAATAGTATCCAGTTAGCCGAAAGGAAATGCTCGATCATGTATCGTCTATTAACATGACCCATCCTTTATAACTCGGTGGTGACATTCTCGTTCAAATAAGATGCACTGTGTTGTTCACATATGGCGAGATGACAAGCCGAGATACACTTTACATTGCGCTGTGTGACCTGTTGTCCTTGTAACATAAATATTATTGCACTAAAACAAGCGATAGAGCCCATCTTGGATCTGGCTGGACGTGTGCTGTTTGAGATTAATTGTCTTTAATGCAGTGCGTAAACCTTCCAATTATAAAGACAGTCGAATGCCGTTTATTCGAAGTCGATAGGACCACAGGTCTTTCTGAATAAAGCATGTTATCAAATAGTTCAGTATATGGAAATATTGAAATGAATTAACTCAGTTTCTAAAGGGCAACCTTTTTTGTACCCTATCCATCACGGCACCAACGGGAACTTGAAGATAGTTCGGATAAGGCATGGTTTGCGGATAACGCGTGTTGGAATAATCGGGACTCGACTGTCGATGGGTTTGGATGTGTATGCTTGCCAAACATTGTTCAATAAATACTATATTGAAATATCGATAGATACTGTTAAGAATAGTCTTCCCACTAAAGAAATAATCAGAGTACGATTTCGAAATGTTACGAATGATTTTGTAAAAAAACACACAGGAGGTAATTGAAATTGAACAAAAAAAGTTTATGTCATAGTCTACGACAAATGAAAGTATATCAAGAATTAGTAGATATTTCTCCTGTGTGAAAAACTTAATTCTCAAACATGCTTCTCGAAAGATCGTTAATCCTTTGAAGAATGCCTCGGTTTGAACTATCTCCAAGTCTGATGATAGAGTTCAAAATCCCAAAACACGAAAATAGCATGTTTCTTTTGTCATCTCATTTTTTTTTTTAATTTCAGCTGCATAGCAGCCCATTTATTTCCAAAAACAGTAAATAACATAGAATATTTTTACACAATGACCCTTCAGCAACAACAACTAAAACAAAAAAAAAATATATATATATATATATAGATACACATGTACTGAGCCATTGTCTAATCAACATCTATGAGTAAAGCTGGAACAATTCCCCCAAATAAAAAAGTGTTATTAAAACTTAATTGCTAGGACTAATGAAGAGTACAGACATGAACTAGAAGGACTTATTTTGTTGCAGTCCTATACTGAGGCACATATTGTGAGGTTCCCTATTAACATTATTGTTCAAGGAATTGTCATATCCATGTATTGTAAAAGACATTGTATTTTACCAACAAATTCAAGTATGTACTGGTCACTAGTCTCAACCTATAAAGGTGTTACAGCTACAATTGGGTTAACCCAAAACATAGGTATACATTTTTTACTGTACTTGGATTTTATTTTTTTTTTTTATATTATCAGCTAATTCAAAATTATAAAGCCGTATTATCAAAAAATGTTCTCAGTAAACTTTTCAAAAGACTCAGGCCCAACCTCAAAACAAGTATCTGTGTTGTATTTTTCAAAAGAACTTATACCCAGATTAAACGTTTATATGAACTGTCCTATCAGTTGTATAAAGTTTGATAATGTTATCAAAAACATCAAATGATTATTATCCAAAGGCCATATCTAAATCAGATTTTGTCTAAGGACACTATTTTGAGGATAGAGCTTATAGTTTCAAAGTATATCTCAGTCTTCTATCTAAAAATAAAAAAAGGCAAGCTGCGAGAAAATGTTTTTCTTTATGAGTGCACCAATTTGTCTTATTCATATAAAATATCAACATAGAACACTATTAATAAAAGCATCATAAAGAAAGAAAACTTCAATGTATGATTGCACACTCATAGTAGCAGAGTTAACTTTCAAAATGGTCTATATTCAACTAAGCAAAAAACATCAACAGGTAAAAAAACTTCAAAATACAAAAACAGGTAAAAGAAAAAAAAAGAAAATTTAAAGTAATACGGCAAAAAACCATGGGTCAAAAAAGTAATTCTTTTTTAAATTGACCAATTCATGTGGCTGTGTCTTGAGGGTCGTTGCGATGAAGAGAAAAAAAAAACTCACAGCTACGAAAAGCTATGAATTGGTAGAAAACAATAAGATTGAAAAAGGTAGTGTCAGTCAGTTGTAATGAGATTTTTATACTTTTCCCATTGAGCTTCAAATTTAGGCATGTTTAAGTTCTTCTTTGCCAGAGATCTTTCTACATGGTATCTTGATTTTACTATTTTGGAGAACGCCTGAACAGATGGCATTTGATCTCTCATTTTACAAGAAAACAAGAAGGTTTTGGCTTGCAGCAGTATTATATTCATGACTCGAGTCTAACTTATTGCCTCCAAATAAGATCTCACAAGTGGTCCAATCTGAAAAATTCAAATTACATCTATTCCTGATATAGTTTGACAATGCCACCCAAAATTGTGTGGTTATGTCACAGGACCAAAATAAATGTAGGATAGTCTCTGGAGCACTTTTGCAGAACGAGCAAGTATCTTCTTCTGATAAACTCATCTTTTTAAGTAAATAGTTTGTGCCAAGTATTCTATGGTTTATTCTAAATTGAAACCACAACAATTTTGGATCTCTAGTATGTTTAAATGCTATGTCATATATGGATTCATGCATTAGAATTGTTGGGTTTGGTTGGGCAATAAGTTCATCTTTCCATTTTTTGTAATGACTTAGGAAATTCCTCTTTTATTCTAATACACTTGTAAATGGTTTTACATCCCTTGAGATCTTTTTTGATGATAGCAAGTCCTATTGGAATGGGGGGATGATAAGTTTTTCTTGGTGTGTATGTTACATTTTTTACCTCAAGGAAGTTTCTTATTGCAGCCAAAAGCCCATTATACTCAATAAAGTTGGTTCTTATATTAAAATTAGCCATGAATTCTCTGAAGGAATAAAATTCTCCTCTTTGGTTTATTAGATCTCCAAGAAAAATGATTCCTGCTGCAAGCCATCGCCTATAACAAACACTAGAGCCTCCGACCTTAATATCTGGATTGTACCATATGTTAGTCGAGTAGCACTGCCTTTCATTTGCCACTTTCAAATTACGACATAAAGTGTAGTAACTATGTAACACGTCTTTCCAGAATGGATTCATTTCATTATTTAAATGCCTTTTTGTATAATCAGAGCCATATTTATAAAATTCGTTCATTGCCTCACAAGTGAAGTTCACCAATTGACTAAATTTGTTATCCAGATTAAAAATTCTCCTAATCCAAGTTGCTTTCAGACTGAGCATAAAGGCATTCAAGTCTACCATTTTCAATCCTCCATATTTATATCCTTGTGTTATAACTGTTCTTTTAATCTTATCATTCATGTTGCTCCATAGAAACTTAAAAAATAATTTTTGAATGAAGTCTATTTTTTCCTTTGATGGATTTGGTATTGATAAAATTAAATGATTCAATTTAGAAAGTGCAAGAGTTTTGATAACAATTAATTTGCCAATTGGTGATAGAACTCGTTTTGACCAGGCAGAAAACAGCTTATTAATCTCTTCTATTTTGGAGTCATAATTTATATTTACCATTTCAGACAGATTTGTTGATAATCTAACTCCTAAAACTGTGAACAATCCATTCTCCCATAAGAGTTTATATTCTGGACAGAGTATATACTGGCTATTCTTACAGGATCCAATCCAAATTACTTTTGTTTTATCCGTATTAATATTAAGGCCGGAGATTCTTCCATAGAATTTTAAAACCAACATTGTATAACGCAATGACTCGTCTGTACCATCTAAAGTAAGGCTTGTATCATCAGCATATTGAGATACGATGTATTCCTTTCCGTCTATCTTAATACCTTTTATCTTAGGGTTATTTCTAAGAAGAATAGATAAAACTTCAGCACACAAAATAAATAAGTATGGCGACAAAGCATCTCCCTGGCGCCAGCCTCTTTGCAAGTAAAACCATTCTGACATATGCCCATTAACAGTTACGCAAGACTCAACATTAGTATAAAATAACTTTACCCATGACCTTAAAGATGGTCCAAAGTTAAAAAATTCCAGGACTTTCATCATAAAATTCCATGAAACAGTGTCGAAAGCTGCTGCAAAGTCAATCAACAATACAAGCCCTGGAATGTTGTTCTTTTCAGTATAAAATAGAATATCATATAATAATCTAATGTTAGATGCCATAGGTCTTCCTGGAAGGAACCCAGTTTGATCTTCATTAATAATGTTCCCTAAGATGTATTTTAGTCTAAAGGCAATTGATGCTGATGCAAGTTTATAAGTAACGTTTAATAAAGTTATTGGTCTCCAATTTTTTAATAGAGATTTATCCTTATTTCCCTTTGGAATACAAGTAATTACTCCTTGCTTTTGGGTAACTGAGAGTTCCCCCACAGTGTATGCATAATTAATTGATCTTACCAAGAACCAACCAATGTCATTCCAAAAGAATTTAAAAAAATCTACAGTAAAACCATCATTTCCAGGACTTGTATTATTTGACATTCTTTTGAGACTATTTAGCATTTCCTCATAACTTAAAGCACCTTCAATGGAGTCTTTTAAGTTTTCATTTAATTTGGGTATCTCTATATGATTAAATTTTTCATTTAAATTAATGTTATCCGTTTCAACCTCCTTGTATAAGTTTTGGTAATGTCGTTTAGTTTCTCTCAGTATTTCATCTTGTGTATTTAGACAATCGCCTGAAGCTGTTATTAATTTGTTCATAAATTTTGAGACGTAATTTCTGTTTTCTAAATTACAAAAGTATTTTGTAGGTTTTTCTCCCTCTTGAATCCATTTAGCTTTAGAGCGAATAAAAACTCCCTCCATTTTCTTATTTCTCAAATCCAGAAGCTCCTGGTTTTTAATATCTAAAATGTCATAATCTATAATAGTTTGCTTTTCAAGTTTTTCAATTTCCTTCAAAAAGTTTATTTTCCCTATTTATGCTGTTCTTCTTTTTATAAGAAGCATATGATATAGACATACCACGAATAGCCAGAAGCAGCGATTCAAGGAATAATTGGTCATTTATTTGAAATGTAAGATCTGTCGAGGGTATTTCATTAATTGCAGTATGAGAGTCAGGAATGTTATTGGCATATTGCGTTTTGGTATCAAGAATTACTTTCTTGGCTTCCTGTACATAGTCTTTATCTTTTAACAATGAATTATTAAACTTCCAGTATGAAAATCCTTTTTTAAATTTACCCAATTGTACACACATGTAAATTAATGAATGATCTGTTCTATAACCTGGTAATATTTTTGTATCTTCTATATCTGTAAATAAGTTATCAGAAATTAGAAAGAAATCAAGGCGTGCTTTTTTAATGGGGTTCCTTCTGAACCAAGTATATTCTTTATTTTCTAAGTGAGATTCTCTCCAACAATCTATCAAATTATGCTCTGTCATCAAAGTTAAAACACTGTTTCTTGCATTTGGGTTATTTAGGTTAACATAGTTGTAACAGTCTATGTCTGGATTAAGAATGATATTGAAATCTCCCCCTATAATAAATGAAGTATTCTCATAGTTTGTCATTCTTTGCATAATATCTTGGTAAAAGGCAGGATTGTCTCTATTAGGACCATAAATATTGATAAGTGTTACATTTTTCTCCCCAAATTTGCAGTTAAGAATCAATAAATTACCGTTTGTATCCTTTTCTGTATTCATAATTTTGCAATCAAAGTTGTTATTAATAAGTGTTGCTACCCCCCTTGACTGTGTATTATGGTTGCTAAAGAAGCAATCATAGCCCCACTGACTCCTGATGTAAGCCTCTTCAGTAACTGTAAAATGGGTATCTTGCAGAAAGCATACAGAGTATCTTTTACTTTTAAGTAAGTTTAACACATCTTTTCTTTTGCTTTTGTCGCCTAAACCCTGGACATTCATAGAAGTTAATGAAATTTTTTCAGCCATGTATAAAAGAGTTATTAAAAAAACTCTGAAGCTCTGGGAAAAGTTGACTTATTTTCGTAAAAATACAAAGACTGGTACCTATAGCGCTTTCATGTGGCAAAAGACTGTCCTGCAAGACATCCGTCACATGCTTGGTCCCCCATGGTTTAAGACATTTAATCATAGATATAAATTTAGCTGTAAAATAAGAACAGAAAAGAAAAACAACAATTAAATAACACAGTGGAATAACCAAATCATTGTTTTGGAGAGAGGTAGAAAAATAATATACTGCTAGCTATGTACACACACAGAAGTTCTTATTATTTAAGCCAATTTCAACACAAGAAACTCAACTGACTTTCAGTATGAAGCCATTTTTAAAGTGAAATGTTTTAAAAAGAATGTGAAAGGTGCAACACTCCTACTATTAAATGAGAAGTTTTTCATTTCGGCCATATGTTTGTCAAAGATGTCAATCTTCAGATTAATATTGTTTTACTCTCTACCTTCTATCAAAACATACTATGACATGTATATCATCAAAATTCATGGCAGCAACTAATTACTTGTTTTCTATGCATTTTTCACTCGTTTCACGAATGTATCTATAATACAAGCTAGGAAGCATTAAAACAAAAGACTTTATTTTCCTCAATAACCTACTTATTCTACTTTGTCAAAAAATAAGAAAAACAGAATGAAACCTGGAAGGAGACTATCTTGTCAGCATCAACTTCCTTATGTAAAAATATCACCCATAATCTGATACTTCTCTGCATTCTTTCTACACAGAATTCATCATTGAATTCATTCATTGTCATCTCATTTTAGCTGCCACACACTTGCTAAAGTAGTCACATGATCAAATCTTTTATCTAGTATCTGTTGTAACATTCGACAAAATGGTAGTTGGTCTCTCTCTTTCTATCTCATTCTATCTTTCGTCCATCTCTCATTCTATCTCTTAATGGTTCGATTCAATACTGTAGCAAGTTTTTTAAAAGGGGAATTACAAAATCAAAACAGTGCCTTTATCATCCGAATGGATCCCCTGCGCTGCTTTATCTAGCCTAACTGCCCTGTACGCCTTCATATTCAAGTAACTGCTAATTTGTTTGAAGGGATCATTAAATCATTGTGTATATGGGGAGTTTATACTTTGTGTATGGGGAGTTTACACGTTTGATTTTGAGATGCTGGTAGCTCCCTTATTAAATGTTGTGATGTTTGCGGAGTAAAAGTATTTAACCAAAACCGAGTATTTTTACTGTCCTGACTTGAAACCGCTTACCAACATCAATATATTCAAGATGAAACTTAGAAATCTTCAACTGGACAGGCTTTGAATGAAGAAATAAAGAAGTGGCATTGATTTTCCAGCAATGTTACTATGGTTTAAAGAGCCTCTCTCTGAGAAGTATGCTTTGAAAGTACGTGTAATAGATGTTGGAAATTGAATGTTCGGTATCCTTGTCAATAAACCAAAGACCGCGTTCAATTTATTTACCTATAAGTTGCTTAACTACCTTTTCACTAATTAATGTGAGGTGAACCTTCGCCCCTGTCTTTTCGTATTTGGGAGCCATGCGACGGTGGTATCTGAAAATACCAACGTTACTCTAAGTTAAGATCGTTATTTACAAAATAAACCCGTGTAAACAGTCTGCGAATTTAATGTTCTTATCTTTCCTGTACACTTATGAGCAGGGTAGGGATGACCTCAATAATCAAGTTCTACGTTACTTTAAAAATCATGTTGTCATTTTTGCAGAAACGTCATTCTTTTCCAAAGTTAAAATCTCAATCTCTGAGAGTCTCTTTAATACTGGCATTAAATTCTGTCTAGATCCGACAGGTTTATGTCTATATAGCTGTAAAAGGATTATTACAGGGGGCCTTCATGCCGACCCGATGCGGTGAACAAGAAACAGCGCATTCCCTAATCGCTCATCGAACGACATGTTGTTTATAAATAAACGCGCGAAAACATGATCGATCTGGTTTCTAAAGCCCTGGTTTCGAATGTTTTTGCAGCAAACGATATTGATAATTAGCTATAGCCCTCGTTTCGAATGCAGCAGACGATATAGAAACTAATACAGGCTATGACTAAGCGAATTGAAAAGCTATTCGAAATTTAACCCAATATCGTGCGTTTGTTGTATTGCAGTTTTATGACATTTTTAACGGTAATTCAGTCAATATTCCATCGATCAGTGCACACTTATATGTATATTGATTGTAGAAAAATGAATTAATTTCGACAAAGGAAAATTACCTTACAGTGAGGAAATTCAGACTCATTTAAATTGAATTTGCTTATCTTATGTTAATTCTTATCCGTATCATGATATAAGTACTCAAAGCTTTTTCAAGTGTGCTTGCTGGAAATTCGTTTAACCCTTTACCAAACACCAACATTTTCAACTGTCCAAAATTGAAAGAGTGTGCAGACGAAATTTCAAAATACAATCAAATTGACCAATAATGTGCTGATAGGACCGAAAACAATGTGGAAAATGAAAAATTGCTCGTTAAGAGCAATTTCTCCTTTTCTCACAATGTTTCAAGAGTAGTTTGCAACAAACTGCTCAAAATGGTTATTGTTCGGTAATGAGTTAAAGTCGTCTGCGTTAGTGAAGGATCAATTAACTCGATTTTAAACGGAAGTGCGCCTTGCAGACCGGTATCGGGGCATAAATTACAACACTCTGCAGGAGGATATATGAGTTATTGTTCACTTATAATGGTTTAATGAGGATGCATTACCTAATTAATCCAGAATAAGATTGCGTTCTAAACCTCATGTAGACGAACTTTCATCGGTTTGAGAGTACTTTCCAGAGACGTATTCGGTCCACAAGTACGTATATTGGTAGTATTTAAAGGTACTTAATCACAAATATAAGAAAACTTGGATAGTAAAACTTTATTTCTCTAAAGCTTTATAGCGGTTTTACTATTTTATGGGACGTAACGGAATATAGGCAATTAAAGTAAAATTAGTTTGTGTCTTCGTATTTAGACAGTATATTCAAAGTTCAGTATAAATATATTTTTGTCGGTTAGGTATCAAGATGTCTCAACCCCCAGCTTGCTTCAGACTGCGGTTTTAACATTTTGGAAGCTAATAGTCCATATAAGCATGAATACACCGAATACGTTACAGAGTATTTTAAGGCTGAGGGTTTGCCATTATGCCGAAAATTACAGATCTATTTACATAAACTGCTCGTTGACAGGTGGCAATCAAAATATATATCAAGGGTTGGGTGTGCCTGTAATTACCTAGCACTCAATCAAACGCCTAATAAACTGGTGTATTAGGTCTTTAAATCAAGATATGAGCAGTTGAGTAGTGTAATGTTTCCGCTACTTCTCGGGTGTAAAATCGTGTATAGAGAACACAAAGATGTCCGATATCCTTTAACCCTTATAGTGCTGCATTCGACTTCATGCTAATGCAAACAGGTTAGATCCAGGCCATCCGCCAAGTAAAATTGGCGGCTGGCTTGTGATCTAACATGTTTGCTTCTCTGCGAATCGTTCCTCAACAAAATTAGGCATATATACAAGGTTTTGGAAAGCAGACGACAGACAAATCTATTTTTTTTCAGAAAAATACTCACCATTCTACGGTTAACACACGTCTGTGTTTGATTGTACGTCCGAAATAATACGGACTAATGCACTACCTTAGTCTAGATACATGGGTATGAGGAGGGAAATTAAAAATTCCTTAAGATAACAAGGCGGCACATAAATCAAACGATATCTTAAAGGGATTAGTTCAGATAGTTGTGCATTGGGAGTAATGGATGTTGAAAAAATTCTACTTGCACAATCATTGTCTCTAAACCAAATACTTTTTACAATTTATGTACTTGTGAGTTGTTTCAATTCTAAGATTTCGTCAAATAATGGGACGTAGGCCTTCGCTCCTGAAATATTTTTTATAGGTAAGCTGGTTTATAAATATATCAATAGACGCAGCATTCCTTTTCGTACGCGAATTTATAGCGAATTAAAAAAAAGTATAAACGGTTTGCAATATCTGCAATATGAATATTTTATTCCTTTTCTAAACGGTAATAAACGGTATTGGAAGGCAGTCACGAACCCAGCCTTATATTACTCAACAAATCTTTATTGTCATTTTATCAGTAGAAAACAATATTTTTAGAAAGTTAAACTCCTAGTCTATGAGCCAGTCCTTTTGGCAGCAAATACCGCACAATTATCCACCTTTTGATGTACATGACCGGGAAGGCAATTTTTCATGGCATGTTTTATTATTACGCGGCGGCCTTTGGTATACATGCATCTAACTTCAATTAATGACACACAATATACATACGTCTTCTGAAATCTTATAACATACTGTATAGATTATTGTTTAAAGGCTGAGGGTATTATACATTTATCTTTATCGAAATAACAGCCTATCCTCCAATTATATGGTTTAAAAGAAAATATAGGCCATAAATAAACCTATTGGTAGAAAATTCATACTTTTTGTACAGAATATGACAAAAATTGGTTTCGTTTGTTCCAGACCCTTTTTTTTTATTGAATTATCAATGTTGGGATGATCTTAAGGGCAATGGGCAAAATCTCCTTTTAACACTGTATGTATAGACGTGGCATGATGTGTGGAATCGAAGATGCGTTACGTATTAAAATTCTATAAAAGGCGATTATTACATAAATATCATTTGTCCGAAAGATGGAGATATTTGGAGAAATATATTACCAAAACCTTTACCGCACATACACAACACATTTCAATAGCAAGCCTTTAATCAACGACCAAAAGAACAGGTGTGGAGGTTCAAACCGTAGATAGAAGCTCGAGATCTATTGATGTTGTTTACAATTTCAGGGCCATATTCATCGTTTAGGATCTTTGTTTATAGGTGCCTGTCGAGTAGAGACTATTCATAAGCATGTGGTCTGCTTCGAAACACACGTACATCTTCATAGGAATACAAATATAACATCGGTAATGTTCGGAAAAAAGTCCGTCAACGGATCTTCACGATGAGCTTCGTGGTGATAATTCGTTGTTATATTCGACAATCTTCGGTACATTTTGTATATGGCCTTCGTGATTTGTCATGTCGTTCTTGCCGAAATACCTTTGCGAACAGTTCCATTGAAATACGGAATATACCTGATTAAACCTTGTATTTTCAAGACCTGCACATATATATTTTGACATACACCTACGTTTGAAATCGTCGTTGCGTTTGGCGTTTTCCTCATTTAATCAATGTACATGTACTTGACCGAAATACACGAATAGCATTATTTGGAGAACAGGCTACCATTGCAAATAGAAGATTGACAGTCACTTTCAATTCGTAAACCATTCTAATACGACACATCCATTAATCTTGATAGTAGACTTAATATTCTTTTCATAAATTAACCACGGTTTCATTGGAAAGTTTTTAAGCCATTAATATGACATTTGAATTTACTTCCTTGAACACAAACATTCTATTTTACTTTCAGGATCCCGATGAGTAAAGTATGAATGGTACCCGGATAAATGGGTCCCGGGCCCAGTCGAATACGTCCAGACCGAGGAACACCGGTAACCAGCTGGACTACAAGGACTACTCTTGCTGTAAAATCGTTCTTCTAGGGAAACCAGGCGTCGGGAAAACAGGCAAGTCCTTAAACTCTTTGCAGAATAAGTAATAGAACGACGCCACTATTGCCTAATACCATATCCGTCGGAATAAAAGATACTCGTGTATGTTCTAAGTAAGAAGGCTTGACTAACACCATTTGTGTAATTAGGCAAAACAATTCAACAGTAAAACAGGCAAAATCTTTAACAATGACTCTTTGCAGAATAAGTTTTGTATGGTGTTTAACGCCGTATCAACAATATTTAGTTATGTAACGGCTATCCTGGATCCACCAGTGCGAGCATAGGGCTCTGAAGTGACTTGCCAAACTTCAATCCCACGAAACCAGGAGTGTCGGTCGGGGTGGAACCCGTGAGAAGAATCAGTGAAAGAATAACACCACTTTTTCCCAAATCCATAGCTATCAGAAAACACATTCGTGAAGGTCCTACATAAAAAAGATGGACTAACACCATTGGTTATTCATTATCAGATAACAACGACTTATACCAGTGCTGAACAAGTTAACTGATGATAATATGTTGATGGTCGTCCGTCAATTGAATGAAGGTTTAAGGTAGAATACTCATAATCCACCATTTTGAATCTCATTCCCTCGTCGGATTATGTCGGTCGTTCTCGGTATACATCGACAGGGGCCGGTTTTATTCGATTTACACGGAATAGTTCCGGCCACGACCGATGTATACCGAGAACAACCGAAGAAATCCGATGAAAGAATTATTTTACATTTACACAGGTGTTGGGTTGAGTCATTGATATAAAAAGGTAATTAGGCGGAATCGGAACATAGAGGCTTATTAGCAAAATAATTTCTACAAAGCATCTTCAAGGTCTTGGTTAAGAACAAGGACGTATAGAATGGTATAATTGAGCAATTGATATCAAAAGGTTTACAGACGCGACATTTTTGGCGCTGGGGGTTTTGATATGAAGTGTCTTTAAGAACTTTGCTTTATATCATTGTTAGCCAGCGCTATCCACGTATACTCATTTTGTTTATGAACGAATAGTCTATTTCGAGAAGTATAAATCGGCATTCTTGCAAAAATTTAGCCATGACCGTAGGAAATATAGTTGTATGTTCCAGCTAAGCTTTCACAACCCTAATAGGAATATTAGAAAAGCATTGCATCATTTAACAGTATCAAGTGCGCCTTTTTTCTTATTGGGAAGCATAGGTGTTAAGCATTTACAAGAATCTTTCCCTGTAGCGTTTAGTGAAATTCCGAAGGATAAACATGACTTTGCTCCTAAATGACTTCTAATGTATAGGTTTTGAGACCCATTTATCGTGTTTCAATGTTTGTGCGATGCCCCTACATATAAATTAATACGTATCATACTTGATTATTAGGGCATCATGCCTGAACGAGATGACCGAGGTAACCATATTGTAAACGAGTATATTGTTTACAACAGATTAAAAGTGGAAATAAGTATGTTTTACCATACTCCGTCGTGTACATTTAACAGCCTAAACTATGATGAGTAAGAACACAATCAAATGGCAAAAAGAAAATAAACGAATATTTAGAAAGTAATAAGAAACTAAATTAAACCTTTAACCCTTAAAATACTGGAACCGACTTCATCCTTTGCAAACAGGTTGGATCCAAACCAGCCGCCAAGTAAATTGGTGGCTGGCCTGTGATCTAACCTGTTTGGTACTCTGAGCATATTTCCTCATCGAAATTAAGCAGGTATTCATGGTTTTGGAAAGCAAACGACGCAAAAATGTATTTCTGGAAAATTTCCCAGCATTCTAAGGGATAATACATTTAACCTTTGATAAGAGTAAATGCCCTCAACCTTTTGAATTGATGATAAGCAAATATATAATACATCAGTGGTCATGTGGTAGGAATACCTAAATAGTTAACTGCCCTTTTCTCGTAATGTCGAGTCATGGATCAGAATACGACTGTTTCGAATTTTCCTGAGGAGACGTTGTCTGGATGGCGTAAGACAGGGCGATGATTCTAGTCTATATCTAGGGCTTAATGCCCAGATAAGTAAAATGATGCATTCTATTGGACCATATAACGAGACACTGTGTGGTCTTTTACCCGCAATAGTTCATACATTGTAGGACAAAACCTATCGTGTAGGTATTCACCAAACTCGTTAGCGAATTAGTTTTAAACAAACACAACGTTCAGTTCAGGTAATCGGTGCATGTCTCGATTGATTGCGAGTTAAGGGGTTTCAGGAGCGTTCAGCAAGGCGCCGCCACCAATTACAGAAACAGGCATGCAACCTTTGTCCTGATAAACTTATAAAGGGATCAAAAGAATGGCAATGACAAGTCAGATTTACAACGGTCATTTCCATTGCACTGCACCTAAACAGGAGTAGAAAAGAAAAACGTCTGAGATGGTGCAAGAACGCCCCCGCATTCTTTGTTTATAAAGAAATAAGAAAAACAAATTGTTTTCGCTAAAAAAGCCTAATTATCAAAAAAGTGAATAAGCGAATAAATAAAAAACTAAGAAATAAATGAAGAATAAAAAACAAACATTCCAATCATCAACGCGAACTTTATGACATAAATTCCAGTTCTCGGCCGCCATGAGTAGACAACACAGTTTAAAATTCAGGGTACCGTTTTTCTAAACAACTTGAGGAAAATGTTTGCGAAAGTCGAAATTGATAAACATTTCTTTCACATGGATAGTATCTAAAATGAAAGTACACGTACAATATTGCAAGGTGACATATCATTGGAAGCGTCGTGGAGAGATACTTCCAATGTTGTGTTACTATGCAATATTGCTTATCTTGAAATTGAATTCAAAAAGAATGTTGTTTTAAACTTTTGCAAATTTCCAGCACACAATGTTATGTAAAGTGGTACTCGGGGTCCTTTTAACTAAACAACTCAAGGGAAATTTTGCGTTCGTCAAAACTGATATAAATAGGTAGTTTCTCAAATGAAAGCACAATATTGTAAGGTGACACGTCAATGGAAGCGTCTCGGAGAGACGATTACAATGACGTGTTACTTTGCAATACTGTGCATCTTGATATTAAAATAAAGAAGAATGTTGTCTTAAATCTTTAGCATAAAGTGTTTAGAAAAACAGTACCTAGCTTCGTAGATGTGAGACAACCCATTGGTATCGGCCAAAGCGTTCTCCATGTCTACAAAGATTTGACCAAGTTGATATTCCATGTTGTTCCGACGTTTAGTGAAGAAACATGTGATATGATTCATAAGGCATTCAAAACATACGGCTTTCAAAACATATCAATAAGGCTTACGTGTAAAAAAAGTCGACGCCTTGGGAAGATAGTGTACAGCTCTGTTGACGATATAAAGAAACATGGCTATGTACAAATACCACGGTAATATGAGTGACCTACTGTTTAAAACAGTTTTAGAAATCTACACCAACCACCAGATTAAGTTATAATACAGTAGTTAATATGATCAAAATACACTTTGATTGTGTATATAAAAACAGCGGACTACATACCTGAATGCTGGGTTAATCAAAGTTATAAATGGTTCTTTCCAAGAGTGATGGTGGTGATGGCTCCGGATAAAAAGTATAAGTCATACGCGGTGCCCACTCGTCAGACTGTTCTCTAATGTTGTGGGAAATACACCATTCTTCCATTTCTGGAATTCAAGTACGAAACGTTTTGCTTTTATTTTAATCTTTCAATGGATAAATAGATGAATGTTTCCGTTTTCTATAATACATATCGGGGTTAAGATTCGCTTTTAGAATACTTTCACAAGGTATATAGTAGTAAACATGTATACACAAGCCTTGATAAATATAACATCGAGTCGAGACCCCTTTTGGAACGAATGGGCAAAAGGTTAAGTGTTTTCTAATGATGAAGGACCTCCCTGTATCAATAATTCATTCTTAATATCCGGTAACTTCTCCGTCTGACGACCAAACACAGTAATTACGTCTGTGGTCTCGTCAATAATTACCTACCAAACTTGTCATCTATTCGAGTATCAGTCAACTCTAAAGTCATGATTAACCGTTATCGTGTATGTGTTTACAACATCAGAAAAAAACTACTGCTGATCTATGTTTATTGTGCTTTTCGATGCTTAACATCCTCTAGAGTTGTCTTAAAGTTTAAACTAAAACATGAAAAAGCGATATTAATTTGTTTTTGTGTTAAACCTTTACCAAACGCCAAATCTTCCACCGTCCAAAATTGAAAAAGTTTTCGAACTAAATTTCAAACAGTGATGAAATCAAAATACAATCTTCTGATAGGGCAGAAAACATTGTGGGAAAAGGAGAAATTGCTCGTCATGAGCAATTTCTCCTTTTCCCACATTGTTTTCCGGAGTCGTCTGCAACAAACTGGTCAAATGTCCTATTATTTGGTAAAGCGTTAAGAGTATCAGTGGGTTTTTAAAAATACACAAATACATTTTATCGCGTATTTGCTTTCGACATCGGAAAACCCATATTGCTGACCTATATGTATATTGTGCTTTTGATGTTTAATATCTTATAGAGCTAGATTAAACATCAACCAAAATATGAGAAAGCTATACAATTTTGTTTTCGTGTTAAGAATATCAATAGGTTTAAATACACGAAGACCCGAAAATATCATTCAGTGTTCAATGCAGTCAATGCGACATATTGTATTTAATCACTTAGCAGCTCTGTTTCTGTGGGGAGGCGATACTATTTTGTTTGTTTAAGATATAATTCACCGTATTTGTTTTACACCGATTTTGAAGGATTCAAAGCCACTCTCGATGACTGCTTCCTGGATACTAAGCCATTAATTGCGCCGGTTTGCGGATAAGTCCCGGAAATTTTCAACCCGCCTAACGGAGATTCGAACCCGGGACCCTCGTTACAAGAGCCCGAAGCTCTACCAATGTCGCCAACATATATTCTACAACCAGTGAGTGAAAATTCGCAAACATGGATATGTTAACTAACCCTGTTATACGGCAAACTCATTTTTTCTGTTATAGTAATGATGCTGATTATGTTGTTGTTGATATTGATGATGCGCATGGCCTCTAGAAAACCAATTCATCTATATGCTTTATGTTTTGTTACAACAGCAATAGTTAATTGCCGATCCTGTTGATTTCCACATGCCTTATCACTACCACTTAGAGATTACAGGTCAAATTGTTCATTATTGTTTCTCTTCCATTTATACTGTTATAGCTTCATCAATGAAACCCTTTTCAATTGTCCATCACAACACGTACTTGCTTCCTATCCTGTCCAAATGTGTTTACCTCCAATGATAATATCAAACCTTGAGCTCAAAGGCGGTTAGATTGGACTGATAGCCCCTTGGGACAGCGCTTTGTTTGCTTAACTATATACCCTTTTCGAAATGAACTGAAAGTTGCCACAAGAACGCTTTCAATAAAATGGCGACATGAGGTTGAATATCAATAATTCGCCATTTTGAAACTATTTCCTTCACTGGATTATTTTGGTCGCCCTCGGTATTCATCGGTCTGTGTCGGAACTATTCTCTTTGCTCCTAATTGTTCCGGCCCCCACCAAGGTATACCGAGCAGACCGAAGTAACTCGACGAAAAAATGAGTTTCAAAATGGCGGGTTATGGGTATGCTACCTTAATTGCATATGAGGAGGATGTTAATAATGGTTGTAATGGGGATGATGGTTTGTGATGGCGAAGGTAAATGATGGTAAAAGTCTTATACTAAAACACATGTGATATAAACGATTCCAAGTTCTACTACCATTCTGTTCCCAAAATGATTCAATAAGTGACTCATTTGACAGGTATGATTGTTTACGGTCCAATTTATCATACGCGTTTAATATTTTCGATCTGTGACATTTAAAGTTCAACAATGGTAGATATGACGAATTCATGACGTGTTTGCACCCAAATATAAAAGTACGTATTTTATCTAGTGTTTGTGCCATTTATGACTAATAAAATAAACACGTTTATTGGATAGTTAGGCGAGTCCAGACCTTTTAAATACCTTTTCCCTTTCAAAAGTGTATTTTGTGGAAAAAATTTCTCGCAAAGAACGTTTTCCCTATTGAACGCAGGGTTGGGACTGGGAAGCAACCAGACGTCTAAATCAAATATATTGTTAAACAAAGCAAATTAAACAAGTAATGGAAACAATTTCTTTTGGCAAATGTAATCTACCTTAAAGCAAGAGTTATTTAGATTTACGTTCTGCAAATTAACAATTAAAACTGATTTGATCCGTCTTAAAGCAAGAGTTATTGGGATTTACTTTTTGCAAGTTAACAATCTAAACTTTATGAACTATGGAATGTTACTGTAACTAGCATTTTGATTGTTGGCATTATATTTCCGTTTTTTATCCCCAGTTTTACAATATTGATTCTTTGGTGAGCGTCTGACCCGCTACATTAAGGGGTCAGTAAAATTCATAAATGGTCAAGGCATTATTTCATCGACCTCTTCTTGTTTAGCTAATTTGTGACTTTTTTTTGACAAACACTAACAAAAGAAAAAAAAAGGGATAAAAATATCAACCCTCAGGAAATCTGGAAAAAAGATGAGGTTTGTTAATTTGAATGAATACAAGTCCCGATTTGTTTTGTGTTATCGATTCAGAATAGGAAGACGCTTGCTCTCATTACATAAAGCGTCGGGCTGACTCATTTGTCACTCCATGTGGCGCGAAATCGCGCGTGCGTTCATATGAACGTCATCATCACAGGAGTTGCGACACCAAAAGCTGAAACGCTCTGAGGCCTTTTGTTTTGTTATTTGTGACTTTTTTTTGACAAACACCAACAAAAGAAAAAAATTGGATAAAAATATCAACCCTAAGGAAATCTGGAAAAAAGATGAGGTTTGTTAATTTGAATGAATACAAGTCCCGATTTGTTTTGTGTTATCGATTCAGAATAGGAAGACGCTTGCTCTCATTACATAAAGCGTCGGGCTGACTCATTTGTCACTCCATGTGGCGCGAAATCGCGCGTGCGTTCATATGAACGTCATCAACACAGGAGTTGCGACACCAAAAGCTGAAACGCTCTGAGGCCTTTTGTTTTGCTTACTCAATATCAGTCTTCTTTTTTTGTAATACGTTCTTTTGCGGTTTAGCCCAATATTGAAATAGGACATGGTATAACAATACATTCAGAGACAGGCCCGTGAACAGGTCATTACAAAGTCCCAAACGGCGTGGGTTTAAAACAGCATAGCGGCAGAAATGAATCTTAATGAGATATAGTCTCTTATTGACTCTATGGAATACATAAGCTCCTACCTGTCTTGTTTAGCATGGTGTCTTCATCCAGTTTTGCGTACTGTTTTATTAAGCATTTTATGCTAAAACGCTTCCAATGAGGTGTCACATTGCTTTACTGTACTTCCATTGAAGACCATTTTTATAAGTTTTAAGTTGTTTGGTAAAACGGTAAAATGGTGAGTTTATTTATTATTTAGTTATTTATGTAGGTTTTCAAACATATTCACTCTAGTTGTGTACAAAGTTTCGTATCTATAGAGGATTCGTTCAGAATTACCTTAACCAAACACATCAGGCAAATCAGTATCTAATACATTTGGTACAAGCGTTTTTTTTCCATTTAGCCTGGTTAAAAACGATGACATGTTTTTTTCTGATATGGAATGTGTACTTTTGTATCAGTGTCCAAGGAGTTAGACTGTCAGTGTACGCATGGGGTTGATTGCCCCCTAATGTAATTAGCGATGGCTAAAATGTTCATATAACTAATCACATTGGCTATTTCTTGTTGTGTATTTGCGTACTTCCACAGCAGTGACGGTCGCAAATCGCAATGTTCTGTGAGTATTTGTAAATCGGTCAAACTCACTGTCCCTAAGAATTGTTTTCCCATGAAAGGGCATACGTATGTCTTAAGGATCTTGATACGATCTTTTTCCGCTGCTGTTTTCCTGGAAACACTGAGTCGCTAACACACTTAGTAAGATAGTGAATCAGGTTATGCTTTTGTTGAATCCGGAAGATTTCGGGAAGAAATCAATAATGGCATCTACACTGTATTGAGATAAACAGATGGCGTCTGAAAGTAAATAACTCGTTGGAAAGATTCCCAGATGAAATGGAACACATAGTTCGGAGGAATTACAGTTTCCGATTGTCTTTATAAGCTTCCAATATCAGTATTCATTGATTTTATGAACTCTTAATTGATACCAGTATCTACTTCGAGAGCTACTCCTTGTTCAAAGGATAGTTGGGGTCATTAAGCTATATATTAGCAACTTAGTCAAACCTTAGTACTTAACTCGTAAGTTCGTTTTCCTATTCTCAGTTGATAAGTGATAATTTGCATTTGTCCCAATGCAATGCCCTCATTTCTCAGGCCTTCACCTTTTATCTAAATGTCGAAATTGTTGTTTAAGAATTTCAACGAAAATATCTTGGCCTTTCATTTTAAAAGGGATTAAGTCGAACACTGCGATATATGACTGGCTAATCCCGAATTAGATCAACCAAATGTCATTCTGTATCGTCAATACACAGGCTTGACACCATGAATTCGTAAATGTCCATGCTTGAAAGCCGATGCGAGAATGCCGACATCGTTGAATTCCCCAAAGAAACATTTACGGCAATCCCTGAGTTAAAAAGAGATTATATGGGATACCAACTCCCTAAAGAAACGATTCTACGTAAAATATAACCTTTGTTGGAAAAAGACGTGTCTACAAATATATATGGAACTTAGTGTAATGTGGCAGTTTTGAGTTAATTGGGACTTCTTTGGAATTCACCAGTTCTAGACAATGGCTCCTATGTATCAGTTCGAAAAACCTCTCGCAAAGCAGGACGGTCGGTATTGATCGAACCAAGGACAACGTGTTGTCCACCTTAACCCCTCACTTAATGCCAAGTTTTTGACTGTCCAAAACTGAAAGAGTTTGACATTTTGAAATGGCATGGAAATGAAAAAAAAATAATCTTCTGGTAGAGCAGAGAACATTCTGTCGTTCTGTTATATATGTTGGTCTTTAACTAACAGCACTTATACAAATGAGATTCGATATAATGGACACTGGTATCAATCAGCACTCTTATTGCTATATCTAATGACACACGAACGGAGCTAAATGGAGGACCTCCGTGAAATAATGGAACGAGGGCTGAAAATGAAACCACACAATCTCTCGCGCAGGTTCAAAACTCAAGCACAGCATTCTTTTGTACGTATAAAACATAATTTTTTATCATTTCATTATTGAGAAAAAGCAATATTGCAAAGTAACACATCATTGTAGTGTCTCTTCGACACGCTTTCAATAATGTAACACATTGCAATATTGTACTTTGCTTTAGATACCTTCCATGTTTATCAGTCTTCACCTACGTAGATGTTTTCCTTCGGGCGTTCAGTAAAACTGTACCAAGTATCGGTACACTTTGTAATTAGAGACCTACCAACGGAATGCCGATGATTAACCACAAATAGACAAGTACCTCATAGCTTGTTAAAGGTGCTTGTTCACAGAAGAGTGCATGTTTATTTGAAAGTCAACAACAAAAATCAGTACAGTTTTTGTATTGTTGTTTGACATACAATTAAAGTAGCCGTTCAAAGCATGACTAATTCAGGAAGCGTTAATTTATCTAAATATGTACAGTCTGTATGCAGAAGCTTTCAAAAGCGATGGCACGATTTTCGCTCAAAATCTAAGTACATGTTTATAACTGTATACAGTCAAACTTGTGTTAAGAGGCCAGTCTATGGAATTGAGAGAAGTGGCTGTTTAGGACAGGTTGGCTGCTTAACACAATCAGATGTACACTATAAACCCAACAATGGGACTTTCTGTAGTAGTTGTTTAAGGCAGGTTGGCTGCTTAAAAGGATGGTTGCTTAACACAAGTTGGACAGTACACCTTTTAAATGACTTTTCCTCAATGCGTGTCATTTGACCGTACAATTGTTGCGAAATGTGAATAAATCAATTTTCAATTTCCAAACTTGCTTACATCTGTAGACAAGCACGTTTAAGATAAAGCTCACGTATTAACATTCGGGGTGCTTTTGGACTAGCTTTTCTAAAATGCATAATCGAGAGTATAAAGTTACACATCGGTCGAAATATATAGACTAGTTCTAAAACAAAGCGAGAAAGGCAACCGTGTTTATGGCTCTATCCTTAGAAAAGAAGGGTTTGTGTTGTTTTAGTGTCTCGGGGCCTACTTTTAGTACCATTGGTGTAATAAATTTTCTAAACAGGTTTGATAGCATAGTTCGTAATCGTCTTTTCATTTTCACAGTTTTTTTCATTGCTTGAGGCCTCAGACACTATTGTTTGTTGGATAGAGAGTCGGTTAAATCACATCTAGTAACAGTTTCTGCCACTGTTCATTCACACCACGCTGTTTTCTGTCTGTATATGGTAGTATCCTTTTATTTCCTTTATAAGGTATTGTATGGCTACTCAAAATATAAGGCTAGGGCTATCGGTGATTTAGATAACTGGTAAAACGACATTATTGTCGTAATAATTGTTAAATTTCGTTTTTGACAAAACCCGAAATTGCTCAACGTGCGTTATACTTAGTCGATACAGAATAAATGTTAAAGTGTCGTTTTACTTCATGGCAGATGATTCGAGTGTCCTCAATTTGTTTGTGCGTTTATTAGCCAAGAAGGTTGTTTATCATATCTTTGTTGAACATTAACTCGACGAGATCTGTTAATGCGTACACATATTTGACAACGTGATGTAACCTCACATTAATGACGCAAAAACTAACATCTTCATCAAAGCCGCGGTTAAAAAACCTTTAATTTTCTTGATTGCTCTAACACTTTATTCAGCTACAACAACATGTTTTCATCTTTCGGCAAACCCCTATCGTCTTCTATCGATGCATATTGCGTCTGTTATCATGAAAGTGAGCAGTATTACTTGGTTTGTATGATTTGAGTATTATGTCGTTTTGAACACTTGTTTTACGAAACAAACATTCCATGAAAGATCTTCCTACAATTACACCAACAATTCACAATAAATCGCAAACATACACGTACATGTACACTAGTATGTATACTAGTTAATTAGCAATCATAATTGTTTCTCGTCAACGCACATGCAAGTCGTATTTTCGGTCGTAAGTTCCTACTGAAATCGGTTGAAACTTTATATATGCTTCTTATCAGACGTAAAACTTGTATTTCATTATAAAAAAACCACCCGAACTCTCAGCCAATTTCAAGAGTTTAAAACTGAAACTTTACCCGTATGCGGTTGGATTCAATAAGGTTTGAATCATGTTTTTAATTTTTCATTTCTTGTCTGAAAATGCAAAAAATAGCAAAAATCACCAGCCGTATTTGAAATATTTCTGATAAATTTACTCTTATCTGTTAGCATTTAGAAGTGAACTTATTGTTCCACCTAGAGAGTATAAGAAAAAGAAAATAGGATATGTCCATGTCGAGATTTATCTTTTGTTTGTTTCAATGTATATATATTTGAACCGTTGTATAGCATGTCATTGTGAGAACCATTTGAAAGCATGAGTAATACATCAATGTTTCGATATTGTCACACATCCAATTATCCAACAAAACCCAGCCATTGATAAAATAGAATTAAAAGTAAACCACTTCCTTTCATTTTAATTAACGTTTTTCTATACGACAGATAAATAAATCCCCTAAAGGATGTACCCCTTCTGAATAATAAAACTCATCTTTCTCTAAAAAGAAATACAATGCAATAAATAAAAATAGGAAAAAGGAACAATATTTAACTTATTTCAAAGGAAGCAAACCAATGGTTACGCAAGACGGTATTTCTAAGAAACCGCGCATAGTTGTCCTAGATATTCGACATCTTAATCTAATTCAACAATGGCTTCAATTCGATCTAACGGTGGCTCATTAATTTGTTTATTCAAAGTATGTCATTACGCGATGGACACACGATACCTTGGTGGTAGTTCACGAAAGTTCAACGTTTTCAATAGATTATTTATCAAATGGAAATTTGATATAATTAAAAGTCAGAAAAGCAAGGCAGGGAACGGCGACCTATGATAACCATCCCTTTCGTACAAATAAATGAAATATAATGAAGTATTAAATTGATATGATATAGAAAGAATGACATAACAAATCGTATAAAAATGACCTGCATCCATAAAAGAACTTCTTTGTTATAAAGTTATACAAGGGTCAGCTATTCTTCCCCATAATGACACTGATCACATGACTGCGCCTTTTTGCTTGGTCGGATCAGAATTTTTCAATGAATTTTTTCCCGGCTGATTTGCTTTAAACTAAGCTGCTGTATTCTGATTCAAACTCCTACTTGTAGACATAGACAAACTTTATTGACATAAGCTAGTACAGCTTCTAGTCATATACAAAAATACATATTTACAATTACTTTACATAACATGTTACCGTCGTCTCAAAAAAGAAAATAATAAATAAATAATAACCGCCATGGAAGATTTTCGTAAAATGAAAAAGAGAATAAGCATGATGTACGTGTATAAAAGTTAACTATTAACATGTATCTATTATGTTTGGTCTCCCTACATTAAAGGGGCTTGCCCATTGTTTCTTACGATTGTTTCTTTTTTGGGCTGACGGAGGTTGACGGGAACGGTCAACACCTTCGCAAAAACGAATCCTAATCGATTCTTCAACCAACCCACGTGCCACACATAGAATTTAAGAATACTAATTCGGGAAAACGGAAGTCGTTTGGATGCTCACGAAAATCAAGAATAATATCTCAGGATACCGAAAAAAGAAAGTAAAATCTTGCTCATGTCAACTCGATGCCACAATTCAAATGTAAGGAAGAGTTGGTAAAAACTAAAAAAAACAAAAAACAGAGAAATTTCTCCTTTTCCAGATAAGCGACTCACATTGTACTACTAAGTCCAATAAATAATTCAAATTAATTCCTGAATACCTTTTGTAGTGTCTTAAAATTGGGACGATGATGAAGTTACATTAGAATTGTTTAGCAGTGTAACATGCTACGAAAAACTGTTGTTGTTTTTTTCATTAAAGGACACTGATTCCTTAATCTGTATATGTTTGTTGTATTGTTAAGGCCGAGGCCGATTGTCAATTTAATGAATGATTCCTTAAAGAGACCATTTCCCAAGTACATGACCATTGGCTTATTACAGTTATTTGATTATCCAGTAACATTTTCATTTAAAGACGGGTCTTAAATCTATTTTATTGAAACCAGCGCAACCAACAAGAAGATTTAATTTTTTCTGAATGGTTTAAAAAGCCGTCCGTGGTATGAAGCGTACATTTTTATTCGCGAAACAACGTGTTCCATGACTATGAATAACAAACCGTTAAAGCTCTGGTAATTCAATACCATGACTAAGTGAACTAACCATCGTGATATTATCTTACTGCCACAAACGTCATGGTGAATTTCCGCTCATTTTAAAGATGTGCGTAACTTATATCCCTTTCCCAAACAACAATTTTTGGACTCTCCCAAATTGAAAGTGTTTGCAGACGACATATCAAAATGTGATAATATTGGAAAATAATCTTCTGATAGGGCGAAAAACATTGTGGGAAAAGGGAAAATTGCTCGTTACGAGCAATTCCTCCTTTTCCCACAATGTTTTCTAAAGTCGTCTACAACAAAGTGGTCAAAATCGTCATTGTTTGGGAAGGGTTAAGAGGGTTTGTTCTGGTAGATTTCTGATGCGGTCTAACCTCTGCGTTAAGTTTTGTCTGCGAGTCTGTAGGTTCGATAAATGGAGGTATATTGTTTAGAGAACTCCAAGCCGTATATTTAGTCGCTCTATAAACTGTAGATAGCCATGCTGAGATATTCAAAACATTCGACACGATTGAAACCATACTGAGATGAAAGTTCTGTGCTTTCACTTTGTTAAACTCCGTAGTCCATGTTTTGTTTACGAGATGGATATTTTGTATATTGTAATACCGCTTTTGTTTGAAGGAAATATTTCTTGCCATTTCACATTACATGGATAATTAACTCAATTCACTCCTCTTGAATCTCTTCTGTATGGTTGATTACGGGTTGCTTTGCCTCAGATCTTTGCTGAAAACCTGTAAAAATAGAATCTGGTCAAACTTTTATTTAGTCATTACTCGACAACACCTCATTTTTAGAAGTTTCTGCAGAGGTCAACATAAACTGTTGTGATGAAAAGATGAATTGCTCACTATGCAGAATTCATCATTTTATCACAATAGCTTTACTCAAAACCATAAAGTTTTTATTCTGTTTTCTGAATTGAATGGTGTCTGATATATCCTATGACTTAGAGCAATTACAAAATCCAATTTCGGTAAATAGGATTGGGGACGACCTTTAAAAAGCGCATTTGTTACTAAATAGAATACAATCATCATCCAAGGCACAAAAGACTTCCATACATCCATCCCCTTCATGATCTAGTTGTAATTGTTAGCTATCATATATACCACGTAAATGCCATGTCATCCTTTACAAACGCCCAATTTTCGACTGTCCCAAATTGAAAGAGAAAAATGTGATGCAATTGGAAAGCAATCTTCTGACAGAGTAGAAAACATTGTAGGTAAATGAGAAATTCCACAGTGTGTTTCAGAATGTGCTGTTCCAAAGTGGTAAAATGTTTTCACTGTTTGGTAATGAGTTAAAGAGGCCGCCCACGAATATTGATTGTTTGATAACAGCATTTGATCATACAAGGTATAGAGTACTATCCGACATATCTTGAACCAAAGACGTAAATGTACCATCCTAAAAATGAATTCACACTAATTTGAATCAAAACAAGTGCTTAGTTTATTTTTAGCCGTAACTATGTCGTGCAAAAACAATTTAAATTGATAAATGTCCTATGTTTTAAAGCTGGAAAAAGATATCCTATTAATGCTTGTGGCGTGTAAATCACAATCGCATTATCTTTGGCTTATATTTCTTGCACCCAGAAAAAGTAGTTCCGGTGTCCGGGGGAGGGTGGGTGGGGGGAGGGGGGCAACACTGTTTCCATGCGAGCAACGCTCTAGTTCTTAAAAATCAAATACATCAGCTCTTTAATGACGTGATATCGAGGATGTGTGTCGTTACGTTAAGGTATCCCGTTGCAAAACGAATTTATGAGCTCCAAGTGCAACTGGGTTTCCGTACCCATGTATCCTATCTTTACAGTAAAAGAATACGAATATTCTCTTTAAACTCATTACCAAACAATAATGATATTTGACCAATGTATTAAAGGGGAATCTGAAAATCATTGTGTGAAAAAAGAGAAATTGCTCTTAAATGGAAATTTCTCCTTTTCCAAAAATTCTTTCTATAACTATCAGAGGATTGTGTTTCAATTGTATCACATTTTGAAATGCCGTCTGCAAACTCTTTCAATTTGGGACAGTCGATAATTTGGCGTTTGGTAAAGGGGTTAAGACATTACTTTACAAAGTGTCTTGTCTTTAAAGTTTGAAAAATTAGAGTATTCATGTTAGTGTTTATAGAACAATTCATAGCAATGGCAATTTGACTCCACATCACAGTAATCTATTATACACTTCTGACGATTTTATTTCCACTAAAGTTTTCTTGTTTCCCATTTGTTGTTATATCATTTCTTCGTTTTATTGTTGAATATTTAGGAACAGTTTAAATACAAATATATTTCTTTGTCTACCGGATATAGAGGAGACGACCTTTATAAGCTGAGCTTTCGTTCGAATCCTTTCCATCTGTTTATCTTTATAAATGTAAATCTATGTACAAATATATATGAAGTGATGAATAAAATACGTTCAATCTAAAATTTAAAAACAAACTTACTAACACTCCAAGCTCAAAACGAATTATGTCTAATGATCACTGAATGGGCACAATCCAAGTCGAGTATTCGTAATGAAATAGCTTTCATCGTGAAACTGCTTTATTTGTAAAATCGTTTTAATGCTTTCTTAAGAGAATGTATGAAAAGTGTAAATTTATCACACACACCTTTGTAGGAATGCAATGGGTGGTTGCGAGTTTGATGTCTATGCAGGCATAACCGAAAATTTGTATCATGTTAGCATTGGCCTAATTCAATGACACCGTTCGTAAAGGGAAAGCCATTGCGATTGGAAAAGACACTTCGAGATAGAAAAGACGGAATTGGTTTTGATCAAGCAAAAGCGATATAACTGAGAAGCTTGGAAAACCATGAACATGTAAGCACTGAACCTACTGTACATGTGAACCAACTAATCTTAACCCCACATAGCTGGTTACTATGGTTTTGCAGGGATCTATTGTAAACATACCTAATTTAAGAATTTCGCTTCAATATTCTCATTTTTCCCAATACTTTTTTGACATTAATCGATCAGTAGTCAAGTTCTTAAGAAGACATTGCATTACGTTACATCACTCTTACTTGATACAGATCGATGTTTACTGGTTCAAATATCAAACTCTCATTTTGTCCCAATAATTTATCTTATATCAATCGATCAATTGTCAAGTTCTTTTAATGGCGATGTATACATTCTATTACTCAAATTGAAGATATGTCGATGTTGTCTGCTGTAAATACTCCGGAAAAGTCGAGTAGTCCTCCCGTGTCATGATTCGTTGCCAGAACGTCCACTCTGTAATAACTCTGTTTTGTCTGTTTTCAGCGCTGGCCGTACGTTTTATGACTAAGAGGTTCATCGGAGAATACTGCCCGACATTAGGTAATTAATATGTAAACCATAACCTAGATTTTTTTAAGATAGAAAAGAAAAAAAGAACCTATTACGCCAAGATTGTAAACGTTTCAGTTTCGATCTACACCCCCCTTAGAAAAAAACAAAAAAAAAAGCAAAAAAAAACAAACAAACAAACAAAAAATAAGAAATGAAAAAACAAATCCCCTATAAAGCCAAAAGTGTAGACTCATTAGATATTTACTTATATTATTTGCCACCCACCCCCACAAACAGAAGACACATACTTCGTGTATCTACCGAAATTTCTCGACTCAGCCTTAAAGGTGCTGGTTCACTGATGAAAGTATTTTAAAGTTAGTATAAAATGTCGTTGAAACAATACAGTGTTTGTTATCGTTGTTTGATATACAACTAATGGTAACTATTAGAGCATGATTGATTCAAGAAGCATCAACTTATTTAAGTATTTACAGTTTATATGTGATATATCTCAAAAGCGATGCTACGCCTTAGGATACGAATACATTTTAATTCACTCTTTTCATACTTTAACGAACTTAAAACGATCTAATTCGCTTCCAATGACTATTCCTCAGTGCGTATGATATTACAATGCAGCTGTTGTGTAGTTTAAAGAATTTAATCTTTAACTTCTAAATTACTTCACATTCGTGAACAAGTGCCTTTAACACGCTATACAGGTACCAACCTAGATCCAAACCAGGAAAACAGATAGAGTTGTGTCAGAAGACTGATCCCCATAGAACAGACTGCATGGAAACAACCACTTAACGCTATCTCTATAACACGGAAATCTGAGGAATTAATCTCATAGCTCGAATTAAGAAGATATCTAAAACAGATAAGCATCTCCGACAGCTTCGGAATCGGAGAACCTAGAATTAAGAATCCAAATGGATATTTAAGTCGACCCGTTCCTTCACAGTACCTACCATTGACGCATGTACTCTAAGAGGCTTAAAAAACCATTGTGACAAAAGGATAAATTACTCATAATGTGCAATTTATCCTTTTGTCACATTGGTTTCTACCCTATATCGCGATGAAATGTATATTTTTTTCATTTGCTATATGATTTCTTCCGAAACTGTATATCAATTGCATTCATTTGGGAAAGCGTTCGGTTTCTAGATACGAATTGTTTGAAGTTCTTGTAACGAAATATCAGGCAGACAGATACCTAAATTGTGCTTTCCGACTAAAACACTGTTGAAGATTAAACTAAAAGCTCTTCTCCAATATGATATGCTTTAAACTTATTCAGTTTACATCATTGGTCAAACAAGTTCCTACAACTGAGACTAATCACTGTAAATTATGCTTCCTGGAATCTTTACTATTACTCGCGCCAAATGGGGATTAATGAAAGGCAGATCTCGCTTATAACGAGATTTGAACAAACGACCTTCGTGTACCGAGGCCGGCCCTCTACCCGTGGACCACTATCCTCCAGTAACGATGTTCAATTTGACAAATCATTTCAGTATTGGAATGTTAAGCCTTAGAATGCTGGGTAATTTTATAATATATGTCTGTGTCATCTGCTTTTAAAAACCTCAAATATATGCTTAATCTTGTCGAGGAAAGATACCCAGAGTAGCAAACAGGATAGATCACAAGCCAGCCGCCAATTTACTTGGCGGCTGGCCTGGATCTACCCTGTTTGCATAAGTATGAAGTCGGTTCCAGCACTTTAAGGGTTAAGAAACAGTTTTATCCGATAAAAGATACCTATTTGCATGAGAGGTAGGTGGGAACTTGCATCAACAGTTTCAGAGACCCGGAAGTATGTATTGCCTTGAAGCACAGCGCTGTAATGGCTTATCATGTACTCTGGGGAATTTTATCTTCGCCTTATCAAAATGGTTTAAAAAATCTTTTTGCATCCTAATCCAGACGCCATTTGGTAGCACGTTGTATGCAGCAGATGATAAGTATATAGTTGAAAGGTTTGAGACAAGACGGGTATTAATTTGTGGTTTAACGCTATTTCAACATTTTTTAGTTATAACTCTGTGGTCTTTACGCCAGAACCTTGAAACATTGTTTTTCTAGCAACTGAGTGATTTTAATTCTAAATGGGCCTACGTATTAAAAAAAAAATTATGAATTCGATTTTCAAAATTCACATATGAATTTCCATATGGTATCATGTGTTGGTCAGAACATCTCTTGGAAATTGCCAGCAATTATCCGTCCAAAATGTTGCGAAAATATCATAAGTCCAGACCATGGCCTTTTTTTCAATTGATAACTTATCTATTCAAGCCAGACATAAAGAAAAAGTTTTAAATCTTTGTTATTTTAGTTATGTGCCTTTTATTTCGTCTGTGCAATACTTGCGTCGTATATACCACAGGACTGATAGTTAGGATTATTTGGACCATGGTCAGAGGCAGTTGATGCATTGCTTCAACGCTAGTCTTTGTCGTACACAGGTTGTCTAAATTCTGAGTTTCAATGAGATAATCCCATATACATGTACATCTACACTTCAATCATTATTCCATCGGACAAACAATAGGCAGCATTTCTTTTCTTTACCGCATTTGTTAGGGTTATAAAACCACTGTTTTGGTGGACAAATTGACCTATCGACAAAGCACTGTCCCGTCGTTTGTCGAAAATGTGGACTATCAAAAGCAAACTAAGCATGTTTTTGTTGGTTTGGAGCTTGATGAACTGACAAATAATATCTTTTTTATCTGGTTGTTATCGATGGTCAGCTGGCTGCAATGAGTAACTCATCCTCTTGCCACAATGGTTCCAATCCAATATCATAAGCTCAGTTTAAACCTTGATCTAGTATCGTCTGTTGCTGTCTCCAATCTTAAACAGTCACTGGTTGTCATATCAAGAATTGGGTAATATCGTCTTCATGCAACAAGGAAGCAGTCTAGATATCTGAAAAATGAAAGGAATCCCAGTCTTTTATTAACCGGAAAAATCAAAAGATAAAGGAGTAGTCAAGGAAGTCACCATGAGAGAGCTTCAGAGATTCTTAACTATTGCCCGTTGTGTAGATTATCTTTGATATACGATATCATATAATTCCAGCATTAGAACAAACAAAATTTGAGATTAAAGATGACATTTGATAAAAGAAGAAAACGTTCCAAACAGCCATCAGTACGCGGGTACGGAAGAAGCACAGAATAGACATTTCAACAGTCTATAGCGTTATATGTTGTTTACTGATATTCCCCTTTCATGTACAGTTTCATGCTAAAGGTTTGCAATGGCATCTTTAGGTATCAGCTGTCATTAATTAGTCATGGATACCTTTCAACTGTCGTTATTTAATTCAATTAATGCGGCGAGGAAATAATTGTATCGTATATGTAAGGGCCATCTGAACGTCCTATCTTAAAAACACGACGTACAATCAATCATCGCATGTCACCGTGGTGAGACATTAATCTCTATCTCATTATGGCTATACCCAATTAGATAACTCAAATGTCTCCTGACTGTTTCCAGCAGATCTAACACTACAACAAACCATAACTCGAATACTTTGATGGGTCGGTAAATGATCGATGAATGTAAGCCAAATAGTTTTGCATCGTGTGTTTGTTTTTCGTTTCAGAAAGTATACATAAATGTCACACTTGTGTCGACCATGAAGATATAAAGATGGAGATACTCGACACTGCGGGTCAGGTTGGTGTAGCATAATGAACTTTCTTTTTCTCGTTTGCAGTATCGTTACCAAAAACGTAAGATACTACTTTGTCAAAAGGGAAGATATATTCAATCACTGATTTACAATGGCGAGGCAATCGAAGGGTGGTTGTCAAACATCTAGCCTCTTTTCAAGAACACAGCAACCAACAAGTGTAACTTTTGCTATATATTCAGAACTGAGTATCCATTGGTGGTGCATTATAGCGTAGGTCTCGGATTAAAGCTGTTTGTTCACAGATATGAGGAGATTTTAAAAATGAACTATTTTAAAACTACACAATAGCTGTATTGTTATATGAAACCCACTAATATATAGTCATTTGAAACAAAATATATCGTTTTTAATTTATGAAACGTGTATACAGTAAGTTAACATTTATATTTTAATTAAACAAAAAGGGTGACATCACGTTTATTACTCCAAGCGCACAGATCTCTGATTAAGGTCCTTTAAAACAGATTTATAATTGATGTGTGACATATAGTTAAAGTATACGAAGATGGTTAGCATCTTTCACACGATCGGTGATGCGGCGAAGGGAAATCTCATAACCATGTCGTTTTAAGCCATTCATATCCGTTGTCCGTCTCATATAACAAAAACAAAGCCGATTTACGCATGGAATACGATATAAATTCATACGTTCTGGTATATTGACAGCCAAATTCATTATGGTTAGATAGTAGAAATGCAAAACAACTTTGTTATTTAATTATTTCTCATAAATTTAATACTGTTTGATCCCCTTCTTTAACACAGGATTGCTCGGAAACGTCAGGGATATGGAAGGACTTTTACGCATTCTGGGGCGACTGTTACATCTACGTTTACTCCATTAACGACCGCCATAGCTTCGAGGAAGTGATGGCGCTCAAACGTCACGTTGACGATTTTAAACCCGCCGTATGCGCAACTTCCGGTATTCTTGTCGGAAACAAGGCGGACCTATTGCATAACAGACAGGTGACAGAAGAGGAAGGTGCGGAGCTAGCAGACGAGATCGGTTGTAAGTTTTACGAGGTGTCGGCTGCAGATTGGACTCAGATTGATTTGATTGAGCGCGTTTTCTGCGACGCGATCCGAGAGTTCCGAAAGACTAGATTACCACGTGACATGCGCGGGAGACGACCGAGTTCGTCGATGCGCTTCCGGCAAGCGATTCAAAAAGTGATCACTGGGAAGGGAACTACGAACAGACGGGTACCTGCTAATACGTAATCATATCAATACCTTCCGTGTCACACAGTGTTGTCTATCATATATTTTTTCATTAACATATCATTAAAACAATACACGCAACTTTTTTGTTTTTTCAACTCCTATCGCGATAATGCTGAATCAACGTTTTTATGATAATTGTGCCATCCATCAGACCTTCGTTATTATACTGTCACACGACTTTTCACCGTCTTTCATCATATCTTTATATTCAAATACAATTATTCATCGATATTCAAACAACTTTCCTGAAATTTAAAAACAATGGTTTTCATTAAAATTATTCATGAAAACTGGGGCATTCATCCAGCCGTTATTTTCGTTCTATAGTTTCTTAAAATCCTCGCCGAGAATGTTCATGTGAGTAACCAAACAAATAAGGATGAATACAACTCTTTCTTACCTTTTGTGTGAATATCTTTGGGTTGATATGTTTCGCCTAGATTTGAGAACTAAGGAAGATGAGTATATTAATTATTTCGTAGCTGGTATAACACCATTTACCTTTATGATTATGCCTAAAACCGATTCACAAAACACAATAGTTAAATATAATGGCAGGGTATGAATAACTTAACACCTTAAGACGAATGCATTTCCACGTTATAAGAAAGAATGGAGTATAACCATCTGCGAGATGTTTTAAAAAATGAACTTATCCTTACTGAAACGGGCGGCCGTTTTCCCCTTATGACCATGGGGAATTACGATAGTAGCAATTTATAAAACTACATGTATATATGTAATGTGGAACGGTTAACACAAACAACACGATTTTAAAAGCTTGTTTGTCTTACGAATATTATAAGTTTTTTTTTATTTGAATACCGAAGAACGCACTTACAATACTACATTTGTTTTTGAATCAACCCCAACACACGATACGTGTATTTCAAGTTCAAACAACTGCGCTATAGCTGTGAGCATTGTATAATAAATAATGCAATTTGAAACAAGATAAAAGCATGCTTTTTCGCAGCTGTTCAGATATATATCTCTTTTCTTGGCCGTTTTCACAATTTACACTTAATCGTACAATGCTAAAGATTCGACAACAACTATGCCTGGATCCCTATACCTTTATCATGACCTGCATGCATTGTTTCATAAGCATTGCCATTTGAAACAAAACGAAACACGTTTTATTATCCAAGCTGTATGTCTGTTTTATGCGATGTACTTCGCACCAATACTTCCTGGATCCCTACCATTGATACCAATATGCTGACCTTGACCAGGCTTTCTAGTCACTAGCAACACTGTCTTAGTTTTACAGGGAAATACTTCTACAATCGATCTTTTTCTTGAAGCCATACTTGCGCTCATTTCCTCTTAAATTGTGAAAGTTCTAGAATGATTGTAAATTAACTTGCAAGTACTTCAAATTCCCTTTTATAGAAGGTTTGATACTGTAACACTTTCACATGATGATATTAAAAGAGTGAATACTATAAGGTTTGTATACAGTTCGCGATTAGACATGTTACGTAGCCGCCTCACTCTCTACAGCATAGCAACAATCAATCATGACAAGATGTAACCTCTGCGTTACCAAGCCGACTCTTTAGCTCAGTGGTTATGTCTTGTGCCCGGGAGAACCGGAATCGAATCGCCACAGGGGAAATAAAATCCAAAGTGGATTTTTCTAGCTATGCTTCGTTGCTGACATTGTTCGTAAGACATTTTTGAACCGGGATCGAATCCCCACAGCGGACAAAAAATCCAAGGTGGATTTTTCTAGCAATGTTTCGTTGCGGACATTGTTCGGGGGCTCGTCCGGGATTGGCCATTGAGCCATTAATTTGTCCGAAATGGACTTACAAGCCGATATGGCTTACAAGTCATCATAAATGATGACTTCTATAAGAGGGTGTGTGTTACGTAGCCGCCTCACTCTCTACAGCATAGCAACAATCAATCAAGACAAGATGTAACCTCTGCGTTACTGAGCCGACACTTTAGCTCAGTGGTTTTGTCTTGGACTGTCACCCGGGAGAACCGGTCACCCGGGAGAACCGGGATCGAATCCCCACAGGGCACTTAAAATCCAAATTGGATTTTTCTAGATATGCTTCGTTGCGGACATTGTTCGTAAGAACAAATTGTCATTATTATATTACTCCAAACCAAATAAGTAAATATTCATTCTAAGAAGTTGATATCATTTTCTTTAATTCGTGTTTAATAACGACGAGGTTATTCGATATGGCTATTAAAATGTACCTGTAAATTCATACAAAAGCTTGAGTAAGGAAGGACTCATGTATCCATGTAATCTTTCCGTATTTCCTTGGACCAATACTTGGTCACGACATTCATCAGTGATAAGTGCTCAATTATCCGTTAATCCTGTCACAACATTTATTAGTGAAAAGTGCTCAATTATCCGTTAATCCTGTCACGAGATGTATTAGCGATAAATGCTCAATTATCCGTTAATCCTGTCAGGAACAGATTTCTGAATGTCGGAAGAAACATTGTCTAATAAGTTTTCACTCAAGTGTATGGCCAAACGGATTTCTTATTGAACAAGATACATATCAAATGCCAAAAGCAGGAATGCGTACATGACACATTTTGACAACCATGTTTTAGAGTCTTTTCCCAAGGAGTCAGTCGTTATAATTGTAACACGGTATTTGATAAAAGGGAGGTAACCATAGACAGTCGTTTTGAAATATAGCAAGGTATACCGGCCCGTGAATACACGTATACTAGTACCACCGTGCATGTTATATGATAGTCCAAATGATCCAGACGTAGACATTTCATTCTACAGTTACAGCTTGAATCATGTGAGTTATGTTTATGCTCAGGCCTGAACCCATGGCTATCGTAAAATGTTTGGCCGTATTGGATATAAGGGAGGTAAGAAGAGTAAGTTGTTAAATGTTTCACCGTATTGTACATAAGGGAGGTAACCAGTGTTTGATACGACATATGGCGATGCACATTTACTTTTCTTATCCCTCTTATCTATGGTGAGTCCATTTGATACCTATGCAAATGGAAATTATTGTAACCAGATTGACATAATAAAAAAATAATAACGATAAAGTCTTTGATGTAAATGTTTCATACCTGCTATACAGGCGGAGAACTTAAAGCACAGAAGCTAAATCCGCTTTGTAAATAAGAACCACTGTTTGGTAGAACGATGCCATGATACAGATATGGCTGTGATGTATACAGTCTGGGAGTGGTGGGAACTGAAACACAGAAGTTAGTACCTTTAGGTAAATGAATACCTCTGTTTGGTGAAACAAAACAACGCTTATAATTCAGATACGCTAAAACAAGTTCACCATGATGAAGCCAACCATTCAACGATGAGGGTGTAGTGGTGAAGAAGCCTTTAAGTAATGCAACACTAGCAAAGGATGTTTTTGGCAAAGTATCGCCATTTTGGGACGCATCATATTCTTAAAGGTGCTTGTTCAAAAACGAAAAGATGGTGAAAGTCAAAATAAAATGTCGTTAGTACATTACCGAGTTTCTTTTGCTGTTTGATATATAATTGAAAGTAGCTATTGAAAGCATATTCATTTCAAGAAGTATCATTTAACTTAGTAAGTACAGTTCATATGAGGTAAATCGCAAATGTAAAGGCGCGCTTTTTCATTAGAAATCATAATAACAGAATCGAGAAAGAGCAACACACTGAAGAGTTTTAAGTCGGTTTGGTTTTCGGTATGTCTTTGGTCAAAGGCGGTTTTTATAGCATGTTAGTAATACTGTAGGAGTCAGTGCTCATTGTATTTCACTACCAGTGCTGTACAACATCTTTTCCAAGCGACTGACTTTCTTCCCACATAATTGCATTTGATCAGTTGTCGAAGACGAACGTTTAATGTCCCATTGATACCATTAGAAACTGAGTATATAACCCAGGATTCATGTGTTCCAATGCGAACACGCTGTCGACTGAGCTTTGGAGTCGTGCTCAATCTACCTCGAAACATGCCTTTTAATGTCAAAATTAACAAGGTGTTAAGATGTCTTTTGTGCATTGAAAGAGATAGTTCTTGTAAAGGAATGTGCTAAGTATGGTACATCTATCAGACATAAAAATGCATTAGGTTTTAAAGAAAAACAAGGTAAATCAATATTTTCGAATAACAAAAATACGTTTATTTCACAATTATTTTGGGATTGGGGTAGATATGACAATCAACCAGACGGAAATTATGTACAAACATTATTTTACAAATCATTTCCTATTACGCTTTAGAAAAACAACAACAACAGTATATCAATAGGTTCTTAATCTTGCAATGCTATGGTAAGGTTAGACACATAACATTATTCGTGTCGGGAATGACAAATATCGACAAAAGAAAGTACAATGTAGTTAAGATAAACACTATTTCTATTTAGGTTCTAGTTTGATCTATATCAATATTTCTATGAAACCATGCTTAATGTTTTTCCTGATACCTTTCAAACAGCTTAACTCCACAAATCGCAGTTTCCTAAACCAAACACGAACCAGGTTCGCGAATCCAAGACACGCGTTTTATACTGTAAACGAAAAACGTTTTATAAAGAAGGATTTAGATAGACGTGCTGTTTCGTTTATTCTGGATTCGTCACCGTCTTCCAGCATTCCAATCTTTCCATGCTGACTATAACCAAACCAGTACAGTGAACCCTCGTTTATCCGGACCCCGATTATCCGGATGTCTCGCAATCCGAACAAAATTGTAAGGGAACGGAATTATTGGACCAGTTTATTGCAGACGACTTTTGAAAACATTGTAGGTAAAGGAGAAATTGCTCGTGACGAGCAATTTCTCCTTTTCCCACAATGTTTTCTGCCATATCAGAAGATTATCTTTGAATTTCATCACATTTTGATGTCTTCTGCAAACTCTTTCAATTTGGGACGGTCGACAATTTGGCGTTTGCTAAAGGGTTATAACTATACACCGCTCATACAGACCGTTTATGTCTTAATGTGAATAAGAACATGCTCTGCTTCATTAGTCCGGATTATTCGGTAAACCGGACATTTTGTTGGGAACGGACGTGTTCGGATAAACGAGGGTTCACTGTATCCTACTCGTACATGTATTGGTCCTTACCACTAAGCCTGACGAAAATCCAGGAACAAAGCCACACAACCAAGGTGTAGAGAAGCAAATATGAAGTTAGCTAAGACAAAACACCACTGAAATGGACATATGAACAATTGTATATCCTTTTATTTTACTTTGGCATTGCTTCTTATTCGTAAAAGCGACCCTATCTAAGACCCAAACTGCTATACATTTCTTACAACGGTATAACAATATTCACCGACCTAGGCTTCAGTGTGTTATGAGCACTTACTTAATTTGGAAGTACTAATTTCAAATCTTAAAGTAAGCACTTGAATAAAAATCATTTTAAGATTTAAAAATCAAATATAGCCAAAACGAGCAAATACAGGCTTCGCAATGTTACAGATCAATACAATTTAAGCAAACTCATGTCGAATCATGTCAAATCCATTTCAATAACGTTTTAAGTTTTTAATACAATCATTTATAATAAAGATAATATATCATCTATAAGATTAACCAATACACACTTGCAAAGGCAATACACACTAGCCAAGGCTTTACAATGTTATAAATTTGAACATTTTCCTTTTTAATTCAAAACAATACAACTTGAGGTTTTGAACATATTTTTTTCAAGATTGAAATAAGAGCATCTGTTTCATATAAACATTTAACAAAAGTATAAACATTAAGTAAAACGTAACCCAACAATGTCAGAGCTTCAAACTTGCTTTTATAATTAACGAATAAATAAAAATAGATAAATATGCAAAACTCTGTTTCAACTCATATTCGCTTAAGCTTCTTATTCCATAAAACACAAATGTACTTTACTGCATATGTTGCATAAAAGTTTTAGAATCAACGTTGACAAATGTTTCGTTAATGGCGAACAATTCAACTGTGTTGCCACCATAATTTTTAACGAAAGCCATACACAAAATAGTTTCTACTTCTGTTATTTGTTGTCCTTTGCGCTAGCTTTCAATTTAGACCAGTCACAATTTCCCAAAATAGGGGAATGATTTGATGAACATAAATATTGAAATAAAAAGTCGTCTGTAAGCGATATGCATATTCTGGATTAATTGAAAACGAGTACCATTTCTTACTTATATGCTCAAAGTTTACAGACTTAAGAAAGAAATACATAAAATTTTATTATCATACATGGCCGTCAATACAAAAATTCATTAATCTTATGTCTTCAAATTCTCCTATCATATTGAATAAATTGGCAAAATTCATCTTCTTTGCAGGTAAACAAAATAACTAACACTAGTAATTCATTTTCAAAGGAATTTAATATCTTATGAAATGAACCATTAGTAAAAATACACTTCCAAACTGTTTTTGTTCTTCGGCTAACATCTATGATTTTATATGTTCTCCTATATGTTCTTTGTCATGGAATGTTTGTCCAATATGAAAATTGCTATAAACTGTAACTGTTTTTGCAATAAAGAATAATGTAATATGTAATGTAATGCTTATAACGACGACGGATGCAGCACTTATAATAATGAGATTAGTAATGCTAGACCACAATTAATCCAACACTTTTTTTCCAAGAATAAGATAAAAGAACACATTAAAAACCGTAACTACTTAAGACAATGAGAAAAGAAAAGCTATTTAAAAAGGGCCCTATGAGAAACTTGATTTATCCTTCGTTTTTTCTTAAGCTGGCAAACTGATTTCAGATTATGAAACGCAATATGCAAATAAAACACGGCGACGCTTTCAATTGGTCAAGGCCTTGGTCCACCGCCTTGGGCAACCATCGAATACGACACGATAAACTGAACTTGTTAACTCTTATACTGATAGATGTCGCTTGTATCCCTAATAGTGCTGGAAATCATCTAATCTTTATTATCCAAACATGTTGGAGCCAGGCAAGCCGCCAAGTAAATAGCGGTTGGCCTTTGATCTAACCTGTTTGCTACTCTGGGTATCTTTCCTTATCAAAATAAAGCAGATGTTTACGTTATTTTGAAAGCAGACGATACAAAACTCTATTTTTAGAAAATTACCAAGTATTCTTAGATAAAATAATTTGCTGACCATGTTGTCTCAATTACTACAGAGCTTTTTATTTAATCGTCTCAGTCAATTAAACTAGAACCATCTTAACGTGTTAGTCATCCAGGATACCGTTTTACGAAACAATTTAAGGGGGAAACTGTTTGCGTAAGTCAAAGCTGATCAACATGAATAGTATCTAAGCTGAAAACACAATATTGAAATGGGACCATCATTGGGAGCGTCTCGGAGACGATTCCAATGCTGTGTCACTCTGCAATATTGCACACCCCAATATTAAAAACAAAGCTACCAAGATAAATACATCCCATGAAGATAAAAATCCACTGGTTTCGGAGTTTGAACCTTCGCACAGAGGAGCCATGTATGTGTTCAAAAAACAACCCACAAACTCCTGCTATGCACTAACGTGTACAATGTGGGCGAACGATGCAACGTCCTGACGTGATAGCACGATATCTGAGTCTCTATGCTCAATGCAATTCATAAGGACTTTTGTATCTGTGAATACGGTAAATTACTCACAGAAAGTTTGAGATTGGGTTTCTAAAGTATCACGCACGCCTCTTATCCTAAAGAGCTCCAACGGATTTTGTCTAAATGTCAAAGCGTAGCGAGTCAAAAGTTGCAATGCTTACTTATTGATTCTTCCAAGAAATGGGTTCGTTTTACCTTTAAACCGTTCACAAGCTTTTTTTGAATAGAAAAAAAACAGAAACAGAAATTCATATGAAGGAATATATTAAACGATCTCTTATAACATCAAAATGTATCTATATCTTCGCGAATTTCCTAATCGGGTACACAAATTTGTTCGTTTTATTCGAACTTAAAAGCATTTTCAGTAATATTTCGTAACGCATACGCCATCATCGCCATACTATGATGTTCTTTCCTAGGTTAAATAAAAAATCAGAATGACTGGTTTAATTGTCTCTGCTCTCTAAACGATAATACATTCATTGTAAAGGCGTTCAGTATATTTGAATGATTGGGATATACGACAGGGACATGGATTGCCGATATATAAACACATTTCTATTGAAAACGACCAAAGTATCACTCGAATAACACCTTTTGGGTACTTTACCTTAAATGCAAGAAGTTAAAAATTCTGTTTTTAACAAACGAGGTTTTCGTATAACGTACACCGTTTAACCAATTCCTTGTACAATAAGATAGCAACAGCCGACGAGAAATCTTAAAGAAATAACGTAGGCATCTCCGTATAGACTATTCAACTAGGACTGTTATGCTACAATCAAGATATTAAGTACAAACTGTGTAGATAATGACTTGCTGTATGACGATGGTATTATACTAAGATTTTTTTCAGACATTGCTTAAGAGTGGCCGGTTAACCTTTCCCATACAATAACAACATTTGACCACTTTGTTTCAGACGACTTTGGAAAACATTGTGGAAAAGTAGAAATTGCTCGTGACGAGCAATTTTTCCTTTTCGTACAATGTTTTCTGCCCTATCAGAAGATTATTTTACAATTTCACCACATTTTGAAATGTCGTCTGCAAACCCTTCCATATTGGGACAGCAGAAAATTTGTTGTGTGGGAAAGGGTTAAAGAAAGATGCAATCATCCGTATTAGAAAGCTTACATTAACTGTACAGGTGCTTTGAGATAATTTGCAAGTCAAAATAAAATGTTGAAAAAAGACATATTCTTTGCTTTGCAGTATAATTCTTGATAAAGAAAATCTATAATAAGAAAAATTGATTAAGAATTTGTCAATATATCTAAGTATGCACAAACGGCATACAAAAGATTTTAAACCGTCTACACAACTTTCAGATTTAAATACATATTTATTCACTAAATACAGAAACTAACTGTACTAACTGTACTTCAGTACTAACTGTTCTTCCAATTCCTATTTTCCATTACGGCCCATTAAAAGCCGGCTGCTACAGTTAACAAAAAACAGATTTTAATATCCAACTTTCTTTAATTCTTTGAACAAGCACCTTTAAAAGGGGAGACAAAATATATAATCCTTTAAAAGCCCTTTGTGTATGTATATAATGACCACTATCTAATGAAGATTCATGATGACGTCATCTTAATGGACGCTACTTCCGTCGCTACACGTGGACTCGGTGGTTGCTTGGCGATACCGAAAGCAGCTCTTCCCGTTGGGTGTCGTGTCGTCGTAGAACTGCACGGCCTCGTGTAGGGCGTACCACTGGGCCACAGGCTTCCTTGGGCTCTCCAACATCTCGTACCAGTGTTCCCGCCCCGTCTCCACGTACTTGGGTCCGAGGGCACAACAACCCATTATCTCGTTACTACCGATTCTGGAATGTGAAATAAGTGTTTCTGTTTGTTTGTTTGTTTGTTTAAATCTAATGCTTTTAATTCGACTATGAGACAATTTCTCACAACTTAGATTAATTGACTCTGCTTCTTGGATACATAACTAGTACTCGCACAAAATGTGGATTTGTAAAAGGCTTCACTATGGATCCCGCTATTCACGGGATTCGAACGCACTACACTCATGTCGCTAGGCTGATGATCTACCACGAGAACACTGCCATATATAAACGATCTATAATAGTGAGGCGTCAATCCTCGGGCCTCTGGGTTATGAACACAACACATTAACATGTATATGTTGGCTGTTTTAATTCTATCAGCAATGTACGTTGGAAATGTATTGTAACCCTCCTTTGATAAAAATCAGGGTATCACAGTTTAACTTGGAATTGAGGTTTCTTGTCTTGGATGTATCCACGTTTCAGATGGTGTTTTATTACGGCAAAGACGAGAAGAGTGAGATATGCTTTGCAGACGTATTCCAGGGAGTACATTGATAGAATTTGATGCAGACAACGTTTCAATTATTTTTCCGGAAAAGACATTGCTTAGATTACTTTGTATTGCAACATTGTTTAGACTCGAATCTTATTTGCAGAACCTTACTTAAATGGATTTTTGTCGGGAAAAGGAAGTATCGTTCAATCAATCTTTAACGCAAGCAAATGAAGCACTACGTTGCAGTTGTTTAAGCATCTGTCGAAGGGTATTGTCTTGGATATCTACCCTTTTTAATAAATGGTCACAAACATAACCTGCATGTAGTCGACAATCTAGTTACCCATTTTCGGCATTTTCCTGCAGGCCTGGTTGTACGAATTTATTAACGTTATTTTTCAGATTTAAACAATGCTGATCTTTATAGATTTCTAACACACATACTTAATAATGACCACTGAACAGACTCCCGCCTTGTTGGATGGTACACATCGCCAGACCCCTCCCTTTTAGACAACTATCAAGAAACCAAGTTTACTGTTGCTTTGTTGATATTTGATTTTTTTATATGGGTTTTACGTCACATCAACACTATTTCAGTTATGTAGCGATGCCCGACTATTAATAATGGAGGAAGACCCCATACTCAACTGCCCATAAGGGCCTGTTAAGGCGGGTAGAACCATCGGCATTCCGTAGGTCAGTCGGGAGACTGACTCTCATGAAAATCCATATCCCTCTCAGGATTTGAACCCACGCAGAGAGGGGGCATGTGATGTCAAGTTCTGTACTCTAACCACTAGGACACGGAGGCCCTTTAATATTTGATACGTTAATGGGCATCGTCTCACTAAAGACCGGGATAAATGAAGACTAAAACCTAACTGCCATAATCAAATATCGTAATGATAAGGCACGTTTCTCCTCCAGCGATAATTGGTACATCAAACATGTTTGATTACTCACGATAATATCGCCTAGCTCGTTGGTGCACATGGGCCTAAATGCATGCCTAATTAAAGGCACATAAAAGGAGATTACTGCTATATCAAACTATATTATTTGATAAACTTTTAGTCAGATTCAAAAAGTTATCACCAAAAACTCCATCAGCACAACTAAAACATGAAAGCCAACAAGAAACAACCCAGATTAACAAGTTTTATAATTCAGATTATGTGATTCTTCACCCCTGACCTTGACAGTTGATACACAAATGTTTGAACCGACCAATCAGAATTCGTCATTTTGAATATCTAAACAAACAAGTTTTTGATAAACATGATTGAATTGGAGACAACTATATTTCAAGCACAAAATAGCTTATGTTAAAGGAATCTATTTAATAGGATCTCAATGCATTCGTAAATTAATTCTCATGACTTTTGTGAACATAATAAAAGAAATCCATATATTTTTTCAGTAATTTATGTGTACTCCTCTCCTTTTATGTGCCTTTAAGTCAACTATACCAGGCTACTAAGGTACCAAGGTTTACTTTTGCTGCGTTGATATTTGAAACATTAATGACCATCGAATCACTATACACCGGTATAAATGAAGTCTTAGAATTAGCCTGCAATAATCAACTACATCAATGATAAGGCAAATCTCTTCTCCGTTGATATTTTGTACATCAAACATATTTGATCACTGAAGAAAATCCCGCCCAGTTCGTTAGTGAACATGGGCCTAAGCCCATGCTTAATTTTGTCAACTGAACTTGACTACCAAGGTACCGAGGTTTGCTTTTGCTGCGTTTATATTTGACACATTAAAAGACATCGTCCCATTTTAGACCAGGATAACTGCCATAATCATATACCTTGATGATAAAGCAGATCTGTTCCCCATTGATATTTGGTACAACAAAGACAGTCACATAGTTATAGGCTTTGTTAACTTTTACCAAACTCCACATTTTCGACTGTCCCAAATTGAAAGAGTTTGCAGTCGACATTTCAAAATACGATGAAATTGAAAAAAATGATCTGATAGAGCGGAAAATATTGTGGAAAAAGGAGAAATTGCTCGTTAAGAGCAATTTCTCCTTTTACCGCAAGGTTTTCCAGGGTCATCTACAACAAACCGGTATAATGTCGCTATTGTTTGGTACTGGACTAAGCGTAAACAAAGGCACCAAAGACTATCATATTATCATAGGCTATGTTAACCCTTTCCCAAACAATAACGACATTTGACAACTTTGTTTCAGATGACCTTAGAAAATATTGTGGGAACTTTCCTCGTAACGAGCAATTTTGCCTTTTTCCCCAATGTTTAATGCCCTATCAGAAAGTTATTTTCCAATTTCATCACATTTTGAAATGTCATCTGCAAACTCTTTCAATTCGGGACAGTCAAAAATCTGTTGTTTGGGAAAGGGTTAAGCGAATACAAAATCTCACCTATCATAGTCGACCACCTTGATTACGAGATAGACCTCCTCCACGTTAATGTTGGGCACATCAAACACTATAGCCTCATTGTACACCGGATTGAGCGTGTTGCGCTTTACTGTGGTCTTCTTTTTCTTGATCCGTTTCGAATGACACATTAATGATACTTTTACGTATGGATCTGAAATAGCAAGATGAAAATATTTTCGGATTCGGATTTCAATGTACCCCCTCAGAGGTGGTGCGCCTTCTTGGGGATTATTTTTTAACCATGTTTCATGTCTAACCCGTGTAAATGGATATTTTAACAATAGCATATTTGTACATGGGTATGTATTGTACTTTCAAATCAAATTGACATATCTTATTAACAACTCCTTGTGTTATTTATGATAATCATTTACCACTTCTGCTTTAAAACAGGATTATTAACACAGTTAAGGGTATTTATAACAGCCTGATATAGTTCACCATTTGTGACCTTTAGAGAAACGTCCTTTTTGAGACACAGCACACCCCAAGGGAGGTCTCCGACAAACATCAACAAGTGTAGGATAGAAAAATACTCATACTTTGAAATGTAGTTTACTGGTGACATACGTTGGGTTCCTACTTAAGTTACTAGAAACTGGCGTAATACGACACCTCCTAATGGTGCTTGTTCACATGTGACACTATTTGCAAGGCAAACTTAAATGTCAATGAAACGATACAGTCCTAGCATTGCGGTATAATATTGAATGAAAAAAAAGCTAAAATACGCAAAAATGATTCACAACGTGTCATTACATCTAAGTATGTACAGATGACATGTCATTGATTTTGATATCTTTACAACGCTTTTGGGTCTGGATGCATACTTATGCAATGAACACCAGGGACCCGTTTTACTAAACAGTTTACGCTTAAGATTTGCGTAAGTCTAAAACAACAATTCCTCTTATTTCAATATTGGACGAAGCAATATTGCAAAGTGACACATCATTGGAATCGTCTCTCCGAGACGCTTCCAATGAAGTGTCACATTGCAATATTGTCCTTTCATTGAAGATACTATCCATGTTTACTAGTTTTGACATACGCAAATATTTTCCGTAAGTTGTTTAGTAAAACGGTACCCAGCTCTTACTACTGGACTGATAGTCATGATTTTCCATTGGTTATTTTCCAGTATATTTCATACAATTGTACAGCTGTTATACAGTTTTGAAGAAATGAAATTTGAACACCAAAGCTTCTTCATATCTGTGTCCAAGCACTTTTAACTTTTCGATCGGTTCGTATGAAACTAAAAAAATTATCATGGTCAACTTTCTATTCAGACGAAGTGACTCGCCCAGGGCCAACTTCAGCATCGAATTGCATAACAACATTCTCAGTATAGTAAGAATCAGTCAATACATCGCATTCATCTAAATAAAATCATTTCAAAGATCTTTTAGAATGCGCATTTCAATGAAATTAATTTCATATCAAAGATTCTTAAAGTCGGTGCATTAACAAAATGTCGAATTCGAACACATAACCGAATTCCATTCGATATCCATTGTTTTATACTGTTATTCAAACGGATGGAATACCAACATATTTGACATCATGCGAAATTGCTTAGTCTTCCAAATCGGTATGTACCGATTAAGGATTTTAGGCGGGAAAATAAAAAAAAATGAAATTAAAAATAAATACATATAGGATGATGGAATGCTTTATCAAGAACGAGAGAATTCAAGCAAGTACTTCCTTCTTCTTTTAGGATTGGCCAATATCATTTCTAATATCTAATTAAATCTTGACGACAAGATGTCCCTGTCTTTTATCACTGATTAATTATCTTCAACTATAAATGTAGTCGGGAACTCGGGAATGATATCGTTCCGTAGCAGGAGCGCTGATGGGTGCGTCCACCACCACAGTACGAATGGAATAACGTTGAAAACGATCTAAGAATCCAAACAAGGCAGTTTCTTGAATATGGCTCCTTAGGATCGTTAATTTCCGTTCAGAATACCATATTGAAGGGGGTAAAAACAAAACAGATTAGTATAAATCAAGGAGTCAAAGGAAAACTATGGAGTGTGGTGGAGAAAAGTCATTTCTTGCACCGTTGTTTGGTCTTTGATATGACCGAATGCCTTGTAGATAAAAAAAAAGTCTTTCACACTTCACACACTGTAAAAGAATATGCTAATTTATTGTCTTCGATCGCGATAATTTCATTAGTCGTCTGTCACAAACGCATTTAACGCCGTCTGGGTCAGATATAACGTGTTACACCATGGGTCTCGTTCACGCGTGAGGTCATTCGAGAGTTTGTCAAAATATCGTCTTATTCTGAGGGTGACCAAATGGAGAAGTGTATCATGTGACATTGTGACAACGATAATCAGGTTATGAAAATGCATTTTTTTTGCATAAAGTCTGTCAAAAGGGAAAATGGAACCTAAAGTATATAGTTAAAGTATGACCGAATACGATATTTATACAAGAGGACCAATATTACAAAATCCATTACCCTTTAAGGAAAGGAACCGTCAAATTAAGACTTTGACAATTGGCAGGCATTTTAAAATAGCAAGGTATTCATTTTATGTTTGTTACATAGGATTTTACGCCGTGTAAACATAAATTTAGTTTCTGTACCATTCTCCTGGTTCTCACCAGTACTCGACAGGGCTATGCAGTGTCTTGCCTGAGGTAACACCCGCGGAAATTCGCAATTCCTTTGGCGAATATTGAACCCGGGGCCCCCTGTGTCATAATCCTATACCTTAACATTTGAGACACGAAGGGCTCCCACAAGGCGATTATCATGAATACAAACAGCATAGGTCTTAAAGAAATAAAGAGAGAAGGCAAGGAGAGACACAACTAGACCGGACCTATGACAACTCACCTGAGGATCCTGTAATATCCATGGCCTTAAGGTTACGTGCCTTCACAACGGTTAAGGTAAGTCGGCCGGCTGTCGGTAAATAGCACAGAGACAGCATCAACTCCCCGAGATCGAACTTCTCCTGGAAACGGGGAAAATAGCCGAATGATAGAATATGATCGAATTCGTATATTGCGTATTGGTAAGAAATAAGTTGGTAACTTTAATAATAAACACTCTATTTACAATGAAATAATTCTGCTTCCCGGCAATACAACCTAGTCTCACGCCGACTGTTGATTAATGAAACGTCGGTGAATGAATCCTGCTTTTCACGGGACATGAATCTGCAAATTTTATAACCAACGTGCTAGTAGATACTAGAATGTCGAATAAAATACCAGATATTTAAGATATTCGGTCAATCATGAAATAAAAATTTCAAAAAAGGATAAATGAATAAAAAAGCAAACAAAATGACAATTATTATTTTTCTACCAATTTTCTGCTTAATCACCAGAAATTAAAATGGCCTTTTACTGTAAGTTTGTTTACAATTTTCTTTTTTCATGAACAAAATTATTTGAAAAGGTAAAATTGACTAAATTGTCAAGTTGGTTTATCTAAGTCGATACATTTCTTAAAGAGTGCTTAAACCACTAGTATGCCTTTTAGATATTTAAAACGATGATTATTGTCTGCAGACAATTGAAAAATTACCGTTTCCGATTGGCAGTCAATTTTCCACAACGTCACAAAAGCATACCAAATTGTATGCAGACTGACTCGAGAAAAAGATGTTTTATTTTATTCAGAAAAGATGGCGTAGAAAACGACAACCGTATTCTCTAGTAAACAGGCTATTAAGCATGCAAACGGATTGAAAAATTGAGGGTTTTCGCTACTCTTTCAACGCTATTATCGCATAACTATGGAAACGAGCAATATTTACGAGCATTGTGAGAGTTTTATGCCTGTCATAAAATAGCAAAACGTGCAGTTCTCATATTTCTTGTTCTACTTGTTGCCTTTCTTATTTATTATGGATGTCCTTTTTACAGAAAATGGACTGAAAGATTCCTCCATCTGACGTGAACATAGTCCTTGCTGTTTGTTTTAACAACTGTTGCACGGAAGTGCCATCTTCCAGCGAAACGACATGTTCATAATTAAACAATCTGGAATACCAGAACATTACCAGTATCTAGTCGGAGAATTCTGACACACACTAAAATAGTGTAGTTTTAGCATTGATCTCAATTCAAGCTCTCATTGGCCAAAATTACAAATATCTAACGTTGGAACTTAAGAACACTTGGGCCGCGTCACGCGAAAAGGGGCACTCGGACATAAATAAAAACCACTTACTCAGCTCTTTCTTAGCGCTATTATTCCAGCATCTAGTCACGACAGTTATCATTTGTATTTATTTAAAGGTAGACTTGATGTCCTCTAAGATGACAAACAGTGTAACCCCAGACCAGCCGCCACGTCAGACGTGGCGGCTGGTCTGGGGCCACACTGTTTGCTATGTCCGAGTGCCTCTTTTCCCGTGACGTGGCCCACTTTGTCTAAAAAGATCCACGTGGATATCTTTTGCACGTGCCCTTGCAAGCATACAACCAAGAACCTTCAAAATTTAACAACAGACTATTACTGTGGGCACATTATGATAAATTGAAAATCTCCATTCACTTGTAGTACGTGTTCTTTGTTTGGTAACGAATGGTGTTATGCCGATCTAATGTCAGTAATTCTTGCCTATTGACTGATCGTTGAGGAATCACACGTAACTAATACCTCTCCGCCGCCATCATGGTGTTGTCCCACACAGAGAGGAGTCATGTTATTCGAAGTTCAAGGTACCGTTTTACTAAACATCTAATGTTAAGGACTCGCGTAGGTTCAGGACAATATCCTCTCTTATTTCAATAAAAGCAACGCCACACGGAAATGTAACACGTCACTTGTGTAGTCTTCCCGGTAAGCCTCCTACGATGTGTCACATTTCTATTGTGTACGTTTATTTATAGATGTACCAAAACGTTTTTTCAAGTCGTTAAGCACATTACCAATTAACGCCACAATTTAGGTTCTTGCAGCAGACGACTTTCAAAAAGCATTTTGGCAAAAGAAAAAATTGGTTGTCACAAGCAATGTCCCCTTTTACCACAATACTTTCTCAATTAAAGCCCATATAAAAACAGCAGAAGGATTTTCTTCGAGTTTCCAAAGCTTTTATCAAGTCGTCTGCTTCAAGTAAAGACATATCGTCTGCAGGTGGTAAAGAGTTGTTCCTCTATATTCGAATCACTAACCCAAAGTGCCCTCCTATTATAAGCATTTTATGGCATATTCTACAACCATTGCATTTAGTCATTTTCAAAGCAGAACAACGAAGTAACGCATTGAATAACACATACCTATGTGATCACATTAAACATTTAAAGAATCACAGCAACAGTAACATAAGTACTGCAAACTAAATGCAAACTAAGACTATTGGAGTAACTATCAGTCAAGTTATAAAACGATAATGACGATACACTTGTGTGTCAAACATGAAAATGGTCACAATACATTTTGGCACAGTGGCATAGTTAATTGATAAAGTCGCCTGGGTATGCCCAGCATAGATATAAGACTATAAACCCTACCTTTGCCTTTTACATTTAATTCCTTTAGCCTGTGGAATTAAATGATGATTTCAAATAAAGGATTTAATTTAAGTAAACAACAGGCACAGAATGATCGAATGTCGAATCATGCTCTACCAGGCGTTATTTTGTTGGATATGATTCAACAACAATTCACTTTGTTTTCATTCCGTCCGTTTCATATAACAGTTTTCGCGGTAGCTAATAAAATAATTGGCCAGAAATTTTAAAACAAGGTTTGTACCAACTTTCATGGTTGGTGACGTTCAAAAACCAACATTTTTTATCAGCCTTATCTGGAAGGAAAAGTGTCTATCTGATTATTGTTATACTCAATAAAGGATTTAAGAAACATCTAGTTAACAATTATTCGATGCATGTATATTCTATTCCTTGAACTTTGCCTTAAGCATCTGTAAGGTAGTACCCGTTTGATAATTCTGCAAAATCATTGACGTAAATCCGCAAAATAAGTTTTGAAAGGTGTTCGAAAATGACTCGACGAAATTCGTGAGCTTTTATAAGTCAAAAACGATGTAACACGATACATGTACCCTAAATACTACATGTTCATTGGCCATTCGTCAAAAATCTACAATACGCACGAAGTATTGCAGAACATTTACACATGATCCACCTTAACGATGCTTATTAACACATTATACTTGACACTGAGATCAAATAGGGCCATTAACAGGAACCGTGGTAATAAATCTAGCAAGTTATCGGAACGAATATCAAATCAGCAATAAGCCAGGGTCGTGACTTGCCAACTCTACGGACATCGTTTAGCCAGGTGATGATTCCGGAGAATTATGGGGTCACATTATCCAGAAATGCTGCGATGCTGATTTATTCGGGTCTGGCCACCTTAGTAGTTACCATACTTAAATGCAATCTTTATTTTCAATTCTTTTATGAAAATGTCTTATGTGTGGCCCAATCGTTTATGTTTGAAGGTTTTTATTAATAAGCAACACTTGTTTTTAGTATATTTCGATGTCCTGCTTAATATAGATGGATGAAAGCCTGAATCCTAATTGTTTATAAGGGTTTGCCAGTCTGACAAGATCCATCCGCAACTCTGTAACTTAGCCGGGAAACTACATGTACAGCTTATGAAAATCAAAACGAACCGCGAGCCGATTTGGCGTCTAGGAAAAACCACGTATGTTGACTGTAAAATTGGTGGAGACTCAACATATTCATGAAACGTGCTGATGATCATTGCGTACCATGTATATGGAGAAAAGACCGACCATTTGAGCTTCATGTAAGATTGTACGATTGGCATCAACCTGTGATAGGATCATAGATTAAGATATGTTTTTACATTGTCAAATGAGTGTCGCTTTATACAAATTCAACGGATGTTACCAGGTTGAAAGATTGAAAAGACCTAACACAACAATGAGTGTTCTTTGCGCGGTTCCGACTGCATACTGTCTCTCGCTCACGCAAATAGTGGAGGCTTGGTACCAGTTGACTTCCGTCCACCAAAGTTAGTCTTCGATTTTTAATCCACCATATTTATGTGTTGTGAACAATAATGATAACGCAGCCTATTGGTATGGTGCTTGCGGTTGTTGATTCCTTCAGAATAGTGTCGAAAAAAAGCTATTACTTCTTCTCTCTTAGAAACCTTCTTAGCAACTTAATCTTGACGGTCAATATAGGTGTAAGTCTTGACAAAACATGAAAACACAAAGACTTGTTACAAGAGATTTGTCCTTTTTTTCACATCGTTTTTTGAAGTGCTCTGCTGCAATGGTTTAAGGGAAGTTAAAATCTCAGGGGCTTGAATTAATGCATAACTCCAAAATCCCTCTAATTATCTCCTATATAAGTTCTTATAAAGCATGTATAGATGTATTTGGGAGGTATGCATTGATTCAAGCTGCTGTGGTTGAAATGAAACAAGGCACCATATAATCGGTCTCAACGTTATTACTAACACGGCATTCTTACAACGTATGTTACATACCTGATGCGAGGACAAAATATCACGAGCGAAGAATATTTCAGTATTCATTTTGCTGCCGTCTTGTAATATATCCCGGACCGGAACTGTTCCTATCAGATCATGACGCGAAAATCTATCAAAGTCATAGATATTAAACTGTAAAAGTCTATCCGCGAGTTGTTTATATGGGACAGAGAACGTGAACCGCTCGTTAAACTCCGGATTCAACGTCTTCCGGTGTACTTTCGTCTGCATTTTGTTCTTCCGGTCCGGAAGTAGATATACTTTGACGTATGGATCTGAGGTCCCGGAGAAGTCTTTCGCCGGTAAATCAACCGCTTTGATGACACAGACTATGAGCATTTCCGCTTCCGTGTCGTACTTAAGACTGTAATACAGTTTACCGCACAGCGCATGCTCAGACTTGATACTATCGATAGACGCTTGTTTGTAGAGTTCCGGTTTAATTGCACCAATAGCCGGTTGTTCTTTGTGTTTAACGCTCTGTACCGAAAATTCAATGTTCGAGAGGTCTAGTTTGTGTGAAAGCTGTCGTTGAAAGTTCTGATGTCGCTGAGAGACGATTGGTAGCGTCGACTGACGGAAGGACTGGAAGATTGACCTGGCCTGGTTGTATCGATTGTCTGCCGAGAGACCACATTCGGCCGCCAGATCCGGAACACTCTGGCTAATCTTGACGTTTCGGTCCACCGTAGATTCGGGTGAACTGTCATCATGAAAGGTTTTCTTCCAGACGAGGGTTCGCTTGCGTCTCCTGCATGCAGACCAGGTGATGTAGGCGACGACTACGATCAGAATGGTCGCTGAAGCGCTTGCAGCAATAACGATATACGATACGGGAACCACTGCAATGAGAAGGATGAGAAGTGTATGAATATAAGATATCGCATCTGTTACAGAGTACTTCCGGGTCATATCGTCAAAAGTAATCCCAATCAAGAAGTTTTACTTTCGAGTTTTAGTACATACTTTTGTTGGAAGGGATGACCTTGTGGGAGACATATGTTTTATTTTGTATATATTATTGTCTTGCAACGCTCCAGAAGTTTGCTTTAATTGCCCTTTGCAGGAATATTTATTTGGGATGGATGAACACAATTGATAGTAGCTCGGCCAAATTTGAGAGCTTGTGCACTGATTCCCGGACTGTACTAGTATTTCGACGATTGAGGTGTCCGTTTCATACAGTTTTATGAGAGTTTAATGGACCAACTAAATGTATTAACATAAAGGTAAATGGAGAAAATGCTTTCCATTTTACGGCAGAAAATACTAGATTTAACATTATGGTTATTGGAATTCCTTGAGCCAGTCAGGATTCAGGATCACAAAAGGAACAACCGTATGACCGTAAGCTGTTTCGTTACTGTTACACTTACAAACGATTAAAGACTTTCATTGAATGAGCTTGGTCGTTTATTGGAGACCTTTTTCCAGTCATACATGGGACAGTAAACGTATCCTTGCCTAAAGCTAGTAGTATCAAACTTGTAGATAATACATCGCACAAGAACACCTTTGACCCAATGAGTCGCACAAGAATACCTTTGACCCAATGAGTCGCACAAGAACACTTTTGACCCAATGAGTCACACAAGGACACCTTTGACCCAATGAGTCGCACAAGAACACCTTTGACCCAAAGAGTCGCACAAGAACACCTTTGACACAATGAGTCGCACAAGAACACCTTTGACCCAATGAGTCGCACAAGAACACCTTTGACCCAATGAGTCGCACAAGAACACCTTTGACCCAATGAGTCGCACAAGAACACCTTTGACACAATAAGTCACACAAGAACACCTTTGACCCGATGAGTCGCACAAGAACACCTTTGACCCAATAAGTCACACAAGAACACCTTTGACCAAATGAGTCGCACAAGAACACCTTTGACCCAATGAGTCGCACAAGAACACCTTTGACCCGATGAGTCGCACAAGAACACCGTTGACCCAATAAGTCACACAAGAATACCTTTGACCCAATGAGTCGCACAAGAACACCTTTGACCCAATGAGTCGCACAAGAACACCTTTGACCCAATGAGTCGCACAAGAACACCTTTGACCCAATGAGTCGCACAAGAACACCTTTGACCCGATGAGTCGCACAAGAACACCTTTGACCCAATAAGTCACACAAGAACACCTTTGACCCAATGAGTCGCACAAGAACACCTTTGACCCGATGAGTCGCACAAGAACACCTTTGACCCAATAAGTCACACAAGAACACCTTTGACCCAATGAGTCGCACAAGGACACCTTTGACCCAATGAATTTGTCAGCCTCGCTGATGTTTTATTTTACGTCCTAATAAAGAGTGTACGGATTTCTTGTGTCAATCGATGCATATTAAATGTACATTCATAATGAACTGCAATACAAAATATTGTGATCATCCGAAATAGAAGGAGGGACTACAACAAAGAAAGGAGAGAAACAAGCGAAATCGCATCTGAATATCATGTAGGTTGATATGGTACAATCGTAGAATGGCCAAACCGTTGACGTCGCACGATTAGTTTGATAAATGACACAGGATTAATTCTCAATGTACAAATGTCAATACAATATCTACATACTACCACATAATGTCTGGGTCGTGTCTCAAATCTAATCTCTCTGGAAGCCTATTGGAAATAGGTTCAGACGTTTTCCGTCTAATGTTAGAAAAAAAGAAGCATAGACTCAATGCGCTGTCTTTGGGGATATATTTTTTGTGAACCTTATTAATGCATATATTGTATCGCCACCGAGTAAATGTGAGATTATAACGAAGCTTCAAGCATACCGACTATCGATACATTATCATATATTCCAATTTTGCAGGTTTACAAGTATCATGTTTCTAAATCAAAGCAAACAATGGTCTGATAAACCAAAATACTAGTACCGTAATTGCTTCATTAACATTCTACTGAAGGGAAAAACATATCCACTCTTTTATCAATTTAAAATCTCTGAACAACTCGATAAACGTTGCTATGCAATCCGCTTTCACTTTGATGTTTACTTATTCATGATTTGCCAGTAATAAACAAAGTATCCTTAACACTAAGACACTCTCCAACAAAGCCACAAAGCCATTCAGTTTGTGCTTGAGTTAGATCTAAAAAACGAAAATCAAAATGACAAAATACAAATGAAATAATGTATCAATAGGCTTGAAAAATACACAATGGGACTAAATGAGAGTCTGGGTACTGTTTTACTAAACAGTTTACGCTTAAGATTTTTATAAGTCTAAAACATCATTTCCTCTTATTTCAATATTGGGCGAAGCAATATTGCAAAGTTACTCATCATTGGAATCGTCTCTCCGAGACGTTTCCAATGACGTGTCACATTGTAATATTGTACTTTCATTTAAGATACTAGCCATGTGTATCAGTTATGACTTACGCAAATATTTTCCTTAAATTGCTTAGTAAAACGGTACGGTCATTGTGAGCAAAATTCTCATTCATTCACAATTGTTTCTTGCTGTAAGTGAGTCTCACGTCGATAAAAATCCATTAAAAGTTCTCTAATGATATTACTCAATACGACTTAGATAGTTGCAAAGTTGAAATTTGAATGTGCGGATTAAAGTGTCATTTTTGCCCATAAACCCATTACACTTGTTGATTGAAATACATGTTAATTCACTGTATACACACTTTCAAAAATATTTTGGATTCTCTTCTGTGTACATGCAACATGGAAGGGATTATCTGACAGACTATGTTCTGTGAGTAGCAAATGTTATGAAACTTCGTTTACACATGCCTTGATAGTAAATGACTGATTATTTTCATTTTTATTCACTTGAGTGATGTTGAAAACCTGTTTTAATACAAAATTGTGGAACGAGCATTTACGCTTTTCAGCGCTTCAATAGAAATCTGTCTGATAAGCATATCATAAACCTAAATTTATACTTTATAGAGCTATGTGGTATTTATATCCGTCGACGGCATCATATCTTCAAATGGTAACTTTCTCAATCTCTTGTATAGTAAATATAACAATATAGATACATTTCCGGTGTCAACGATTCCTATCAAAATATCTTATTTTCATGTTCAATGATTGACGTATTTTGCTGCATTCAATGAATACCTTTTACGCAATATCTCATTATTTTCTAATGACAACAGCTCGCAGACAATTTAATTATCAAACTAGCTATCGCTCTGTTTACTGTGTCTCCTTATTCTCATCCTTAGAGACGTCTGATTCAACAATCCCGTTCGGCCGTTAATTATCTTCAGCATGTGATGAGATCACCTAATAACGTCATTTAACTCTTTAAACATGCATGCGACATTTTTTCTTTACTTAAAGCAGACGACTTTGCAAAAGCGTTGTAAACATGTGAAAACCCTTCTAGTTCTGCTGCTGTGGTATGTGAATAGATTGGAAAAGCATTGTGGCAAAAGGAAAAATTGCTTGTGACAAGCAGCTTCTCCTTTTGTCACAACGCTTTTAGAATGTCGTCTGCTGTAAAAATAAATGGTGAACTAGGTGGTAATTGGTAATGTGTTAGAAATATGGGGCTCATCTTTAACACTTAACTATAATTCCCCCCCCCCCGTGAAACATCTGCTGCGTACGTATTTAGAAAACCTTGTGACAAATGGATAATTTACTTCCAAATACATATACAGATGCATAATCGAGGGGTCATAGAATAAATCGTAATAGAAGCACACTTGCAAAGGTTTCGCAATAATCCCGACGAATGAACACTAAAACAGTTTTATAAAGGTTTTGTATATTACAGTGTCATCCCTAGTGAAAGGGCCAGGCAATTTTGCTTATGAGACACTGTTAACTGATTATACCAAGTATATCCCAACTTTTATCAATATGCCAAGAGCCAAGGGGACATAAGATGGTAACCATTAATTTTACTAGCTCACGAACTTGCCATTTCTGAACCAGTTCCACGAGAAACATTTTCCGGACAAAGCCTTTTCGTAGGGCTCGAATATTTGACATCCCCGTCCCAAGGCGGACGCCTGATCAACTTGGCCACAATGACGGACATATGTGTGCCTGCAAATCATTCGGATAACTCGAAAAACGTTCTTAACGATAAAGCGACCAAAACGCTGCGGAATAATTACATGGATTCTACCATAAGACCTTTTTTCTAAAGTCTCCTGTGTGGTCGCATAAGGTTTAACAATTTGCCCTTTAATTAACGAGTCTCTGTAGGACTGATTGGCGGCTTCAGGCATCGTTAACTCTACTTCCCTTATATGAACGTTTTCATGGTTTTATTGCAGCCCGGAACTGAACACTATATTGTAAATAATGTTATAAAATAAGGGCCGTCATCTTATTGAAATATAACAAAGAAGTATAGTCACAAACGAAGATGTTTGTCATAAAAATGAAAAGTCCTTATGTTCGATTAAAAACTTTCTTACAACGGTTTCTAAGCATGGTTAGGTAAATGTCTATATTCCTTCCTTATTTTCGTCATCTGTTTTAGCTTTGATGATCGGCAAGATATATTTCCCATATGGGAGGATGAGTTGTAGGAGTATTTTGTATTTCTTTCATTGAATTGGCTACTTATCAATTTGTACATTGTATATTGTATTTTGTATATTGCTGTAAAACAAAAGCTGACAAAAAAGCGGGAAACATTTCAATAAATGCTAAGAGATGTGTGATTATATGGAGGAACAAGACTTTTTAGTGGCAATTTTCGCACCATATTTTCTAACGCCGTCTGCTTTACATGGCGTGATTGTCGTCTGCAGCTGGGACGGGAATAAATATATAATTACAATCAATTCCGCGTTGATATTTCCCGAGACAAGACGGCGGAGGAGCTCTGGCTGATAATAAATGTGGAAATTATCCAATTTTCCCCGGGCAAATAAGGTCTCATCGAACCGACGATTTAAGGTAAATATAGACAACCTTTACATAAGATGTCGTTTAAGTTTAAAATTGCTTAATTATGTCTGAAACGCGTATTTTCGCAAATGTTCTGCCAATATGTCGAATTATTGATACATCAGTTCACATACCCTGTTTGGATATCTGTTACTGTTCCAAACTGAAAGCCACAGCAAACGACAGTTATGAAGTAGAGATAACAACACTTGCAATGTGAATTAAAGCAGAATACCCATGATCCGCCATTTTTAATTTCTTTCCTTCGTCGGACTACTTTGGTGGTTGTTCTCGATGTATACATCGGTCAGGACCGGAACTATTCGGTTTGCACCGAATAGTTCCGGCCCCGACCGATTTATACCGACAACGAACGAATTAATCCGACGAAAGAATGAGTTTCAAAATGTCCGATTATGGGGTCTTCTAACTTAAGATAATGGGCAGTGTGGTGCAAGCGAAAAAATACTTCTCACAAACAAGTTCTCCTTTTGACACTTTTGTATCTAACGTCTTCTGAAATGGTACACCATTGTTGGGTATTGTGATGTAGAGGATTAAGTGTATAATGCTTACATTGGAAGTACCATCGAAAAGTTGTAATCGTAAAAATTGTGCACCAAACATGATTTTGAATGAGGGTGCTTGAATTAAGTTTTCTAGAATACATCATAATTCTTTTCATGGACTTTACCAAATGTGTCAAATGTATTTTCCATAATCCCTCATTCTTTCATTTTCTCCCGAATGTACCGGTTCTTTTTGTTCATTTTCCCCAGAATGTACCAGTTGCTTATATCCTTTACTCTAAAAAATTACAAGTGTTTCTTTCATTTACACTCGAGTATGCCAGTCGTTACTTGTTCAGTCTAATAAGCATGTATTTCCCTTTATCAATATCTTGATGTGTTAACAATTAAAATGGTACAATTAATTTCTCTTCCAAGTAAATTTTCATAAGCCATTTACAATGTTCTAAAAACAAATCTTATTGGATATATAATCGTCTAGTTTTGACTGAATGATAAGCAGTATAACACACTAAACATATCTATCATCAAGTCTGATTTCAACCAGATCGTTTTCGTTCTCAACCAATTCCAGGATCGAGTGCCAGAAATTGCATTTTGTATACGTCCTTATAACACGTTACCTTCCAACAAGAGAGATAGGCATTTAATTCCACCACAGGGAAAAACAACAACCACAGCTATCCAATGTTTCAGTAAACAATGCTCTCATTTCCCCTGGATTCCAACCAATTCTAGCCATTAATTGATATGATTCTGGTTTTCTGGTGACAATACTAGCACTTAATCATGACAATGATAAACGATTACTAACGTAAATATTTGATGTTTTCATGTGAACAAGCCAAGGCTCGAGTCTGTGACCATCCCCACATAAAACGGACAACATACCTCTGAAACATTGCGCTGGATAATACTTCAATAAAAATCACATTCTTCTGTCGATTAGGATATTTAAAATGCTTCGCCATCATTTCTTGAGAAATAACGGGTAAAAACTCGCTTTAGGTCATTGAACTCTATTGAAATGGATTCAATTCACAATGAGCTGTGACCAAGGGGCACCGACCTCTGAAGAGTTAATTCCCCTGATTGATTATCCCTCAAGTTTAATCCCCGGAAATTATTTCTAGCCTGCAATCACCATTACTCGAGATTTGTTATACCGTCACATGTTTACCTCTGTGACGATGGATATCTCGGCTCTAGACAGTCTGGAGACAACGATGCGGGAAATCATGACCTTTAATCATGTGTTTAGATTCTGGTTAGAATTCACGATGTTTGATGCATTTAAACCGTTACCAAACAATAACAACATTTGACGGGCTGTTGTCGGCAACTTTGGAAAACAACGTGGGAAAAAGGAGAAATCACTCTTAACGAGCAATTTCTCTTTTTCCCACAATGTTTTCTGTCCTATCAGAAGATTATTATCCAATTTCACCACCTTTTGAAATGTTGTCTTCAATCTCTTTCAGTTTGGAACGTTCGAAAATTTGGTGTTTCGTAAAGGGTTAAGATCATGGCAATTACATCGACGATTTAAGTATATCGATGAGATGAAACAACAATAATATTTCCTTATATTATTTTACAAAATTGTAAACATTGATTAGTTCTACGTTGACTTGTCGATTTGCCGTTAACCTGTGTGTGTCTTAAAGAGAGAACAGTCAGGGAAAGATACTGTCCTCTCTGTCTATCTAATGCATCGTGAAAATGTCGACATCTTCCCATATGATGTCTTGATTTTTTGACAATTTGATTATTTATCCAAGTATTTTAAGTGTATATAGATACACCTATATGATGTATATGAATACATCGTAAGTGACTCACAATAATATACAAGTATAATCTAAGTAAACATTGAACCAAATTTCTTTGATCATATAATCACATTGTCTAGGATCTTCTTTCTGTAAGTAAAGCCTTAAATCAGGAGGTTTGCAACTGATCTAATGTTTTTCACGCTGTCTGCTAAAGAAATAATGCACAAGAAAGACGATATCGGAACTAAATATGAAGACGCCAACAATAATTTACGGAAAGCTTGGAATTCGTTATTTCAATGAATATGTTACAGTATTCATGAAAGAAAAAATATTTTGATACAAATGGTTATGAGTGTAATTTTGCTTAGGCTTTATGAAGTATTTGTGTGAATATAGTGAACTCTAAATAAACTCCGGTTAAAGATCGTCACCCGAACTAAGCCCTGGCACTACGATTCTTTTTGTCTTGAAATAAAGGTTACTAGGCGATTTCGGTAAATCGTCCTACCGGAAATGATTCTCGCAATTCGAGACTTTACAATCTCCGTATAAATGACAGCATTCTTGATACATGTGTCAAGGTCGCTCTATGTCCCGAAATGTCGTTTAAAGAACGTTTTCCTGAAGATTTTCGGATATCTTGTTCCCTAACACGGTGGGATCCATTTGACATAACGTACTGTCGTAAAAAGAGTGTTTTTTGGACGATTTCGGATATTTAGTCCACTAACATTATGGGACCCACCGGAAATAACCCCGTCGATCGTGATTAACCCTTCCCAAACACATGACAAAATCATAATAATGTTGCCATTTTTCGTTTAAAGCTACTTTGGTATCTTTCCCTATGGCAAAATATTTTGAATAACAAGGTGGAAATAATAATGTGAAATCATTTGTATCTCTCTTTCGTTACCAATGCTAACTTATTCAATACCTTCATAATAGAATAGAAGGTGTCATAGACTCACAACAATCCACGTTTGCTCCTTCTTTTTTGCGGATGCATGGTTGGGAGTTTTCTTTTAGGGCAACTGTCCCTGCATGCGATGAATGAAATTTAAGTGATTTCATGATTGACAACTTAACGTTTCCCGTATCAAAAAGTTTGACCAAAGAAAAAAAGTAACAAAAACAATGGACTCCGAGATCCTGCCAGTTTATTGCCTTTGTTTGCGTATACGATGGAGTTGTGATATTGCGCTTTGAACTATTACACAACCGTCCCACCCAAGGGCTGATATCCTATTACGCGTACACTACCAAACCGGATATGTTTTAGGCACCGTAGGCAGGGCGAAATATGATTATCCTTTAAAACGAACCAACGTACTCGTCCTCCGGCAATGGTTAGGATAAGAATTAAAAACAATAAGAGATCCAGAATTTATCCTTTGAAATTCTTTGAAAAGTAGGTTGCTCTGGTCTGCTTTTCTTCTCACAAAAATAACTTACCATCATGACAATATACATATTTACCTTATGCATTATGGCAATGTTCATTGAATTTTCCTTAATCCAAAGTCTGTTCTGTTTTTCAAAAGTTTGTTGTACTCTTATCTCTGACAAAATGACTTGAAGAAAAAACAACATATACTACGAACGCAGAGATATTAAAGTGGTGTAAAATACTAATAGTCAACAGTTAATATATAGTTACAGTTTTTGTTTGTGGCAGGTGTATTGGTAAGTGACGCTTTCAGAGAAAAATGTGTCAGCATCATTTTCAATATCTGTCTTTTGTCACAAATATCAGTAATCGGATACATGTCCGAGTTGGGTTGCATAGCCGGCAACTACATTTGCTCACATGTTTTCTGCATTTCAAGTTGCAGTGTTGAGCCAATTCTTGTTAAGGACGTTCTCGGTAGTTTTCTCTGCGCACCTTATCCACGCATCCAAGGGAATTAATATTTAACCAAAGAGGTACTTGCATAGTAGTCGGATAAACGTTTGTACTCGGATGACATTTACTGTTTGCAATTTTTTTCAAGGAATAACCATATTATCCATAAAACTATAAAAGGTTATTAACATTATTATATATTTCTCATGTATATTTATCTCTCCCCCCCCCCCCTTCAGCTTCTTTTTTTTAAGTTTAAAGTTATTTTAGTCTTTTTTATAAATGTTTTTCAAATACGTTTACCACGGAAACTGTCATTTTACAGAAAAACCAACATATACTTTTTTTTGCATTTTGTAATTCAAAATTAGATTTTACTTCACATACTGAAAAATAAGAAAATTCTATGAAAGGCATTTTTAGATATCTTTATTTATTTGTAATATACAAATCAATTTTCATTGTTTTTTGTCGATTACAAAAATTTGAATAACTGATTTAGATTACAAAAATTGTTTAGATTGTAATAATTCAAAGTAATATTGAATAATATAGTATTGAAAGTACGAAATCATGTTTTTTGTGCTTATAAACCTTCCAGAAATTATGTTATGACCTTTGAAGATGCCGTAGTCATTATGACATTTTGCCCCAAACGGTTTCCATAGAAACAGTCATTTTGCAAAAAAAAATAACTCGTCAACCTGCGTTTTTCTTTTCATTTTTATATTCACAACACAATTTTTGAATAACATATCAAAAATTTAGAAAATTCTATGAAGGACTATTTTCTTATAAAACTGTAGAAAATGTCCTTAAATGAAACTCCAGTTCCAGCTCAAACAGGGGCAGTTCTGCCTTGGTTTCAAGATAATGATGTGAGTTAACAAGAAAGAATAAACAGACACTTGCAAACAACCTTGAATATAGGCCTTTCAAAATGACAAATAGGGCCGCGTAAGCTTTTGCTATACTGGAAAGCATTTACTGGTGAAAGGGGGGTGTCTCCATAGGCCATCATAATGTAATTAACAGACAATATGATAGTTTGGGGACTCATTTCTGTGTCATGTTAATACTCGTTCCCAATGTCACCTATATACGTTAAGCAAAGAGTGGGTGTGGTTCGTTTTCTATAGTATGGCCTCGATAAAAGACGTATTCTCCGAGACAACTTCTTGAATGCTTCCTAAACCATTTACCTTAGGCTCACATTAAAACATTGTGAGGGAGATGAACCAAATGCGTACTCGCAAATTATAATTGGTCGACTAATTTTTGAAATATTTCTGGTAAAATACCCAAATGCGCTTGCTTATCGAGAGAACTTTATTTTCTCATTTCTTCATACCCTAGTATGACAGTGGTGTGGGAAAATAAAGTTAAATATCAGTAAAACACACCATGTAGTAAGCCATTACTCTAACATGCAATGCTTTATTATGAAAGACATGTTTAATGAGGGTATTGAATATTTAATGTCTATATTTCGGCTTAATCATCATATTTGTTGTATCAAACGATTAAACCGTTCAGACCCAGACCAGTTCGCCACTTGTTATCCCTTTCCCAAACACAAAATGTTCGACTGTCCCAAATTGAAAGAGTTTGCAGACGACATTTCAAAATGTGATGAAATTGAAAAATAATATTCAGATAGAGCAGAAAACCTTGTGGGAAAGAGGAAATTGCTCTTAGCGAGCAATTTCTCCTTTTCCCACAATGTTTTCGGGAGTCGTCTGCAGCAAAGTGGTCAAATGTCGTTACTGTTTGGGAAAGGGTTTAACTTTGTAATTTTCATTTTCCCGATTCTAAATGCATTTTACTCTTCGTCTGTAGGCTACCACATGACGTCCTCATATTTCAAATATCACATTATCAAACCATAATCAAGTAGACACCAACGTCTACAAGACTCATTATAGACGGAGTTTTGAGACTACAAAGAAGACGAAGAGAAAGCTGATAATATTACGGATTGAATCGAGATTGACAAACCGTTCACATTAAACATAAAACCATACCAAACATCACATTCATTTACACAAGAAAAAAACTAGACTATTTATCCCAATACTTTGATATACAGCCAAACTTGTGTTAAGAGGCCAGCCTGTGGGGAAGAGTAAACTGGCTGTTTAAGACAGGTTGGCTGCTTAACACAAATTAATTTACACTATAAATCTAACAATGGGACTTTCTGTAGTGGTTGTTTAAGACAGGTTTGCTGCTTAAAAGGGTGATTGCTTAACACAAGTTAATTGTATACAATTACAAGTACAGGGCATCACCGACTAGAAAGCAAATTACGAGCTTATGGAAATGGGGATAAAGTAATGATTTAGACCAAAGTCAAATGAACTGAAGTCTTGTTTTATAGGCTTCTGTATGATTTGATTCCAACTTGGTGATATCTAATTCTTTTTTAGACTGTCAAAACTTGCTTGGACAACTTTACTAAACTTGATGTTGAAATTTCTAAAGGCGCTTGTTCGCAAATAAAATAAAACTAGGACGTCATGATTTCCTTTTTTAAAAACTGTATAGCAGCAAGTTTGTTGACAGACATTACGTACAAAAGCGTTCGCCAAGATTGATTTCTTCTTTTCAACTGCTTAACTTATGCCATTGGGAAATTGAAATGCTTGGGGGAATTTTGCGTTGTAAAGTTTGGAGAGAACTTTTGTTTTTTTTACGCTTTTAGGCCATCGTTTGCAACATACATGCCTAGCTATGAACTTCTTGGTCAGTTACTATAATTAGGACGTTGATTTATCGATGGTTTCTTTGGTAGATGCATACTTTCTTTAATGTTTCCTTTTCAAGATGATTATGCTTTTCGAACTTGTTGCCGAAAAGTTTTTTTATGACATGTTGAGAATTGCGCTTTTAAAGGTATGCAAGAGCGTTCGAAAGTCGTTTAAATGCAATTGTGAGTTTATTGCCATAGATATAAGTTATCTTTGGTTTTTTCATTATTTTGATTATTTTCATTATTTATGTCGTCATCGCTTGATTGCAACATGGTACTTTGTATTATGTTCATAGAAGCAATTGTCATCAATGTATCTAATAGCCATAATGGCCTAATAAAATTATGTAAATAAACTATCGATCGATCCATATCACTGCAGCCGTTCAAATATCACCGTGGTGTCGATCAATCAACAACTCCATAGTTGGCATGGACGGGCTTTCCATCGTCATCTTAACCCTTTCCCAAACAACAAATCTTCGACGGTCCCAAATTGAAAGGGTTTGCAGACGACATTTCAAAATGTGATGAAATTGAACAATATTCTGCAGAAAGAGTAGAAAACCTTGTGGGAAAAGTGGAAATTGCTCGTAACGAGCAATATCTCCTTTTCCCACAATGTTTTCTAAAGTCGTCTGCAACAAAGTCGTCAAATATTGTTATTGTTTGGGAAAGGGTTAATGACCTTAAGGTTATGTTTGGTGTTTAGCATCAACTAGATTAGCTTTGCACCAATAAACACATACATAACGATAAAGTGATACTAAAGTGCAAAAGTACTTATTTTACATCGATTGTGATACACGTATACACGTATAGAAAAATCACTAACAGTTCTCCTTCTTGGATCATTAACAGTAGTCGTGTCGAATGCGGATTGATGAAAGATCGCAACGTGAAACCCGCTCCTCATGGGATTCGAACCCACAACCCTCGTGTCCAGAGGTCGACGCTTAATCCCTGGACCACTGTCCTTTACATAAAGGGATAACATGTAGAGATTTGATTCATTTTAAGGTTTAGACTGTGTAAGTACATGACCGCGCCAGAGCCTTTCAATAAGACTTTTCAGAGCTGTTCATTTACAGAGTACCATGTACATTCTAAATGCACGCTAATTTTCAACGAGACCTCCAGATAAATGAACCCAAATTAACATAACATCTGGATTGTATGATTATGTTTGCTTTACCATACGACAGAAGCGTGTCGTCACAAGCCTTAATATCACCTTAAGGCAGTTTAACCTATGGCACAACTGAAACAATAAAGAAAATATATTGTGACGACAGGAGGAATTGCTTGCTATGAATATTTCTCCATTGAATATAAAATGTATTCGCCATACACCGTTAACCTTTTACTTAACGGCATATTCTCGCTTATCCCAAATTGAAAGAGATTGCAGACGACATTTCAAAGTGTGACGAAATTGAAAAATAATCATTTGATATGGCAAAAAATATTGTGGGAATAGGTGAAATTGCTCGTTAAAGTGAAATTGCTCGTTAAGAGCAATTTCTCCTTTTCCTAAAATGTTTTCAAGAGTAGTCTGCAACAAACTGGTCAAATGTCGTTATTGTTTGGTAATGGATGACGAGGAAGCGCGCTGAATTATCGCCTGGAAATCTCGTCGTTGATGATTTATAAAACTGCAGACGACAAGAGCCGCGAACATCGATTTTTATGGCTCTTACTCTTCTCCTAGAAAGTCGCTGTTGTGACTTTAAAAAGTACGGTAAGTATTTACAATTATTTGTTTGTTTGTTAGCTTTTTGATGATTGTATGTTGTTTTCCACATGTTGTACAGTTTATGGCTATCTCAAAAAGGGAAACCAATCCAGAACCCCATTTTTATTACCTTGGACTGGTTTGTTTGGTTTACTCGTTTTTCTTTTTCAATTTGACAAATATCCCAGTTACTAAGAAAATCACAGAGAGAAGCCATCTGTAGTTATCAGTATCAAAATGTGTTTCCATTCAAACAATCCCAACAGTTTCCAATTATAGTGGGTACTTTTCGAAGTCATGACACAAAGGGAAAACCATTTCCAAATGTATAACATTGTCGTTTGCAGCTACTTTTTTTTTTTAGTTAAATCATATTTTATTCATCGAAATATACATAATATACATAAGTAACACGTAACACAATACGGATGAAATGTAGAAGAACGGAAGCAATACTTTTAAGGTTCTTTTTCAGTAACTTAATTGTCGGATTACTCGGTCGTTCTCGATATACATCGGTTTAGGTCGGAACCTTTCCCTTACACCGAATTGTTCTGACCCCGACCGATGTATACCGAAAATGAACGAAGTAATCCGACGACATAATGAGTTTAAAAATTGCCGATTATGGGTATTCTACCTTAAAAAATTTATTGATGTGCTTTCCAACGATTATTTTGATGTCCATGACGCATCATGTTAACTATTTACTCCACATCGACTCTTACTTAGGTGTATGTCCAACATAGTGTTCTAAGAAGCATTGTGTCAAAGTGAGTTCGCAACTAGTAATTCATTTTCTTTACGAAAATGGTTTCTATCAATTTCACAATTAATGTCCTTTCTCATACTTAATAACATAACCGTCGACTGCGAATGCTTTCATATTATACCAGTTACGAAACAGAGTACGAACAATAGCGTCCATCGTCTTGTGGATTCAGTGAGAAGGGCGCTCTGAAAACCAAGATAATGGGTAGCATTTCCTGATTGGCATTCCCTCCTGCGATTGGATTATGGAGGCTCCGACGGCATGACTCGCTTTATATTCCAGTCAAAGACTTACCCTTTACCTTCTAAAACATTATTGTAAAGTGCAATTCAATTAGACATGTAGTCTTTAACACTATAGTAAAGGGAGAATTCACTCAGCAGAGTCTCGTTTTTCTAAATGATTTCAATTTCAAATTGAATTATCAATTCGTAATTTATGGTCAATTGATATGTTTGGCACTTTAGCATAGGGGTAATTTCAACGAAAGTCGTTTACAAAATGACAAGCAAATCAGGGAATAGTATAAAAGGACATATAAAGACACATCAACAAATATCTCGAGAAATGAGTTCGACATTAGTGATCAGAGAGATGTCGTTCAGCTTTTAACCTTTATTGTACTGGAACCGACTTCAAGCCTTTGCAAACAGGTAAGATCCAGGCTAGCCGGTAAATAAATTGGCAGCTGGCTTGTAATCTAACCTGCTTGCTACTCTGGGTATATTTCTTCATCAAAACCAAGCAGATATTTAAGGTTTTGGAAAGCAGACGACAAACACATCTATTATAAGGAAATTACCAACGATTCTAAAGGTAAACAAGTAGTATTTGTCAGATATCAATGCATTATAATGTGATTGTTCACCATCAATGATTACCATTTATGATTCCTTTTAAGGGAAACAATAATGCAAATCTACTTGAGATAGAAATAGCCCGTCGTTAATGAACGCACGATCCTCACAGAATTGTTGATATCAATTAAGGATTCTTTGGTAGATGAAAGGACGTTTGAAATACCTTTGTTTTTCCCTTGTGATAGAATCAACATATTATCTTCACAAATCTGTGCCTCACTAATTGCTAAACGAAATTGATTTGAATTGAAATACACCGCTCTTTGCATCAAAAGGAGATCAAGCATAATCATCCATTTCTTTCGGAATTATGAGAATGTAATGGACCTCCATGCATATAAAACAGATTAACACTTTACGATAGCAAATTAAAATCGTGGGCTAAAAACGAAAATCAATTAAGATAATTAAAAAATGGAAGAGATAGCTAAATGATGATAGAAAGATGAGAGAAACGGAGCGAGGGAAAGAGGGAGAGAGAGGGAAAGAGAGAGAGAGAGAGAGAGAGAGAGAGAGAGAGAGAGGAGAGAGAGAGAGAGAGAGAGAGAGAGGAAAGAGAGAGAGAGAGAGAGGAGGAGAGGAGAGGAGGGAGGGAGGGGGGAGGGAGGGGAGGTAGGGAGGGGAGGTAGGGGAGGAGGGAGGGAGGGGGAGGGAGGGAGGAGGGAGGAGGAGGGAGGAGGGAGGAGGGAGGGAGGGAGGGAGGGAGGGAGGAGGAGGGAGGGAGGGAGGGAGGGAGGGAGGGAGGAGGAGGAGGAGGGGAGGAGGGAGGAGGGAGGGAGGGAGGGAGGGAGGGGAGGAGGGAGGGAGGAGGAGGGAGGGAGGGAGGGAGGAGGAGGAGGGAGGGAGGGAGGAGGGAGGAGGGAGGAGGGAGGGAGGGAGGGAGGAGGGAGGGAGGGAGGAGGAGGGAGGGAGGGAGGGAGGGAGGAGGGAGGGAGGGAGGGAGGGAGGGAGGAGGGAGGGAGGGAGGAGAGGAGGGAGGGAGGGAGGAGGGAGGGAGGGAGGGAGGGAGGGAGGAGGGAGGGAGGGAGGGAGGGAGGGAGGGAGACAAACGTTGTCATGGGAATTATATACATAGTTCAGCACGTGCATGTAAGATGCTTGTAGACCGATAACCATTATAATGCCTGGTAATTTTCTAGAAATTAATTTTGTGTCTTCTACGTTCCAAAACCCCTTAAAAATATGCTTATTCTTTTTAAGAAAGATACTCAGAGTAGCAAACAGGTTATATCCAGGCCAGTCGCTGATTTACTTACAACTGGCCTGGATATAACCTGTTTGCATAAGCATAAAGTTAGTTACAGTACTATAAGGGTTAAGATGTCGTTTCTCTTTCATTGTAATTGCGAATCCATCCTTTATCATCAGCAAAATAATTGTTATGTATGACATTGCTTCCAATATACAATACCTCATCTCTTGCATGGCTATTTTGCAAACTGTTCTAGTTTGTTACGTACATTATCTCTTTCTCTCTCTCTCTCTCCCATCTCCATTTCTCTAATGGAACGAAGAAAAAGTGACCTTTTAGCCAAGTCGTATACTATTATCTCGGGATGAAGCCATATAGACCACACACAGGCACTATTTATATCCCGATCCCAACGCTGCAACCCCCCAAAAGACGGTCATTTTTTAAGACCTATGCTAGGACATTGTCGCTGTTCATAAATGCATTTTCTCATAAATTACACTTTATGTGTTGATTTCTTTCGCCTCACAAGTAGTTTTAAAAACACAAGTATCTTAAACCCCGATCGTCTTAAAAGAAGTCTCTCTTTCCAAAGAACGTACAAAAAGGAAATTAAAATGTTAAAAGGATCTATAAAATTGGTTTTACAATGAGCATTGTTATTGATTTAAGACTAATTCTTCAATGTCGACATGAGAAGAACTTGGCTAAAGTGGAACCCCTGTTGTGCCCAACGCCGGACCATGCATAAAAGGAGTTTGTTTGGAAAACAATTCGCAGTGGACATGGTTATGTCCAATTGATCTGTGTGCTTGATGAACGTCTTTGGGGGTTGCACCCCGGCTCACATGAATTGGTGCTACATACACTGCGAGTAGTCGGGATCAATATGTTCAGGTGACACTGGGAAGCCCCAGATTTTGTTTCATAGTTCTTCAATGTCACATTGCATCAAGTAGATTTCAATAGAAGCGGGAGTCAGCGTGCATGTACAGCAGCCTCCTTTGTATGCAAAGGTAGAGTTCTTTCATACTCGTCTGATGTGGGGAATGTATTACGACAAAAGGGTCTTAAACTTGATGATAGGTTTGCATGACGATAGATGAATGGCGACTGATCAGCCCCCTCGCAAAATTGATGTTTCTGAATCAAACATGTGTAAAGAACCGAGCAAATTAACCTCTTAAAGAGGCAATCACAACCGATCAGTGAAGAACACTATCGTTCACTGGTCGGTTATGTTCTACAAGTACGTATTTTATATACATGCAAGTTCTTTAGAAATAGAGATAATTTGGACCGCGTTTTCCGAGAGACGAAAATCCTAAAATATGGGACGGTGACATAGTAATGAAATGTTGCCGTCCCAAACATCATGATTTTTTTAACGACTTTCTCAACAAATACTTGATCGTCGATGATGCAAATTGGTTTTCTGAGATCCTTTGTCTTGGTCTTATTGAAATACACATTCTACTGACGAAGAAATGGACAAACGTCTTACCTAAAGCAACGGTGTTAATATTCGAAAACTACCGCCCGAGATCCCAAAAGATCACGAAGGTTGGCCGCTGTGGTTGACCTTGGAGCTGGATAGATTGTATTGTCGTTATTGGGTTTATTGTATATTTGTCGGGCAAGTTTGTTTTATCTATCAACTCAACCATTAACAAATTATGCTATACCTGTGTATTATCAAAACTTAATCCTAAAGATGCTAGGTAGTTTTCTAAAATATATATTTAGATGTCGTTTGCTTTCCAAAACCTTAAATAGCTGCTTAATCTTGATGAGAAATAATACTTTGAGTAGAAAACAGGTTAGTTCACAGGCCAGTCGCCAATTAACTATAAGCACTATAAGAGTTAACAACCATGAGGTAAATTATATTTCAAGGCAAATACGCGCTATAATAAAACTTATAATTGGAAGTATAAAGACGGAAATAGAAAAGGCAGAAAAAACAAATGAAAAAATACTTGTCATGTCGTAATGGTGACTATTCAATAGCATGAAAAATTAAGATATCTTATAGTTTCTGTTACTCATAATTTTGACCTGTTAAAACATCAATAATATTAATAATCATCCAAAAACGTAAGAAAGAGCACGCATTCCCCACATACGATTTTTGAAAAACGTTTTATCAGTTTAGTTGATCTTTTTCGCTGTCAGGCGTTGTTGTCAAAACTAATGATTAAACGCAATAAATGACCGTTTGATGTTTGATTAAAATTAGAAGCCGTATTCCTAAGGGCAACTTGAGAATTAAACTCTTGGTGACACTAGTTCATATCAAGTTTGACCAGACAAGGGTTTACATCGACGTCCTTCCAATATATTATATGTATGACATACTGACTGTATAGTTTAAACAGACACGGCATGCATGTGAATGCCAAATGTGTTCATTGAAACATGACTAACACGTAATGTCTTTGCCAAGACGAGATAGAATTTTGACTTGTAAGTGTATTTCACAAAGGAGACTTATGTAAGTAGCTTTATGGATAGCTTTTTACGTGCCATTTCATCAGTAGACGTCAGTCGTTTATTAAAACTTGATATTCTACCCTTTTATTATAAATAGCTTGTACACTTCTCGACAAAGTATATTCTACGTAGGTTTCTGTAACAAATGTGTTCGTATCATCACCATTAACCAAAACCTTAGAATGCTAGGTAATTTCATAAAAAATATTTTTTTGTCGTCTGTTTGCCCAACCCTTAAATATCTGATTAAGTTTGAGGAGGAACGATACTCAGAGTAGCAAACAGGTAAGATCACAGGCCAGCCACGGTTTACTTGGCTACTGGTCTTGATCTAACCTATTTGTATAAGTATGATGTCTGTTCCAGCACTATTATGGTTAAAACGATTGAGTCTAAATCATCATTTCCACGTGATCACCGTCAGCCGTCAATTTATTTGGCGGCTGGCATGGAGCCAATCTGTTTCCATAAGCGTGAAGTCGGTTCGAGAACTATAATGGTTAATATGTTGCTAGTCAACCAATATATGAGTTAGATTTCCAATAGCAACAAGGTTGAATTATATAACAAAAATAACGCAACAGTTTTACTTTATTTTGTTCTTTTCAGGTACCACATGCTTCTATTGTAAGGTCACAAAGCTCCAAGAATGAAGATATCACTTTCGACTGTGTTCCTTTTAACTGCAGTCAATGTTGTTCGTTCACAAAGTGGATCAGATGCCAAAAACCTTCGTAAGCAACTGTTTGAAGTAAATGGTTATGACAAGAAAATACTTCCCCTGATAGACCAGAGGGATAAAGTAGGTGAGATATGTACAACATTACTGTAAATGATTATTTTGGTAGAGTCATTTACCTATCTACGATTAGTTGGCGAGCCAATTATTAAGATCAAACTTAAACAAACACCCAACCATATCACAATATTTCCATCATGATTTATTTCTAAAATCCTCTCTTATATTCGGTATGAGACATGAACTACACCCAAGCTAATATAGAAGTCGTGGACATTCGACTGTATTAAACCTGGGTGAATATCATTGGATGAATATGTTTGGGCAAACCGCTGCTGTGGTGAAGTAATCTAATCTAATATATCGGCTAACTATCTCTTTGTGCCGTGTCCTTTGGTAAACTTGTCAAGGACCCGAGAAAAAAGTATCTATCATATTTTGGAAGTAGTAGGTTGAATAACAAAGATTATTAAAAGTGGTAGTAATGGTTTCCTTCGTAAAGGTCTGAATAGTGGTTATAGCATTACGATTAGGAAAGCCGGTTATAACGCTAGTACTGGTTTGGATCTAGCTAACCCGTTGATGGACATATAATAAACGCATGTCTAAACCTGCGTAAGATTACTTAATGTTAAGCCTAGCACTGGAACCTTACCTACTAAACATCATACGTGGATTCGATGGTTCAGTGCAATACTGTAGCAAATCATTCGCTTTGGCAAAGAAGGTGATGTAGTCTTGCATTGAACCGCTGAACTGTTCTCACAATATAATGATAGAAACAAACCCACTGGCATTACGCTTCAATGAATTCATTTACTCTTAGAATACTGGGTAATTTTCTAAAGGTATATCTTTGTGACGTCTGCTTTCCCAAACCCTAAATATCTGCTTAAATCCGATGAGGAAGGCTACTCAGAGTTGCAAACAGGTTAGATCATAGGCGTAAATTGGCGACTGGTCTGGATCTAACCTGTTTGCGTAACGCTGACATCTGTTTCCAAAAGTTATTTATGATCTATCTTTAGTTGTGTACGTGCATTTCGTCCTACTCGCCATTCACGGTCTAGACGAAGTGACGGAAACGCTGACGACGTCAGGCTATCTCCGTGTCACGTGGTTCGACGAATACCTCGTCTGGGACCCGGAACAGTTCGGCGGAATAAAGTACTACCTTTGGCCACAGGTTCGTTACCGGGCGTATGTTTGGGCTTATTGCGCACGTACGCACTTGCTTAGAATTATTTTTCGAATCCTTTTACTGTGAAACCTTCAATAATTACGTTTGTCGGTGTAGTTGGTTTCATAATTTTTATCACATTTGACTTTTATGAAATCGGATCTGAATGATGGAAAATGATGTGATTCTTAAATTATAATCTTATTTAAGCTATGCATCTTTAAATGCGTAATACATCCTTGGTATATAGAACAATTTTTAGCCACAAATATGTAATGTGTACGTAATTTTGTTATGCGCATAAAGAACAGTTTAACCCACAGTCGTGTACTTTGCCAATTTTAAACGCGTAACCTATCTTTGGTAAGAGACATATGAAACTTCTTTGCCCACAACCATGAACTTTGTTAACCAAAGTGACGTAAAGTGTATTTGATCATAAACATCATTTTGAACCGACAACCATGTATTTGTTAATCTTAAACGCTTAGCCCGCAGTTTGCAAAAGTCCAAATATCATTGGCATACTTATAGGAAGACGTTTGGAAACCAGACGTGGCGTTAAGAAACTCGGTCCAAGAACAAAATAGGTTGGACTCGTCTAATGTTAAAGTGGATGTGGATTCTGACGGGTTTGTAGGCTGGTACCCATTCCAGGTAAGTAACTGTTGGTTGAGCGTTAAAGGTACTTTCTCAGGGGCTAGGCTCTGATTAACGAATAGGTTGCACTATTCTAACGTTAAAGTGGATGTGGATTCTGACGGGTTTGTAGGCTGGTACCCATTCCAGTTAAGTAACTGTTGGTTGAGCGTTAAAGGTACTACCTCAGGAGTTAGGCTCTGATTAACGACTAGGTTGCACTATTCTAACGTTAAAGTGGGTGTGGATTCTGACGGGCTTGTAGGCTGGTACCCATTCCAGGTAAGTAACTGTTGGTTGAGCGTTAAAGGTACTACCTCAGGAGTTAGGCTCTGATTAACGAATAGGTTGCACTATTCTAACGTTAAAGTGGATGTGGATTCTGACGGGTTTGTAGGATGGAACCAATTCCAGGTAAGTTACTGTTATTCGATCGTTAAATGTTCTATCTCAGGGGAGTTTTACTCTCTGGTTATCAACTTTTTCAAAAAAGAAAGAACTAAGCCACAATCGTCAACATACATTTGCGTTCAATCTTTCTATTTGAAAGCTGTTCACAGCCTGTTTTTTCATTAAAGCCTTACAGGCGCTTATGCACACTAAGGTGTGTAAGTTCTAAGTTAATTGACAATTATCTTAAGACCAACGAAATCTGAGAAATTCTTAATATTAAAGATATAAAAATTTTATTATGTGGGATAGTCTTTTTGATAATATTGCCTTTGATCACGTCTGCTTTAACTTGCTATGAATTATTCTCCCAAGCAAGGCTTAATAACCAGGTGAACTAAATGAAGCGTACGTTACTTCGATAAAAATAAATGTCTTCTATGAAGTAATGAATGAAATTACAAGACCTATTAAAATTCACGTTTCCGACCCAGATTACAGGAGTGTATACGTCATATTGCAGGTATTCCAGTCGAAGTGTAACGTGGACATTACGTACTTCCCGTTCGATGTTCAAACCTGTCATCTGACGTTCATGGAATGGAGTTATGATGAATCCGACGTAAGCTTTCTAATGGTTAAGCCATTTGTATGGTTGAAATGGTTATTCTTTAGTATACATTTACACAACCTCATGCCCTGCACACCAATCGTAACTACTCGAATATTACTGTGATGTGAGAAATATACCTCTACATATTTCAAGGTGTATGGACGTTTTGGACATTTTAAAAGCTATTATTGTGATCGGAAGCTCATACTTTGCAGTGAAATTATAAGATGTGATATCGCTTTTGCTTTCCTTAAACAAATTTGACTGTTCAGATATTGCATTTGACGTTTCAAAACGAAAGAACAACGAAAATTGTCTTGCAAGAACTAATATTACGACTTTTATTTAATGTCAGAGGTGTTTTGATTGGACAAACCCGATGGGTTCAAATTCCTCCTACACGTAACGCGACAGCCCAGCTCTTATTGTAAACATAGAAGCGTTATAGAGGCGCCAATTTGAATAAGTCCTAAATTCCTGATAACATATCACCGGAGTTAAATAGTCGGTAGTAATAGTGTGCAGCTAGATACATATGGAAATAGAATATCAAGTACCCTTATGAAGAGTGACGTATGAGATTAGCGCAATAAGATTGACCAATAGTGACAAAACAAGCTGCGTTCTTTTAGTTTGTTAGAGTAAAGTATACCGAACACTGAATCAAATACTCACAATCCATAAAGTATTTTATGTTTGCATAAAATCTTATTTGATATTCAGGTGTACATGTTCGGTGATTTAGACGGTGTGTCCTTGGACGAGTATCAGGAAAGTCCAGTTTGGGAGGTCATTGGTTCAAACTGGACCGAGGTACCAGAGTTCGGCGACATCACCTTTACCATCATAATGAAGCGGAAACCCTTATACGTCCTTCTGTCCGTCATACTACCAATCATACTACTGGCAGTGTTGAATGCGTTCGTGTTTATACTGCCCTGTGAGAGTGGGGAGAGGGCTGGGTATGCCATCACAGTCTTCCTTGCGCTGACCGTGTTTATGACGGTTGTGGCGCAATCAATGCCGGCCAACTCCGATACAGTCGCTATCTTTGCCATCTACGTCATCATCCAGACGGTCCAGGGCACGGTTATCACTCTCTGGGCCCTACTGACCATTAGATTATGCTCGAACGAAACAGCGCCACCAGCTTGCCTCGTAAGGCTTACTCGTCTGGTGAACTGTCTACAATGTAAACGAAACAGGCTGGACTACAAGTTCGAGTCTGGTGATAGCTCTAATCAAAATTATGGTTGTTACGTTGTGAGCGTGAGGCTTCCAAAGGCCAGTTTGACCAAGGTCGCGTTTAAAGACAAGGTCAAGGTCGATGATGACTCGTGTATCGCGGATTCTCGTGAAACTTCCGGGACGCTTGATGACGTCACGTGGACGTCGGCGGTGAGGGCTATTGACTTTGTGTTGTTTGTAGTATTTTTAACCAGCGTGTTTGTGTCGACCAGCGTGTGTTTCATTGTGACAGCAACCTCCAACTAATTAAAGTGTCTCCAATCGATGAACCTTCAAACATGTGTCTCTTATAGTATATTTGTCTCCAATAAAACATTCGGTCAAAAACTCTCCGGGTCCAGATAAGATGTCTAATCTGAATCTTACGTCAATCATTGTGTTTGTCTCCTTTTGGGGATAGGTCTTTTAAAGACTAATAAACAACAGTATCCTGATCTTTTCCATTCTATGGGTGAATACGACATTTTTGAAGCAAAACATTTATCGAGTAATAACCTAAGAAAGTAAGGTATAAGCCGATAAGTGCGATATTTAGTTCGTATATGTGTTTTAATGAAAAGCTCTGCTGCAACTCTGACAAATAATCGCTAAGGGGTCCGAAAGCATTTCAAAACATTCTCCTATCAGCATGAACCATAATAGTCCGAGTTGCTCCGAAATTGTTATACTTGTCCTACATTCTGGAGATAGAATGTATTGTATGTCCCAAATCGTCATGTTGAACAAAGCTACAAGAACAATATAAAACGGTGTAACCAAGAGAACTAGATACTATAATCGCGACAATTATCCTCTTCATTATTTTATTGGGTATAGACGACAGAGGAAAACATATCTTGAGTAAACCATGCGATACCAAGCATGTACCCATGCATATGATGAATAATTCCGCAGCAACTCTGACACTGTTTCGCTAAGGATGTTTGCAGAGGGGTCCGAAGCATTTCGGACGCCTCTAAAAACTTCCTTAGCGATTTAAGTCCGAGTTACTGCGGTTATGTTATACATGTACTATATTTAAAGGCACATCAAAGGAGAGGAGTACAAATAAATTACTGAAAAAATATATAGAGTTCTTTTATTATGTTCATAAAAGTCATGAGAATAAGTTTAGGAATGTATAGGGACCCTCCTTAATAGACTCATTTAAAGTAAGTTAGTTTGTGCTTGAAATATAGTTGTCTCCAATTCAATCATGTTTATCAACAACCTGTTCGTTTACATATTCAAAATAACGAATTGTGATTGGTCAGTTCAAAAATGTGTGTATAAACTGTCGAGGTCAGAGGTGAAGAATCAGGAAATCTGAATTATAAAACGTGCAAATCTGTGTTATTTCTGGTTTACTTTCACATTTAAGTTGTGCTGATAGTTCTTTCTGGTGATAACAATTTGAATCTGTCCAACAGTTTACCAAATAATATAGTTTGATATAGCATTAATCTCCTTTAATGGGCCTTTAAGAGGGACGACACGTAGTATACTGCCAAGCGTCGTATTACACATGGGCTACAAGAACTATATACAACAGTGTAACCTAGAGAACAAGATACCATTGTCGCGACAAACACTCATCTACACTATCGATCACAGAACGTCTCCGACGGGGGACCTTTTGTACTCCATTTCCGTTTGGTCGTCTGCTGACAAACCAATTAGATTACGTTACGCCCAAATATGTGGCGGGTATTTGTATACGGAAGTTTAAAATAATTGTTTCTGTGTTTTCTCTCACAATCAGTCTACACCAGGAAAAAAATTAAAAGAAAGTCGTTTAAAATTGGGGAGAAATAAAGAATCGTTTAAAGCATCCTTTCGCCTTTTCTTAACCTTGTGAATGTACAATCGTATTGTAATGTTCACAAGGAACTGGTTGGACTAAGGGTACTTCAGCACCTTAGTCCATTGAATTCACATACCACTGTTTGAAGGACGGTACTTTATCGATACACAAACAGCGGTTTGACCCCAATTACTCATTAAACACCGCCTTCATTGTGCGGACTTATACCTTCTTGGAAATCATAAAGCGTCCCGATGTTCGAAAAATAGACTATCGCTCAGTCTCGTTTTTTTGGGAGGGGGGGTGTTAATGGAAACTAAGTAAAATTAGGAAAATTAAACTAGCTTGTACACACAGCCCGTTTTTAGAATGCCGGGTAATTTTATACAAATAAATTTTGGTGTCGCCTACTTTTCAAAACCATAACTATCTGCTTTATTTTCATGAGAAAAGATACTCAGAATAGCAAACAGGTTAGATAACAGGCCAGTCGCCAATTTATTTGGCGGCTGGCCTTGATCTAACCAGTTTCCATAATTATGAATTTGGTTCCAGCACTGTAAGGGTTAAGCAAACATCCGTATAATGGTTCTTCAGTAATGTTTAATGCACCATCGCTGAAACAGAGGAATTCAGTTGCATTCCAGACATCCCTTTAAGCTTTATCAGAGTCAGTAAACGTCCAAAGAAAATGTGATACTTTCACACGTGTTCAACCTTAAATTAATGGTAATCATGTTTACAGTCTAAATAGACAACAAGTCCGTGTAACTATGACACTTCCTGGCTAAGAGTCCAGACATTTTCTCAGACAGCCCGTCAAAATCAGCTCCTGTCTCAAGGTTATCCTGTCATACTATAAGTTCACATGCTCTGTCTACCTCCTAGAAGTGGTGTCCTCAGAATAACCATTTTAGCAGCAAATGTAGGCGTCGGCAGAGGAGTCATTAATTCATATTTCTACCTGATTGTCTCTGATCGTTTAAATATAAGTATTTGTTTTGCTGACATTCAACGACAGTTCTTGCGAAAATAAGTTTTAAAAAGAAGTGGTAAATCTTGAAACGAGACGCTCAGATTCCCTACGGGCAGAATTGCATTAGCTCTTATAGTACTTGAACCGACTTCATGCTGATGTAAACAGGTTGGATCAAGACCAGCCGTCAAGTAAATTGGCGGCTGGCTTGTGATCTAACCAGTATGCTACTCTGAGTGTATTTCCTTACCGAAGTTAAGCAGATATTCAATGTTTTGAAAAGCATACGACACAAAAATCTATTTTTAGAAAATGACCCAGTATTCTACGGGTAAATACTAAGATTTATTCCTAACGAGGCGATGCGAATGTATAACAACAACACAAAGGTGTATTTCTCGAGTTCTGAATTATTGTTTGACTATCAACGAGAATCCAAGAGGTTTGCCGTGACACACAGCTTAATTAAGACTATGTGAGGTTGACACTAGTTTAAAACAAATATCTAATTATCTCACGCCACAAATCACGTATCTTTACTTTCTTGTTCAACCATGGCTTTCGTGACTTAACAATACCTATATTACCCGTTAAAACATAGGGAGGATACAAATGCTGCGTTCATCAAATACGATGGAATAGCGAAAAAATACAAACGGAAGTTAAATCCATCTTTGATATTGCCATTTTTATCATTTTAGAAAGGCTGTTTATTTCACCCAATCCCGGATCGATATATTCCATTAGAACGCGTCTGACGTTCTCGTTTACTGCCGCGTTTACTACACCCGACGGAGTACGGGGAATATATGCTCAATGTCGACCTTACTTCATCGGTCTACAGTCGGCAATCTCCGGAAACCGACTAGTGGTATGTCCGGTTCCGGTGTCATTGCGGTTGTTTACAGAAACTGTATCCTTTAGGCCTACTATACACACCTGGATATCCTGAACTATATTACATCTTAAATGTGCATGTATTCCGTTCAATATCCTTGAAAAATGATTGGTTCATTGAAGCCACCCTTTAACAAATGGTTCCGAGAAAACGTCTCAATAAAAAAACGTCCAAAGTGTTAGAACCAATCGCTGCGACATATTGCCCTAAAATACAAATTACATTTATACCCATTATCCATTATTCAAATAAACCATGTTTTTAAAATATGCAAAAACATGGCGATTCTTTTAAAGAAATTACTCATATCGACTCTACTTGTACTTTTGGGGAACTACGATGCGGAAAATGCTTCATATTGAATAAGGTACGTAACACATACAAATGATATGGAATGTAGGTTAATAAACAAGTTGAACCAGTCAGCAAAAGACATTTGATTGGTGTATTAGGAACAGTTTTATCAAGATTTTTTTATTTTAGATTACAAATCCAAAAATGTCTTGTTTTATTGTAATAGTTTTAGATGTTACTTGGCAATAACAGGAGATATGCAAGAACAAATCCAGTACACTGTATAGAGTACAGAAGTCCAGGTCTTTGGGTGTATATATCAATTGTTGGTTTAAGCAACCTGTTTGGCACAGTTAGTGAAAGCCCATCAGTTTGATTGAACATTTGCACTTTTGTAAGCGTATAGCATTGTCGGGGATTAAACTTGTTATCATAACGATATTCTGCAATTATTTTCATCATTAACATTTTTATTATCATGAAAATGATTTTTTTATCATCAGCAGTATATTGATTGTACTATCATAACTGTTATAACGTATACCATTATCATTAATTTTGTTGCACACATAATCAACAATAAGCCATTTTAGATACAATACCTGACATACCCACTGTATGTTCACAATTGCCATCTATGTAACATATCATGTACATCGTTAATTGGAACATGGACGTACAATTAGCCTCCATGTAAAGTACAAAGCGTCAATAAAACTCGCCCTTGTTATCATTTACTGCATCTTTATTTCACACATGATCGATATGCGTATGGGCATGATTAACCTTAGGTTGTAGGTCATGTTATCCAGCACAAACTCAGATCGATGTGTGCATTCAATGACTTTATTGAGAATATATTGTCTACAATGTCCACAAAGGCGGGTGATCACGTGACCAATGTTTATGAATAATGTCCGAACAAGATGACCGCGCCTAAGGTATATTTGCTATTTTCAACAGATTCCTTTTGTTTTCCACTATTTTATATAAGCCATGTTCCGACCATCAACCTTCCGGTTCTAGTGGTATATGATAAACCTATCGTTCATAAATGCGTTAAGTATAACACTCGGTAGAGAAATCGCAGTCGATAGGTGATGTTTTTTGGTCATTCAAATCCCTCGACTCGAAATTCTCTGCATGGTCTCGGAGCGAACGGCAGGGCCAAAATGGGAACGACATTGGCCGATGGTTGTGGTAAATTGATCGTCGAAAAATTGCGGTTATAAAATAGTGGAAAACAAAAGTAATCTGCTGAAAAGATGCTTAAAGACCTGCTCATTCATGAGCGCCGCCATTTGCAATCTAGTTTATATGTTAAACATTGGTCACGAGATATACCCGCCTGAAGGTACGCACCTATATTGAGGTACCGATTTTCTGCCGTAATATCCTTTTATCGACGTTCAAAGTGGCGACTTACCTAAGAAAAGAATATAAAATCAGTAAACGTGATCGGTTATTTAATATATTTAATGCTCTAAGAAAATGAAAAAGGTGATGTTTCGGATCAGACTATGCATGTGTATAATCTGATCAGGAACCACACTGTTTGCCTGTGAACAAAAGCATCGTTTTCCCGCGGTCGGTCCGCTTCATTACAGAAGATATGACATTTAGTCATACCCCGTGAGAATCTCACCATACATAATTGATACGCTCATCCTATTGTATTCCCTTAGATGCCATGGTGGACGTTTTTTACGAATGGAAACTAGATTCTTTTTTATTTTCTTGCAAACCGATTTGAGGGAGAATTTTAACAAGAGTAACTTCAGAGTTGTTCAAAAACTGAATGCTTGCTAACAAAACTATGTAAATTCATAACCGATGTACAAATTGAATGATCAAGTTTATTACTAGAAGTGAATGTATTTAACCAATTACATGTACTAAACAATAACGACATTTGCCCAGTTTGTTGCAGACGACTCGGGAAAAAATTGTGGGAAAAGGAGAAATTGCTCTAAACGAGCAATGTCCCCCTTTCCCACAATATGTTCTGCCCTATCAGAAGATTATTTTTCAATTTCAACAAATTTTGAAATGTCGCCTGTAAACTCTAAATATGGGACAGTCGAAAATTTGGCGTTTGGTAAAGGGTTAATAGCGAAGAGGCGTCGTCGTGGTCAAGTTTGGTTGCCCTTTAGCAGGGACCTTATTCGTGGTTTAATTATTACTCGGGAAATAAGAATAAGCCGTCTTTGTGCGATAAACAGATTGTGTGTCTATGATAAAAAATTCTTCTGTCTACGAAGGTTATGTTTTCAATAGTGTCCGTCTACGACAACTCAATGCCTTTCTATGATAACTAATTGTCTATGCACGATTGATAAACGCACTGTCTATGAACATGTTAGTCTTTCTACGATGAATAAACGCCCTATCTATGAAAATGTTAGTCTTTCTTTATGAATAAACGCCATGTCTATGAAAATATTAGTCTTTCTCGATGAATAAACGCCCTGTCTATGAAAATGTTAGTCTTTCTACGATGAATAAACATTCCGTCTAAGATGCTGAATAATCATTGTACGATGAATAAATAGAGAATAGATTGTTGGTGTCGTGAATCGGGAATGTTATCGGGCAAGGTGTAGGAATATTATCCGGTGAGCCGAAGGCAAAACGGATAATATGCCCAGCCGAGCCCGATAACAGTTCCTATTCAAAGACACCAACCATCTATTCTATTTATCCTGTTACCTTTACGTATTTTTAAACAACAAAATAAAAATAAAACACGAGAAAAACACACAAAAACAAAGTAGAGAATGACGTAAACATGTCGTCGTGTGTCATGACGTTCTTATGACGTCATAACATGCCACGTGCATGTGTTATATGGTTAGTGCCGGATATCACAAATGTCATACGGCACCTAGTTATCGGTCCCAAAATGGCACTAGTGACAGGATAAAGTTTCTTATTTCGATGAATAAATTAGTTTCTTACGATGGATAAATAGTATGTATATGTTACTATTCAAAACGTTTTAGTGCATAGTGTATACGGCATCAATTTCGACTAAATGTGTAACAAATGATATATTTTATAGTCAGTTAGAGGTTTCCCGTACAAGATTTAAAACACATCAAACACGATTGTTCATTAATTATTCATGGACACGTTCTCCTTTCTTGCTAATTATGCTGCGGAATTTGAACGAATGAATCATTGCACTGGGTTATCCAAAGAAGTCTGTATGAATGAACGACAAACCGTGTTTTCGCCAATGCGTTTCCACACAGATTAGACGAAATTTTCGAAAAGAAACAGTAAGGTTGTATTAGCTGCACCATTTACTCTAAGGTTCCGGCCGTATAGGTTAACAGTCACGAGATGATAAAGCCGTACTAAATCGTGGATTGATTCCATGAGTCTTTTAACACAATGACACCCAACGCCACATTTTTGCATCTTGCAGCAGAATATATTTAAAAGGCATTGTAGCAAAAGGAGAAATTGCTTGTCACAAGCAATTTTTCCTTTCGGGACAATGCTTTTTCAATCTGTTCACATATTACAACAGCAGAACTGAAAGGTTTTTCACAAGTTTGCAAAGCCTTTCTAAGGTCGTCTGATTCAAGTAAAAACGTGTCGTCTAAAGGTGGTATTGAGTTAATCTGATAATTGCCACAGGTAACATGGGCACGATACAATAACTAGGTGGCATACTGTCAGTTGATGGTGACATCTTTAAGCAGATTTTCATGCTTCTTAAAACGATAGAACATCTGAGATGCGTTGCCTAAAGCTTACAGAATACAAATACAAATATCAAGTTACACACAATATTGTATTATGCATTATGTAAGATATGTTAATTAAATTGAATAAAATGAAAGTAAACTCACCATGAAGCATGTAATGTGATACTTTTTTTAAAGAAAGGAAGCTACTGTAACTTTAGTTATCAGTTTGATCCAATCGTAACCCTATGTCGCAGGTATTTATTCCAAAAAAAAAGATACAATAGCTGGTCCGTCTCCTAATTTCAATCTGTGACGTAATGATAAGTACATATCACTGGGTGTTATGAGAGTGAACACAAAGTTCGCACAAGTCGAGTCGAACTGTGGGAAGCCCACAAACAAGTATGAAGAATCAAGGATGTCCTTTGCATTGAGTCAATATGCATTGAATATATCTAGAGAGTGTAGTCCTCTGGAATTATTCTGACATGCTTATGAATTCTGTCAAAAGCGAGAGGCAACGCTCCAATCGTATCTACTCGGCAATCCCCGTAACAAGTCGGTAGATTTACCTCGTAGGCAGTACACAAATACACCAGAAATCCTGGGGTAAGTCGACCTATTTCCGGCAGATGAAGCAAATTGCACACAGGCACTAAATATGTATTTAAATACACACAAATTGGTTATATATCACAATTGTATGTGTTTTTTACCCTTTTCATTAAAGATGTTCATATCAACACATCTTTGTTTCATATTTTGTCAATCGATTTCCGAGTAGATAAGGTTGCAAACGGACATGCCCTTCGTTGCTTACCTACTTTCAAAAATGGCTCCCAATATTACCTCCGAGGTTATTTTAAGAAATGGCCGAGGTGTTCCGAATGGCAACGCTCAACTTGTTTGATGTTAAGTATTTGTCTCATGTGTTGTAACAACTATGTTTGAAAAGATGTGGGTCATATAGTAGTTTCCGTTAAAGGGAAAGACATGTGCACTATATTAGAATTAACATACAATTGCTCCCTTTATTTGTATCTGTTTTCAATTAAAATAACATAATAAAGAAGATTAGGAAGAGTCCATTATGTCTAACGAAGATTTTTCTAAATGTTGGCTTTATGGAATGAGTATTTGTTTAGCTACAATTATTAGGGTATGTTTTGCAATTGGTCTATCAAATATAGGATATCAAGGTGTTAACTTCTCACACACTTATTTTGCAAAATCAAGATAGAAGACTCGGGCGCCTATTGAGAAAAATGAGAAACGGCTGAAGACTACGAACTCCATTTAATATTTTACTGTTTTACATATGATATAAAGACGCATATTTTAGACTTCGATTTTTGGCCGAATGCATTGCCTTTCCTTGGAGATCGATTTGCCCATTCATACGACAGTAGCGTGGAATCATTCCCAAACCGCAGTGTCATCTCCGTAACTCAGGCATATTGTTATTACCCCTCATAAATCTGAATCAAATCAAGATTTATTGACACAGAATCGTGCACTGCAAAGAACATGGGAGTCTTTTTATCCGAGATAATCCCGTTCGCTAACGAGACTTCACCGCATTATACGAGACCACCAGGAGTGATTTCTTTTTCGCCGATAGTCGAGTCAATACCCAATAGAAATTAATTCTTGAACTGTTACTTCATACATTGTATTTTGGCCACAGGCGACAACAGCTTGAATTGTCAATAAATACGATACAAGATTGCATATGCCAAATGAATTTATTTGCAAGTTGTATGAATCGTTTTTTGTGTGCAAAATGGCTCTGAAAACACTTTTCCTTCGAGGTCAGATTCAAAACAGCGATCAAATTATCAAAAGCAACATTTAACGTATACATAGCCATTTTATTGCATGTACTGAGGCTACTTGTCGACTATAAGTTAGAAAAATTATACGGTTCGATCACTTTCACAATCGTCAGCTATTCCGTCAAGGCAAATCCCATGCAAGGAAATAGTGGTACTGCGGTCAAGGACTTCCATCAAACATCGACTGAATAAACTCTGGTCAACGTCTGGTCATTTCCGATTTACCGCAACCTTCTCAATTACTCGTTGATTGTGCCATATTGAAACGTGGTTATAGGGTTCATGGGAGTAATGACATATAGAAAACGGAATGAACACTGGACATATAACTTACAAGTACCCTTTAGTTCAAATTGTGACGAGCAACTTTGCTTTTTTCACTAGTTCTTCAAAAAACAAAACACAGAAAACGGTATTGTTTGTCTTGTTCTCAGCGTTTGTTGTTACTTTCAACAAAGGGTTAATGCCACAAAATCACATATGGGAAAAAGGTTTAGTACTCCCAGTCTATGTTTCATTTATTAGTTACCAAGATATTGTGCAATTTGTATTAGAAAATCACAGTTTGGATATATACTATTAGGGCACATTTCTCCAACTACTAGACAGAAAAATGACACTAACAGCATACCAAGGCGGCTGATAGGAACATGATACAAAATTCGGTTCCTTTCCCACAATGCAATAGAGTTGGCAATCATTTAAGGAAATTTTTTCACCGATGGGGGATATTTGGAAGTTAAAACTGTACAATAGCTGTACGCTCTGGAAACAAAATAAGTTCTTTTTTGTTTTTTTAAATTTTAGTCAAGTAAATTGGCGGCTGGTCTATGATATAACCTGCCTGCTACTGTGTGTATCTTTCCTCCTCAAAATTCATCAGATATTTAAGATTTTGGAAAGCAAACAACACACAATTTTATTTTTAGTAAATTACTCAGTATACTAAGAGTTACGCAAGAAAGGGAAGAGAGAAAAAAGCGATGGAATCTAGCTGTATACAACTAATATACATCAAGACCCAAGGCCTCTTGGTAACTTTACAGTGTAATTCGAGAACATTCAAGTTGGTATTTCACCAAGAGGTATATAAACGTGACTTAATACATTTGTTACGCCAATATCAGACGGCAGACATTCTGCCCTCCTAACCTCACTTCAAGTATATATCATTCATCAGTAACCGTTGTCCTATCATTACATCGTAACTGTCTGAAATTAATTATGCTACTTGTAATATGCAACTATATGTATAATATTGCCAATTGAATTATTGTTTTATATTGTATTGAATATACGTATATTCTATAAACGTTATAATTAGGACTACCACATCAACCCCGATCAACGTTGGTTGAATTATTTTCAACGATTTTCCACCAGGCCACCAACATTCGAGGGAATCACATGGCAAATGTTTACGATATTATATCCGAACAAGATGGTCGCGCTCAGCTATTTTCAATTTTTCTTCTACTTATGACAATGATTGCTACACTGTGAACTCCGCATGAGTTGACAACCAACTTTCCCATTCTAGTGGTATATGATAACCCATGCTTTATAACGGCGTTAAGTCTAACACTCGACAGAGAAATCGCAATCGTCCATGCCCAAGACAGTCGGTTATCGACTGCGATTTCTCTGCCGAGTGTAAGACGAAGCTCTATGGTGTTATGCTATAAGACGAGACAAAACTGGCTTCCAGTCGGTAAATCCTATCGAAAAGAAAAGCTTCCCAGAATTCGATCGCGTTGCGAACTAAATTAAGAAAGGAGAAACTTAAGAGCGTTAATTGAATTACGCTCTGTTTCTAAATTAAAAACAAATAAGAACCCGGAAAGCAATCACGCGTTTGAAATAAGTCATTGACTTTTCTCTAAAATAAATAGAGCTGGTTTCAATACGGGTTTTAATGCGTTATGGACGTATGAAATATTCTTTAAGTTTTAACTATTAACCAAACGAACCTCCATCCAATCATCCTAATTTCAAATAAGCATGAGGCTACAGTTATGTATTTTATAACATTTGGTGATTGCTGGTTGAAACAATTTTAAAATGTTTTCAACACTTTCAGTAGTGCATGGTTATCGTTTTTTTAAAGGCATACGTTAAACTGTCCTTCACAATTACAGGCGAATTGTCCGTAGAGCTATGTCTTTAAATGTCTGGACACATATTGATTAAGCCAAGACCGCACTTGCTACCGATTGAGTTACAATGTACATGTATTATATAATCCCTGGCGCCTCTAACTTTTATTTTGACAAATCGGTGACAGACACCTTAAGAGCATTTTATCCAATCGTATCAATGTTTTCTACCTAATAACACATACACGTGGTACTGTTTCCCACTTTCTTTCAAGTTGGACCGGTCACAAATACTTATATTCCAAGGAATTTGTTTTGTTGGTCTAAGAACCACATCCTCTGGTTCGATAGAAACACAAAATGTGTCAAATATTGTGTTCTATGAATAACGAACGTTAAGAATGGTCATCCTATCTAAACGATCCTCGCCAATAAGCAAATAACCATTTTTGACAAAAATAAACGGACAATAACAACAAAAGTATTTCTTGGTAAATAAAGCGTCAACAAACGAAAACTTGTTCATGTACAGCATGTCTGTCCTACACATGATTCTAAATTTATCAAACAAATTTCCATCAACCGTTCATTGTCCTCATTTAAAGCATTATTGTGTGACTGTTGTATAACTGAAGTTATCCTGTCACCAGTGCAATTAAAGGACTAACAACAGGGTGTCGTGTAATATTTTTATATATATTCGTTGTTTTTATTTGAATTAATAAAAGCATCTTGAAAAATAGAAAGTTTGATTTCCCTGAAAGGAAAGGTTATTGGGCTCAAAATCGTATTATCATTCAATTTGCCTTCGGCCCAACGGATGATATTTCTACACAATGCTCGATAACATTTTCGATTCAAGATACCAGTCATCAAGTCTCTACAAAGAAAAACTGCGCTGATTCAAACGACAACCTCAAGACATTTTCAAGATACTAGTGGTCGTCTAGTGGCTCTTTACCTATCAGCATTTTCCAGACCTCGACACGAAAAATGTTCTTCCAAACGATTATTGAAGTAGTTAGTCTGTCCCATCAAAGCTCGGAAACGTCCATTGTTGAGCGCGGAGATACTTTAACGAGATTCCCAAACGTGCTTTATCGCCAGTGGATATTTCATGTTCCACTAGCGTAATTGTGAAAGGAATTGTCAAAAACCGGTCTAAATTATCTTTACCTCGTGAAATAACCACTTACAAGGTAAAATACCTTACGCCCATCACTTTACGTGCCTCTATTGTATAATAAACAACCTCGGTTTGCATCATAAACAGCCAATCAAAAGCACGGAAATAGAAATTCCCAATAAACACATACGTACAAACCGTGTCATGTAAACATCTGATATAAGCGGCACTTATAAAAAAGGATAACACTTGTTACTGCCTGATACATTTATATCCGAGGCGACTTTCTTCAGCAAGGAATCAAACAAGGCGGATATGTCCATATTTTGAAATATTTCTTCAATGTTTTTGTCAGTTACTTAGAAACTTAATGAAATGAAATACAGCTTTTTAGGCTGATATAGGATTTTAGCCTGCGGAAGTTTCCACTACGATGTGCTGAAAGCTTTTGACAATTAGCCAATCAGAAGGCAAGCCATCCGTGAGAATGATCTTGGGAAATACATCTATTTCTATATTAAGCACTGTTTTTGCATAACTAGATGTGTCTGTATGTATTACAAGTTTTCGTTTTTATCTTCATTTTTCATATATTTGTATAAGTTGTAGTGGCGATAAACCTTTTAAGTGTTTATGTCAAGAAATAAAGTTATGTTCTGTTCTGTTCTATTAACGAATGTCCGAAAGGGAAGGCATGATAAAGCGTACTAAAATACGAAGAATTTTAGCCTGGGGTCCGTCCCGTACGTAAACCATTCATCAGACAAGCACGTGATATACACACGGGCCTGAACCCAAGCTAGAAGAATGGCGAAGACGCCTTCGGAATCACTCTGTGTAACATAGGCAGAACACCAACCGATTCCGATTGAAGGTTATCGTAAAAGCAGAACATGAGTATCTCACGTTAAAGGTGCTTGTAACACAAGACAATTTGAAAGTCAAAAAATAATGTCGTTGAAGCACTAAAATAGTTTATGGACGCAAAATTGATTCAAATCGTGTAAAACATCTCAATATGTACAGACGTTTTGCTTTAGATCTCAAATCTGAACGCTTTTAGATCAGAATACGTTATCTATTCATTGCATACAGGCTATGAAAACTAGAATACGAACGTTTTTGTAATCAAGATGAACAGCGCATACAACAATACAACTGCTGTACAGTTTTAAAGAAATAACATTTCAATGTCAAAGTTTCCTCACATCTGTTAACACACAGCTTTTAGGTAGAACGTGCTTTTTGTATAATGGAAATAAAGCCGATCACGTCGTTTGCAAGGATGTCCGAATGATGTCCGTAATGATATGTGAACACCTCCGCAAACTATGCAAGTGGTTGTATGTCCAATACAATATGTAACCACTAGACACACACTACCATGCAATGAAGGGTTGCGGTTTTAAATTTTGTCGGAGACAATTTGTATAAATGGTGAAAACTGCTTTGATAGTTGTCCCAGACGTGCTTGTTTTATTGAATTATGTTCTCGAGAGGTAAATATGCAACGGAAATTATATTTGCGTGCAGGTTTCGTATTTTGAGACAATTGAATGTGTGATTATCTCGCCTATGTAAGTACATATAAGGCACACATTTTGAGTGCGAAATTCATGTTTGCTTTCACTTTAACAGTCGGAATGTGTCTACTATAGGCAACTGTAATTAGACATTTTGGGTTGCTTTTCCTCTCACAATGAAAGAAGTACGAGCTGTTGAAACGACGTATTCCAAGAGCCCCCTCCGCAACTTACATATCGTAAATATTGGATATTTCTAGGGAGCTGACCAGAGAAAGAAACTCTGTAACATAGAATATTGGGTACCATTTTACCAGGCATCTTACGGAAAATAAGTCATAACTGATAAACATGGAAAGTCCCTTCAATGAAAGTACAATATTGCAATGTGACGCAACGCTACCCTCATTGCACGGTATGAGTCTTGGTCTTCGAATAATAGAAAATAGTTGCAGTCCCTTGTCCTGGTTAAAGTATGAGTGCGGCATAAGGTCATACATATATGACATTGTCCTTAGACGTTAAATAGAAATTGACAAGGTGTTTAATATTTCCCTGTAGTTGAGCATATAATCGCCCACAGAAGAAATACTACCCCCGTGTGACCTATAACTGGTTATGTTGATGATAAAGAAACACTATTTCTGTTTCTGGAACATAATGTGGGATGATGAGAACATTGATAAAGCCGAGAAAGATTAGGTAATGGAAGGTTGTGAGAATGAAAGAGAGAATATAAGAGAGAATAAAAGAGAGATAGAGTCAAAGAGAGAGAGAGAGAGAGAGAGAGAGAGAGAGAGAGAGAGAGAGAGAGAGAGAGAGAGAGAGAAAGAGAGAGAGAGAGAGAGAGAAAGGAGAAAGAGAGAGAGAGAGAGAGAGAGAGAGAGAGAGAGAGAGAGAGAGAGAGAGAGAGAGAGAGAGAGAGAGAGAGAGCGAGAGAGAGAGAGAGAGCGAGAGAGAGAGAGAGAGAGAGAGAGAGAGAGAGAGAGAGAGAGAGAGAGAGAGAGAGAGAGAGAGAGAGAGAGAGAGAGAGAGAGAGAGAGAGAGAGAGAGAGAGAGAGAGAGAGAGAGAGAGAGAGAGAGAGAGAGAGAGAGAGAGAGAGAGAGAGACAATTGGAATGATAGAATTGGGTGAGAGAATGACAAATACGTACAGAGAGAAAAGAGAAAGACAACAGCTTTGGCTTTAGAAACACACGTACGAAGGAGAGACATAATTATGTCCAATAAAGCATACACATGACCCATCAGATACCGGCTATACCTTTTATACCAGAGACACACTAACGTTAAGAAGCTATTGTGTATCTCAGAATAGTACACAAGATAGGATACCAATTATTATTTCTTTTTTAGAAATAGCTTTACTGAGAGTTAATAAACACGATGACATTCTGTTTACTTTTAGTATTCCCATCAGAACGTGTTAAAGTAAATATCAAAGGTCAGCCACGCTGATTTACATTGAATATTCATGTTACGAAGTATGTTTACTGTTACCAGGAAACTTCAACGCTTCGAATACTGGGTAATTTTCTTAAAATAGATTAGAGTGTCGTCTGCTCCTCAAAACCTCAAGATCTGCTTTATTTTAACGCGGATATATACTCAGAGTAACAAACAGGTTAGATCAAAGGCCAGCCGCCAATTTACTTGGCGGCTTGCCTGGATCAAACCTGTTTGCATAAGCATGAAGTCGGTTCCAGTACTACAAGGGTTAAAATGGATTACAAAAAGACCACCCGCTGATTTATTATACTGTCCTATGTTCACGACAATATCTATTACAGCGAAAACGCGGAAAAAGGAAATAAACAAAAGCCAGACCTTGTGATTTATACCACTATTGCATGTGTGTGGAGACATATCCTGTTGCCGAAGTGCACCACCACTAAAAGGCTGTCTGAGTTCATGTGCAAATATCGCACTTATGAAATTAGATATGCTCTTCCAAATCTCACAAATAGGGCGATACATATAACCTTACTGATGTATCCGAGCGTTGATATTTTAGGTTGATGTTTTATGGTTTGATGTTTTGTAAAGCAATATTTTGATGTATTCATTTCCATGTATCTATATGTGTTAGATTGACAGATTTGTGTTGTGTATGTTTGAGTATTTCTTCATATGTGTCATGTTTGTATTGTTAAACTGCTTGAGTGTATTACGTATATTTTTGTCTGCACCATATTTGTAAAAATTGTATTGGCCAAAGGCATGAATAAGCTGGTTTTTGCCAAATGAAGAATTGAATTGAAAATTGAATTGTAAAAGTTATACGACCCTTGTTTCTCATCGAGCCGCGTTGTCATCTGCCAACTATATAAGGAAAGCATCGGACTTGTGGGCAGAAGACAGGAGCAGACTCGGGAAGAAGCATTTCGACAATACCACAGGGTCCGGTCGGACCTGGTGTTGCTATACGTCCCGGTTTAAGATATTACACTTCAGACGCTTTACTAAACTGAAAATCAAATACACTATACTATCAACGATAACGCCTTCGTGTTTGTTACTTTACCACAATAGTTTCCCCTCCCTAAGTCTCATATAGGGCGTTAGAGGTAAACCTTCTGATCTCTCCGGGTGGCCATGTTTTAGGTTGTTGTTTTATGGCCTCTTGATAGTAAAGGTCAAAGGAAGCATACAATGCATCAACCTTGGGTCCGTTTTACTAAACAACTTACGGAAAATATGTACGTAAGTCATAATTGATAAACATGGATAGTATCTTCAATGAAAGTACAATGTTGCAATGTGGCACGTCATTGGAAGCGTCTCGGAGAGACGATTCCAATGATGTGTCACTTTGCAATATTGCTTTGTCCAATATTGAAATCAGAGGAATTGTTGTTTTAGACTTACGCAAATCTTAAGCGTAAACTGTTTAGTAAAACGGTACCCAGGACTATTATCGTAAACTTCAGTAGAAACTGAAGACCATGTTTTTCCAGTGTGAAAACACCCAGTCAATCGGAACTACTCAGGTATTCCCGTGACCTGTGAAATACACCTCGGATATCAATCTCTACCAGAGTAAATTGGTTCCCGCTACGCTCCCACATTTATCTCTGTGACGGGCTCAGAAAATAGTCCCACTTTTCCGGCATGGTCACGTGACCGAAACTGACGTGTAGTAGAATACTGCATCTAGCGGCTTGCAAAAAGCGAGCTCCAAACTAACGATCAATTAAGAAGTCTCTTAAAACGTATCACAATATAAAGATAGATAAGATAGGACAGTTAAAATAGAATAAAGACATTTATTTACACACAAAGCAGTTTACATTTGAAGCGTTTTGAACAACAGCTTATTGAGTAGAATTGAGGCGACGCTCCTTGCGACTCGAAACCCGCCCCCTCGATCAAAACAAAGTGAATGACAGCTAGAAAATACATTCTCCAAGACAAATGAAACCTCGACGTAGTTTAACAAATGAGTCGTCAGTCAGAATGAAACGTTCTCAAGAAAATCCAATGAATCGAGAATATTGGTGACCTTCTCAACAACAAATAGCACCTCTTCATTTCGAGTTTAAGTCTTCCTTCAGTCAGTTCAGACATTGATTAAGTGGACATTGATCATACTGTTAGGCATCAATAGACTTATTTGAAAGGACTATCTCACATGTTGTGATTTTAACAATTTAGAATAAGAAGTTTTCTTTCAATAAAATGAAAATACAAATTTCTAAAGTGACAGAAGACTAGATTATTGACAGCTTTCCAATACCATTCTTAACTGTTTGTAAAGAACATTTACAGTGTATATTGTTGATAATGCAAACCGTTTAACCCTTTCCCAAACAACAAATTTTTGACTGTTTCAAATTGAAAGAGTTTGCAGACGACATTTCAAAATGTAATGAAATTGAAAAATATTCTTCAGAAAGAGCAGAAAACCTTGTGGGAAAAGGAAAAATTGCTTGTTACAAGCAATTTCTCCTTTTCCCACAATGTTTTCTCAAGTCGTCCGCAACAAAGTGGTCAAATGTCATTATTGTTTGGGAAAGGATTAGCGCTTTACCAAAGGCTAAATTTTCGACTGTCCCAAATTGAAAGAGATTGCAGGTGACATTTCAAAATGTGATGATATTGAAAATAATCTTCTGATAAGGCAGAAAACATTGCTTGAAAAGTAGAAATTGCTTGATAAGAACAATTTCCACTTTTCTCACAATGCTTCCAGAGTAGTCTGCAACAAAATGGTTAAATGTCTTTTAAGTTTAGATTGTTGTTTAGAGAAACACCAGTTTAAATGGTTTGTAATATCTGAAAAATAAATGATTTTTATCTTTTCTAAATAATTATGATTGGGTTAGAAAGCTGTCAATAATCTAGTCTTATATTACTTTAGAAAATATGTTGTCATTTCAATTGTAAAAGACAATTTTTTCTTAAAAGTTAAAGATCCCAATCTGTGAGATTGTCCTTTTCATATCAAATTATTAATGTTTATTTCACCCAATACACAACTCCCTGAGTTAGTTGCTTTAAAACCATTTTCTAACATCTGCTTTTGCTTTCAAATTAATCAAGTCACAAATTTTACGTGGAGGAATGGGTAAAGCAGATGTCCAGATAAAAGGCATATTCAGCAATTATTGATTCTTTAAATCCTATGTTGTGGGTACTCATTTGAGACATTAGAACGAACAAATGAATCATTAACCAGATCTAACTCATCAAACAGATCCAAGCCTTATTTTATTCTGATCAAACTCATCTTTTCATTACCCAGTTTTACTGATAAGAAAGTTCCTGACACTGTTTCTGTTTATTTGGTGATCCTCAGGTGAAACTGTATTTGGTTGAGAAATTTTGCTTTAGTTACTTTTCCATTTTATACAGCAAATAATATTTATGGTTGAAAGGCTTTCAACTTTTATGAACACTGTTCTGACATCATCTTTCTTGAAATGAATGAAAACCATTATGTATCAACTAGACAATGTTTTAACAAACAACAGTTCAGCTTATTTGTTAATTCAATATTTCATCATCATATCATTAAACAGTAATATTCTCATGATGAGAACTTGTCTTTTAAAGGTTTTGATTGTTGTATGCTGTAATGATAATAATACATGTATATTTTTGTCTTAAAAGATTATTCATAGAGAACATTTGAATTATAAAAGAAACTCTTACAATCTGTCATTTAAGTTCCTATTAACAAGCAACTGTTTGAATACTAAGTAGCAATAATAACCATATCTGGGGATGCTCCCTGCATTCATCATTTAGTCACTTATTGTGAATTTGTTATAAGTATTTATGAAAGAAACTTAAGGAATAAACTGTTGTCATAATTGTTTTGGCATTGCTTAGCAGTTATAAAAACTATGATGAATTTTGATGCAAAGCATGAGTATTGTTCATTCAATTATAGCTGATATATGTATGTAAAATTCAAAACATGTGAAGAAGTAAAGTGAAAATCTGAAATGAAAACTTAATTGTTAATCGTTAATTGTTTTCTTCATTTAACAAATATCTACAGAATATGTACCTTAGACCATCCTATACACTAAAAGAATCATATTACTGGCCACCTTTAACCCTATCAATTATCAATTCTTTCTATCATTTTTTTCACTAGAGAGGTTAATAATAACTAATTAAACTTGCTCATTATACAGTTCATCCAAATATTCTGAAATTACATACAATTCATGATTTATTAAGTTATATAACAATGCTTCAAAAATGTGACCCATTTTCATGCTTGTGAAAGCATTTCGATTAAAGAAAAACCTGGTTATCATTAACAACTTACTCTTTCATCCAAAAGATTTATGCAAAAGGCCCACTTTCTAATTGAGTCCCTCTTCTTATTACAAATTGATATCATGGTAATCAATGAAATTCTTTTTCTGCATTGAACGAATCAAATATGGAATGTTTTATTAGTCTCTTGTCCCTTATTTAAGATTGTTGACATGGTAAAGTATGTGCATTCATTGGTTCAGAAAGAGGATTGTGAGAAAATATAAGGACATCTGAATTGATAGACTAAATGCTACGTTATGTCAAATTACAATTAACAGAAGCATCGACCAATTCTCTCAGATATGAATAGTGAAAATTATCCAAATAGTAAGCAACTAAAGATAACATTCTTAACATTGAAAAGTGTAGAAATCAGTTTGATAAAGGGATTTGATATAACTTGACAATCTGTCATTCATTTTTTAGTTTTATTCCAATGCTTTTCTCACTATTGTTGGAGGTTTTACCAAAATGCCCCAAAGTGCACTAAATCAAGCATAAATTTGCCTTTATCCATCAACCCGTTTTAAGATAACCGCGTCCTTACTCCCCCTCATCCTCGCCATCCCCCAGCCCTACCCCCACGAAGATTAACAGCTGTGGCAGTTTTATAGAGGGGAGAACCAAGGGTGTACAGCTTTCTTATTTCTTCAGAATCATTAATGGTTTGTCTATTCTTTTGCACAAAGTATGAGCATACATACATCATAAAGTTACCGGTAAACCATGTATTATATACAATAAAACACAAGCATAGTTAGAAAAAGGTACTTGCAGTTAATTCAACATAGGTCTTTCCTCTCATCTTTGTCTCTATGCTCATGCCTTTCCTGTGGCCCCACAAACCATGAACACATCATCCAAATATCCATTTTGTGTCAAAAACTGGCAGCCTTTAACTTGTATCTTCTCTGCAACTCTTTTTTATCTAATTCAGCTCTCATTTCATAGCATGTGAAGCTTATTTGTGGGTTATTTGGAAGTACCTTTTTAAAACCACCATCTCATCGATATCTTACATTCGTGGAAGTTTTCAGAACATCGATTTGGAGAGATCTGCGCCCATTCAGATGATTAGAATGTGACATTTAAGAAGCTTTTGCCTTATTCCAAAGACAATCCTATCAAGCATTTTGATGTAAATCTTTGCAAGTGGCAAACTCTTTAAAAACACAGTTGTAAAGTGAAGACATCGTTCCCAAATCCTTTATCTTTTTTGTTTACATCACTGGTATCCAAACTGTGCGATAACCAAGATTTATTATGCATCGAGCGGGAGACCAAAGATGTAAACATTCCGCGGATTGATTTTCAATAGCGTAAAAAGGCTTTAAAATAGTTCTAGCGAAAATCAGTGAAATACATATTCAATTTCTACTGTATGGATAAAGTAAAGGTAATTTTGACTTATTCATATAGTGTTTTACTTAATTAAATGCATATAACAGTTTGGATCGCAATATTACAGAGTTTGCCACGATTCGTGGCAAAGATGGCGTGAGCCCGTTGCAGAGGTATAATCCGGGGGACGATAACTCTGCATGGGAGATTGCTCGGATATAGGCCTTTTCAGAAACGTGGTTTGTCTCCCTTTGAAAAATCGGGCCACATTCGGAATACCTTCACTTCCGGGTATTAATTTCGAAAGAAGAATGTGGGCAAAGGCAAAGAAAACGATCGCTATCGATCGGATTTTGAAATTTATAAGCTTCATGTACCAAAATCAGAGATTTACATACGAAAACATCAACAGAAAGATTTGTTGTTGGCTGTTGCCAAGCCTCGTTATAAAAGGAAATTAGATTAAATTGAATTTAATCAGACCCGAATAGCGCACCGCAGTTCAGTTAAAACATGACATTCCGTGTGAAAAAAAGGCAAATAAGTATATGTTTTTGTCTGAATTAAATGCTTTGACAGATCAAAAATGTGTTAATCGGCTGGTTGATGGAAGGAAAGAATGAATGGAACACATATTTCTGGAATGTTATTACAAATTTGCATTAAGTTCGATTTACGGATTTGAAATAAGATAGAACAAACATCAGCATTTTTGTCAATAATGTGTAGAGGTTTTGTTTCTCCAATTAAGTATATATTTTTTCTTAAAATTGAAATTTGTCGTATAAATAAAGTACCTTAAATAGAGAATTAGTTTTTATATGAGGTTCTCTGTCAGCCTACCTTTGATGATATATCGTATCCAAATATTACGGGCTATGAAAACAGTCCCAGTCCATTTTTTCCACCTGTTGAAACTACATTCAAATAACGCTTACTAAATAACGAGGGACACAGGGTTGTGGAGATCTTTCATATGTTTAAAGGACCTCAGATTGCCGATGGTTAATTACTCTATCTCTCGATTGGCTAAACAATAAAGGGTGTGACATATGGTGCAAACGTGGCAGATTGGTGTTAATTTGCATCAACACTCTTAATCCCTGTGATAGCCAAAGTTTGTCAATTGACCCTTTGAATGTAATTAAGAAGGAAAACTGACAACAATCCATTGAATTGAAAAGAGATTACAAATGTGTAAATTATCATTTTAATGATATATAATTACAAAACAAACTCAAACAAAAACACAATCGTCCTTGTTAAACAACAATTATAAGAGACATTTAATCAAAAGATTACTACGCAATCAATTAAAGTTCAAAGTAAGAGAAACAATATTTTCTAGCAAATCTTTGAACTATTTATCAATATGATTACAAGGCAAAAAGTCGTCAACAAAGTAAGTGAAATGTTCCAAATAAACCCTTATTGCCGAATCTGACTCTTAAGTCTGTTTAAAAGTTTACTTCAAAGACCAGGGGTGGTCCAAAGGTGCTTTTTTTTTTCGTTGCTTATAAGAAGCCTCATTTTACATAATGTAATTCTGTATTACATCGCATGAACCATAAAGTCATAACTATTTGGGGTAAAACAGAGCAAACTAAACATACATGTCGGCAGATCAAGACATACGGGTTCAACAAATATGAAACATAGTACATAGGCAAATGAATTTTCTACATAAGGACTTCCCATTTAGTCTACATCCAATAAAGGTTTCAATTCCCACGTTGTCTACAGATTAAATTGCCAAAAGATCTACAGTTTAAAGAAATATTTTCATTTCATTTTTAATTGAATAAAAAATCTTTAAAAGATTTAGATTATTCTGAATCTGCATAATTTGTTAGCATATTACGAGAAATAGTGTAGACCAACATAAGAAAAATATTCTTTTCTGGATCTACACTTTATACATATTTATCTTTCCCACCAACCCTCCATAGAAAAAGTGATTATAGGTTGGATTGATGTTCTACTCAGTTAGTGTCATAAACAACCAAATTTTTCCGTGTAGGTGAAATGGAACTTCTGTCTGAAATGGTGTGAAAATTGGTAAAATAGACTTTAGACGAAATGGGAATAAACCTTGTTCATAACAAAACGACCGGACACTCAGTAACATAGGGAATTAACTCATAAAGGGTTGATGCATATTTGGTCGAATATAGAGGGTAAAAAAAAGATCGTATATGTTATTGCCTACGTTATGCAGTTGACCAATAAAAGAAGCAATAAAACCCTCGACGTGAAAGATATGAATCTTTTGAAGCTTGCCGAAATACACAGGCGCGCATCACATCATGTTTCGTTGACACATAGTTGTGTGTTTTATGGCTTCTAGGCATGCCATTGGTTGCTATATAATGACGGAATCATATTTTGATTGGCGTTGCAAAGTCAGATTAGGGTAAATCGTTCTGCTTGAAGGGTCTTGGAAACAGTAATTCTAAGTAGAGTGAATGGTATGGACATGTTTTAAATCAGAGGAATCTAACGTTGACTCGGTAGGTGTAATTATTGTTAAATTGCCGATAATTTAACATGAATATAATCATTTCTATAATCTCTTATAAATTAACATTTATTTGTCACTCTTATTGGACATAATTTGATGGAATGTCCCATAAATAAGTGGAACATTTATTAAGTAGGTTTGATCAGCTTGCATCATATCATCTGTTCATTGTGTTTGCATTTACATGGTACAACATCGTTTGAAAATGTTAGATTGCAAAATGGATTTTAAATTATGTTATCATAAGTTAAGGCAATAATCAAACAGATCTTCATCATCGTATTCTATACTTTAATTAATGTTTTTTGCAGAGGATCGACTCTTCTCACTAAAAATGAATCGCAACGTTGTAACCGCGTAGGTATACAGTGTTTTATCTCGGGAAACTGGGTAAATTGTCCGCTAGAGAGTAAACAGAGAGTAAGGATATACTTTGATATTTCCCATCCTCAACAATCTTTCCAATGTAGTTTTTACAAACACGACTTTCGACGGCATTGTTAAAATACCCGCATCAGTTTATCTATGTTTCTCAATGTCAGCTGTTATTATTTAATACCCGGAAGTCTTAAACCGGAAGCTACCGAAAATTTCGTATCTCCGATTAAGAGTATTCAAGAAAAGATAACAACACTTTCTGAAAAGGCCTATAAGTGTAGGGTTACAATTTTTCGGGTAAATCGGCATCCGCCAATTAACACATTTTCTAAGCGTGCATGTTAAGTAGTTCAATGTGTATGGAAGGGTTGGACATCCTTTTAAATAATATTTTTATCAGCAACTCATACCAAATGGCAAAATTGTGTTTGTGACATGTAAAGTTGTTCCTCAATCAAATTTAACGACTTTTTAGATTTCACATTTAAGATCTATTTTTAAACACGAAAGTGAAGTGAGAAAGAAAGACAGAAAAAGAGAAACAAATAAATAAAGAAAGAAAGAAGGAAAGAAAGAAAGAAAGACAGAAAAAGAGAAACAAATAAATAAAGAAAGAAAGAAGGAAAGAAAGAAAGAAAGAAAGAAAGAAAGAAAGAAAGTAAGAGAGAGAGAGAGAGAGAGAGAGAGAGAGAGAGAGAGAGAGAGAGAGAGAGAGAGAGAGAGAGAGAGAGAGAGAGAGAGAGAGAGAGGGAGAGAGAGAGAGAGAGAGAGAGAGAGAGAGAGAGAGAGAGAGAGAGAGAGAGAGAGAGAGAGAGAGAGAGAGAGAGACAGAGAGAGAGAGAGAGAGAGAGAGAGAGAGAGAGAGAGAGAGAGAGAGAGAGAGAGAGAGAGGGGTGAAGAGTGAAGAAAGATATAGAGAGTGTCGTAAGGCAGATGCACACTAAATCCCTCTACGAAAGTCACGGTTGCCGCGCACTGTCGTTATGACACGCAAATTGCCGATATTTCCTCGGGAAACCTGTTACTGTATAAGTGGAACGGATTGTTCAAGGAGCCTATTTCCCTTGGCTCATAGGGGAATAGCTTGTGTAACACCTCTGATGTAAGCGATTGTCAGGATCGCCCGTTAGGATTATGAACCCAGAGATAGGCGACAACACAGGAATCAATATCCAACACCGAAAACATGAGGATGAAAGACGAAATGAAGATATTAACATGACAAGTCATTTGATTGCACGGATTTTTGGTGTTAATCATTATCTGGAACGACGCTTGGTAAATATGTTAAATCATCGAAGTTCATTGAGCATACTGAAATATCTGCACGTTGTTCCTTGGTGCAAACAATTCAATGACATAATTCCGTAAAGCAAAGAGTTGGTAAATTGAATGAGAAGTTCGCAGCGTGCAAACATGTTTGAATGAAGGAGATATTTCACTTTGGTACAAGAAAAGATGTTATTGAATATCTGTCTCGTTTTAAATCCATATCCTAATTTTCTCACACAGTTATGTTCAATGGAGGAACGTATTACACTAACCCTTATAGAGCTGACACCGACTTCGTGCTTATGCAAACGGGTTAGAACACAGGTCAGCCGCCGAGTAAATTGACGACTGGCCTGTGATCTGACCTGTTTGCTCCTCTGGGTATTATTTTCATCAAAATATTTAAGGTTTTGGAAAGCAGACGACACAAACATTTATTTCTGAGGGTTAATAAAGATTGATAATACCACATAACCGATATATCACCTCAACAGAATTTCGATCATTTCTAGTTCCCGGACATATTATGGATTGTAGAACCTAAACATTAGACCCCTGAGGATTGAATCAAGTATACAATCCATCTAAAATCATCGACTATTCAATTGCTCAGTCGGAAGGTCACCTCAGAAAACATCCGAACCTGTCCAAACAGATGTTCGAAACAAATGACCATTCACACCTTAACTTTGAACTTATTTATTGTACATCGATTGTGACGGAATCTTGAAGCTTATAAGATTCACTTTCGACGACTGCTTCCTGAAAACTAAACCAGTACTCGCGTCGATTTGACGGATAGTCACGGCAGTTTTCACCTCGCTCCAAGGGGGATCAAACATTGGAACCTCGGAACAAGAGGCTGACGCTGTACCTCTGCCACACTATCGCCCTTAACATTTAGTAAACTTCTTAAACTAGCATATCAAAGGGTATGTCCAAACTCGATAATATCAGCTCAAAAATGAGTAAAGTTGAATATACAAAATCTACAATGGGTTGTTTTTATTTCGATGACTAACAGAGTTGAATATTTTCCATACATCTGAACCTAGAATGTCTGGCCACATAGAATGACAACTGTTACGAATATCGAAAACCTTTGGACGGAAACGCTAGTCGAAATGTTTACATTAGTCTGTACACAACCAATATTTCCTGCCAAAGGGCTAAGTGAATTATTACTTAATTGATAAGTTAAGCATTAGTAAAGCTTCAGACGAAACGAACCAATCCTTCATAAGAACATTACCGCAGAAAGGTTAGTCCGAATGATCCAGACGTAGATATTTCATTAAACAGTTAAAGCTTCGATCATCCTATTTACGGAACTACACAGCGCTAATCGGTCACTCAAGAACCGCCTCCATGTTTCTGGCAGATTATCATACAATACGAGAATGCAATGCAACACAATAGTAAGCCACTCACTTTTGTAAAGGACCTACTATAGTATTGGACTCATCCAGCTTATAAAGCAATGTCCACGTAGATTTGTTGGTCGGAAGTTGAACATAGAATTTTGGTTAAAATGCTATTGGTTAAAATGCGATGGTTGGTCATTGTTCGACCGGTCAGTTAAATGTTTAAGCTAACGGTAGATTGGCATTAACCTGGTTCTGAATCCATGACCTGATACGACAAAATACAATCCGTTCATACAGGGTACAGTAATCCATCGATACATTTTATAATTAACTTGCTGAAAATAATTCCAAAGGAAAGTGAGAAACGAACAAAAATTTCATAGCGAGCATTTTAGTATTTTATCTCACTGTTTCTGAATCAATAAACACATTAAAGAGTGCATACCGATAGTGTAGGTGATTATTCTGTTTGAAGACTTAATAATTAGAAGAGTTTTAATTGAAATCAGATCAATTAAATGATAAAACACTTTATCAGGATAAAACAAATTAATGGATGTTTTTGCAAGACAAGTATGTTGGGTTCAACAATTCATTCACCGTTTGTTTACAATTTCTAGGTGATTTCTAGGGCATTTTAGACACAGAACAGGCAATCTACTTTAAAGGTGCATGTTCACACATTTAAGGACATTGAAAGTAAAAAGTATTTTTTTTAAAAACTTCACAAAATGTGAATTTTAGAGAATAATTAGATCGTTTGTATTCTTTGAAGTGTTTATACAGTGAAGTAACATGAGTAACATGAGTTTAACCCAAAAGCGTGGCAATGCTCTTGAGATTTACCGCTTATAAACCGTACATGCTTCAATAGATTGACGCTTCCTTAATCATTATTTATGCTTTTGAGATTTACCGCTTATAAACCGTACATGCTTCAATAAATTGACGCTTCCTTAATCATTTTGCTTTCAAAAGGTACTTTTAAATGTATATCAAACATCAATACAAGAACTCTACTGCTTCAATGACATTTCATTTTAAAGTTTGAATTGTATCTTACATGAACAAGATCCTTGAACATGCTTAAAAGCCAATTTACGCATGTTTTATTGTCCTGTTTAGAGCAGTCAGGCGAAGCTCTCTCCATGAGATTAACTCCAGTTATTCAGAAAGCGATTCTATTCCATTCTGGGCGCTATGACACAAATAATCGAAACACTTTGTTATGGGACCTCTGGGTACCGTTTTACTAAACAGTTTACGCTTAAGATTTGCGTAAGTCTAAAACAACAATTCCTCTTAATTCAATTTTGGACGAAGCAATATTGCAAAGTGACACATCATTGGAATCGTTTCTCCGAGACGCTTCCAATGAAGTGCCACATTGCAACATTGTACTTTCATTGAAGATACTATCCATGTTTATCAATTATGACTTACGCAAATATTTTCCGTAAGTTGTTTAGTAAAACGGGCCCCATGTTCATAAGGTAACATGGCAGACTCTGGAATGAAATAACACTTTTTGTTCCTTTGATCCAATACAGCATATGTTTGATTTAGACCCACATTAATAAGGCCACGCCTAGCTTAGAATTAAGCCAAGCCGAACATCACTTAGAGTAAGTTTTCTTGTCGAGTGAACTTAATTCTAAATGTCATGGAAAGCTGGTGCGTTCATGAACTAAAATTAAAAAAGGAGGACTAATTATTATCTAAGGTTTACAAAATAAGTCAGTTTCATAACATCGACAGGTCATATATCAAAGACCCATGAACTCAAACTGGCACCGTCTTTTTGGACGTGAAAGAAGAATAACACTCGTATTGAAGGCCTTATTACCCAGAAGCCTTTGAAGGGAAGCCGCATGACATCAGTGTAATATTTATTTAATGATAACCAACTCGGTCTTGAATTCTTAACCTTCCTGAAATGGGTCAGAAAACGTCTACCCAAAGGGTTGGTCGTAAAAAGGCGGCGATAGTGAAGAGATCAAGTACTTTTTCGATCACTGTAAACCCTTATAGTACTGGAACCGACTTCATGCTTATGCAAACAGGTTAGATCCAGGCCAGCCGCCAAATAAATTGTTTGCAACTCTGAGTACCAATTCTCATTGAAAATAAGCAGATATTAAAGGTTTTGAAAAGCAGACGACACAAACATCTATTTTAAGAAAATTACCCAGTATTCTAAGGGTTATGGCGCCGATGGTGAAGAGATCAAGTCCTTTTCGATCATCGTTATATAAATCAACTCGAATGTGCTGTAGACGACAGCGTAAATATCTCATTAATGAGTATATGGCGGGATTAGACGAGTGCAAGCGTGATTAATGACCAAACATCCACTATTGACCGATATTCTGCAAGTCACCGTGATTGGCTGACTTGTCGTACATGGCGATAATGTACATGGCGATCCTGTTTGACAATGTTACAAAAGGTAAACGCTTGTCATTTAAAGGCACATGAGAGAATAAAAACACAAATAAACTACTGGAAAAATATATGGAGTTCTTTTATTATATCAATAAAAGTCGTAAAAATTAATTATGTGAGACCCTATTTAATAAACTCCTTTAAAAATCTCTTTTGTGCTAGAAATATAGTTCAAACAGTATAAAAACAATCTGTTTGTTTACACATTAGCAATGACGAAGTCTGAAGTTATGCTGATGGTGTTTTAGTGATAACTATTTGAATCTGACAAAAGGTTTACCAAATAACATATATTGATATAGCATCGATGAGCCTTTAAAGAAGAAGTATGTTTATGCTCGGAGAGGTCATTGGCTATAAAGGTTTAGAGTTAAAAATGTGCAAAAAATCCAATTTTAATGACATGGTTCATCCCAGCTGTCCAAAACGTCTGAGTGAATAGTGTTACCGTGTATTAGGATCAAAATTTCCAATACATTAATGTATGTTGACCCAAAGACCTGATACATGTAAATAATTTTGATGTGTGATTGACACTAAAAACAAAAAGTATGAGGACCTGAATACATTTAATCTTAAATATGATCCTTAAGTGTACATGAAATTGATATTATCCCTTTATGTGTATATCAATTAATTGCCTCTGTGGACTTTGTACCATAGAGTAGTATTCTAAAAGGATGTATGAGGTTTCTTTTACAAAATCTATATATTTTTGTTATTCCATTGCGGTTTCAATTTGCTTGAATCAGGAGAGAACTAATGCAATCTCAATAAACGATCGCTTAAGTACATATATATCATTTAGCAAAAATGTACAGTAACCTAATAGGGCATTAGCAAAGTCGATTGCGTCTGTTAACCCTTAGAATGCTGGGTAACTTTCTAAAAATAAATCTTTGTATTGTCTGCTTTCGAAAACCTTAAAACTGTGTTTGATTTTGATAAGGAAAGATACTCAGAGCAGAAAATAGGTTGGATCACAGACCAACCGCCAATTTACTTGGCGGTTGGCCTGGATCTAACCTATTTGCATAAACAATATAATGGTAAACTGTCAATCTTTTTTTTCATATGGGATAAGGGATTCGTTATGGATCAGTTAGATGATTTTAGAACTTATGAAGTTCTTTGCTTGGCTTATTTTATCCACTAATTGGGAGAGTTATAGCAGAATCGTCCATGATAAACGTCGTACAATATTCACTTCTATTCCATCCATTTAGTGCATTACGAACGATCTAGAAATCTTAATTAAACATTTCTAACTAGTTGAGTTTGGGTCTTTGATCTGAAACCATTTATCCTGTTTCTATCCCCTACAGAAGATGACATCTTTAACAGCTTATCTACAGAAACTGACAGCGTTCATATTGGGTCCCAATTAGTATACTGAGAGAAGAGCCATTCCATTTTACTGAAGCATGAATGGCGTATGGTTGGCCTCTCCTCGTATCCATACTCCATTGATTAGGTTTTAACATTCTTGGCTTCTTTAACCTTTTGCCTCATATAATTAGAATTGATAGCCATACGCAACAGGAATGATTGAGAAGAAATATTCCCATCATACAATGTCTCACGATGGACTGTTACATACGTTAATATTTACTTTTCCAGTATGGTTAATGTCGAATTTGTCTTTGACAAAGTGAAACACGGGGTTTTATATTGGAGCTTTTCGAAAGTCTACGTTCACATATAGATCGCAAAAGGTCCGGCGCTGTATAATACGCCAAATCAACAGGAGAGATGATAAGATGGTATCTGATGAAAGTTTATTGCTGTAGATGCCCCATGTTTGCGACCCTGCTCATTATTATGGATGAGCTGCGACCTTTTTATGTCTAGAGTGAGATGTCTGGTTCAGAAGACACAATCACAATTAACGGAAGGATAGGATCATTGCATTGATTGCATTTTTATATACGAAGACATTTATATACGATGTTATCCTAGATCTAACTTCGCATTAGAAACATCAGCAAATAGTCTTGTTTTTCTTTTTAACATTCCGACGGTCGAGTACATAGCTAACTGTTAAAAGTTTATCCATTTAGCGAAGGATGTACCTCAGTATTGCTCTCCCATTAAAATCGAGAGCTTTTATTGTCCATCTAGAAGCAGACGTTAGTGAAAGCCTTTGTGATATCGAGTTTCCCTCTGGGAATACATGCGTTTTGTATGTCTATCCAAATGTTTTGCTTCAAATTCAGATGACATTGCTCGGTATTAGAAAGAAATGGACAACCGTGGTTCTGTAAATTTGATAGACGTTGTGAAAATCAGGCACGACTATTAACGTTATGACTGTTTAAACGTGTTCTTTAAAACTTCGTGTTTTCTAATATAATTCTACACACTCACTGATTCATAAAGGCATGCATGCACTTATTGTCCAGTTTATTTGACGATCATACCATAAATGAATCCCTTGTCGTAGATTGGGACCTGTTTGCCTAGGTTCATTCTAGCTGTTTCTCTCTATTCCTGTCTCTAACGACGGCTTGTCGACTACAATACCCAACAGTTTCATACCCCGTTCTCGACAATGCCATTCAATGACAGTTTTGGTCTACCAGCGGTTAGCTGTCGGATTTGAGCAATACAGTCGATTCTGCTTTTCATATGGTCCAGCTTAAAGAATCCACTCTTATGGATGATTTCTATGATGCTTTTTAAATTGACTTGAGTAAGATGGAATCATATGGCGTGGTTTCCTTAAAAGCATACTAGCGCTCAGAAAAAAAAAGCAAAACTGGGTAATATGAGATATCAATTATGAAAGAATATGTTAAAACATAGCAAAAAAACACAGGATCATGACAATATAACGCCTGCACTATCATTTATTTTTCAAAGTGCTGTTTTCATAAATTTGGTGCCCACCAATTCAACTTCAATGTTTACAATCGAGTAACGTTTCAAATAGCAAGAAGCGCTTGGATTAACGAGTGACTAACACCTGGTTAGAAAACTCACGTGAAACACATAAAAATACTGTCATATATCCAAAATTACCAATGTGAACATTCAAAATGGAGAAGTTCTCGGGTTCCCAATTGGTTCCCAACGTTTCTCGGCTGACCTAGTTTTATCGCTAATTGTCAACAAACCTTATTGTATTCACTCTTTTAAAAGCATCATGTGAACATCTTTCAGTCTCAATGATTCTGTAAAATGGAATTTAAAGTACTTTTAAGTTAACTCACAATTAATCAAGAGCTTTCACAATTTAAGTGGAAATGAGCGCAAGTATGGCTTTAATCTTTATCTACATCTTGATATCAAAACTAACCAAAATATGTTGCTTCTTTTACAGCTTTATTGGGAAAGTTTTGCATTAAAGTTCAAATATTGTTTGGTCCCAAATATGAACGGAGACAATTTATGCATTATCAGCAACTGTCCATGGTAAATCTAGATTAATTAGATTTGTATTATCTTTAAGTTATTATACACCTCTTCGAGAAAATGTAAAATTATTTCCACTTTGTCGGATAATGTTGCCAAGCCCAATCAAAACCAACGACATGCGATAGCTATAACGTATGGAAGAAATCACTACCCAAATGATATTGGACAACCGACTTTGTGAAAGGAAGTGATAATCCTGGATTAGAGGTACCAGTAAGAAAGGGAACTGTATATTGTACTATATATTTGTGACAATAATTGTGTAATGTACTATATAGTTTCTATGCATATTTACAAATATATAATACAATACACAATTATTTTCTTTGGTTACTGGTATCTGTTTCCTTGACACGGGCAATTTCTTCTTTCGACACAAAATCTTTCGATCGATTCACATTAACTGAAGTAATGCGTTAGATATACCTTATCTAAAGTTCATCTGAGGGGAGGAATAAATAACAGCACGAATATATGCCTAGTTAAAACAGCACCAATATATGAAAGGGCTAGACGACATTTGCGTGCATGCCCATCTTTACGATCCAATCTGAACGGTCATGAGACGTTAAATAGCGACGGCAATTTGTCCCCTATATAGAAATCAGCGCGTATTTCATCAAACACATGCAAGGTACGTGATAAAAGCGTCTACACCATGCATACAGGCAAAATCTTCGTAACTGTTAACCCTCATAGAGCTTGAACCGACTTCATGCTTGTGCAAACAGGTTGGATCCAGGCCAACCGCCAAATTAATTGGCGACTGGCCTGTTGTCAAATCTGTTTGTTGCTCTATGTATATTTCCTCACCAAAATAATGCAGATATTGAAGGTTTGGAAATCAGACGACACAAAAATCTATTGTAAGGGTTAAGGAAGAACAAGTAAAAGTGTTATGCAACATTTTTTGGGGTACATCAGCGAACGAAAGTTATACATTTCAAGATGTACGAATCCGAAGACAAATTCTTTGAAAGAAAAACATGTTGTACCGTTATTGTAGTTCCGCAGTATTTCGGGAGTAACCCGTTTCACGAAGTATGTAGAAGTTTCCGAAATGCATTTGGAGAGCTTTGTGAACTAAGTAGGGTAGTAATCGTCTGAATTTGTTAGATAACCAGCACACGTGTACTGCATTCGCTCCTTTAACAGACGACATTTCTTTTCATTCAGGTCTTCAAATGAGGAGTTCGCTGACGACCAATTAATTTCAATATACTCGTACACTGTATGCGCGTTGAACGTATTCGTGAAGTAAAGAAGTTGTTATTAGAATAATGCGTGCATGCTCTTATGAACGATTTCTCTCTTTTTACCGTACTTTCGAATGTTTAATGTCTTTTTTCCAGTAGACGTATACCATTTGGAAATTTACTCTCTTAGGTAAAAACTAATTGTCGAAAATCTCAACGTAGACATCGACTAAATATGACAGACGTTACTCTCGAGACAGTCGCGAGACCTCAGACAAAGCTCAAAACCCGTCTGAATATCTAAATATAACCTTTTTCTACCCAGCTCCAATCTACCATTGAGACTGAGCGTCGCCTTTTGACAAGTACTCATTCATTTCGTGGCGACGGAATTGAATTACAAAATGAACAGAGATTGATTATAATATATCACTTTCCGTATGGTGTTCCTTCAAGTTCAAATCATTTCTCGAATTTCCAATAAGGGGAAAACGTATCAAATAGGTTTGCCCTTTAAAGTGTAACTGTAGAACACAAACAACATACCCCTTCGTGAAATTGAACGATAAATGTACTTTGGATTATGAAAAATTACACAAAGTTAAACTACCATATCAAACTACCATTTCTCAAAAGCATCATCTCAAATGTTGTCTAATTTATTCATCATTGGCTTCATAATATAAATTATAAATCACAGTCTATTAGATTATCTGGATGTCTATGAAAGATTCGGATGAAATTCTCATCCTCGATTGTGGTCGTCTAAATAGTTGATGCCTGTTTATCCAAATACCGCTTTGTATTCTAACATAATACTTATTTCATCACAAGTTTTCTACACTACTTTCCAATTCACTGACTACGTTCAAATATGAATTTGATCGATCAAGGGTGAGGGAAAATAATGTTTACCGTATTGACTTCATAAATCGTTAGAAAGAACATAGGCTTGGACGAGTCAGAATATTCATTATTTGGGAAGCAGCTGAGATTCTGCCCTAGCTGTGCTTTTATTTTGAGTCGAGACATTTTAATGAGGTTGACTACACATGTCTTTGTCATCAGGTGAACCTGAAATCGCTTTTTACAAGTGATGGACTATGGATTAGACTCATTTAACTGTGGGTTGCTTTTTGTTGAACTTGACCTATATGCATACTTCCGTGGTCAAAGGTGACCAAGAAGCATTTAACCCTTTACCAAACGCCAAATGTTCAACTTTCCCAAATTGAAAGAGCTTACAGACCACATTTCAGAATCGGATGAAATTAAATAATAATCTACTGATAGGGCAGAAGCTATTGTGGGAAAATGGGAAATTGCTCGATTTTCTAGAGTCGGCTGCAACAAACTGGTCAAATGTCGTTATTGTTTAGTAATAGGATAAAAATAAAAAGTCAAGCTGTCTTTAGAGTGGAGATATATTGTGTATTTGTGCACCATGCATTCATTTTCTAATAGTACAATTGACGTGCATTGAAGTTATCTGTATACATCAGTGTGCGTTAAACAATTTCACACACAGAAGCAGTATGTTACCAAAGCAAACAATTTTCATATCAGCTCAATGGAATAATGAATTTTGCATGAAGCGAGATATAAACGCAATTTGTTGGGCACATATTAGGATAAAAAAACTGCATAACTGATTATATACTCTATGAGGTAAATGAAAAGCGGTAAACGCTCTTTGAGGTATTTTGTATGGTTCAGCTAAAAGCAATGGAAAATTTCTCTAGCTTAACCTGGTCAGGAGGTTAATGTTTGTTTCTTAGAATTAGATGGTTTCCAGGAATTCGGCTGTTTCTAGAAGGTCGTTTCCTAAATATGGTTACATGGTTTGTGTACCAAGTACATAGGTATTGGCCAACATGAAAAATGATGCGTGCGCACACCGAAAACTCGTGCGGGAATTGCTTAGAATACGGTCCATGGAATGAGTGTGTTACTCTGATTTGTGGGAATAAGTTCTTTCTTCTTTCTTGCACAGTTCCAACCCCCGGGACGAATAAGATGAAATCGTTATTCGTCTTTTAAAAAGATCCGGGCCTCAAGCGAGTTCCCTGATTTAGGAGGAATAGCCAAGGGAAATGTATATTTCTACAAGTGACACATTCAGTTTCCCCGTACATCACCTTCCCAACTATTGAAGGTTTCCATTCCTAATAAATGGTGGTTTTTCATTCCTAATACACATATAAGAGAAGTGCACGAACGCATGGTTGCACCGCAGCGAAATAAATGTGAATAGCTTCGTATCTGTTTGTGTTTCAACATCGTTTTCAACACTTCAAGTAATAAAACAGCGGCCCATGTTTCCAACAACTAGTTTGTAGAAACAGCATACTTTCCAAGCATAAAGAAGGTAAAATACTACACTCAATAAATATAATAAAAAAGTCACAAAACTGGGTTGTTATCAGGTAGAAGAAACGAGTTCGAAGATCGACCGTTTTCTACCCGATAACATCTTATCCGAGTGTCATATATTTTTTATCAATCGAAAGCAGTTGATAATTATATCTTTTCTTTTCCATAACAAGGACATTTTTTCCAAAATGCACCCATTACATTAATCAGGTGCATCTATACAAAATGACAGCGTCACTTGTGGAGTCATGCAATGTGATTAAACGGAAAATAATTACTTGGAAACCAGAGTATTTCAGTGTTGGGAATATAAAATTACTCAATATGCTATTGCTGGAAGCCTTTACCTCCAAATCGTTTTCAAATTAACAAACACGGGCAGTACAATAAATGTTTATACATAACTGTTTTACTCATTCAGAAGTGCGTCCATTTTATATTATATATTATGGTAACATCGATTAGGTAATGAGTTGGAAAGAAATTAAAAATATTTAGAAGTAATTCTACCCAAGCATTGATCGAAATAACAACTGAATGACAGAAAGCATAAAAATTAACTTCAATACATTCAAACGAAAGCCAATCCGGGTATTGATCTTAAATGACGTTCAATAACAGCAAGCGTGGCAGTGTAGTGGTCCCATCGCATTTCGGCTGTATAACCACTCACAGAGAATGTAGAGGTGCCCGAATGACTTTCGGACACCTTTTCAAACTGTGTGATCGACGAAATATATGTGGTAATACATTAAACAGCCATTAAGCTGTTGTATTTATGAGAAAACACAAAACTCGGTGAGCGAGTTAATGCCGAGATGTTCCTTCTTAACAGTAGTCATGTGAAGTTTTGACGTAATTCAACAATCACGTTTAACAACAACATTCATCACATGGACATATCCTTTCATAAGTTAGTATTTGTCTAAAATGGTTCTATTTAAGCAGTATGTGTTACTACATCAAACAGCGCTTAAACCTTTGGATTTATGAGAAAACAGGGTATGAGAATGAAAACTACCATCGACTACATGGCTACACAATGTCCACATATGTATCTTTTTCATTGTTGTAAAGGAAAACCAGACTCACCAGTCCCATTTGAAAATACGTGAAGTCTGCTAGAAATATGCTTTTGTATGGAAATATACAAAGTCCGTTGGATGTTAGATGGCTCAATAATGGATATGTGAAAAGATCACACAGACTCCCATAAACTGTCAGCTGGCTAGATTCATAATGTCCATGTAGAAACTTGCACACTTGTCAACTTATGACTAAATAATTTAGACAGAAACTGGTTGATCTACATTGGAGCGGGTTTGTATGTTCACTGTATGCAAGCATTTTACAATCACACCGTTATAAATGATATCAGTCTCCTATTTGGTAGGATGCTGATTATAGGGACGATATGTTCCTTGCATATAATCACTCTGGGCTAACTGACATTGCAATATAACTAAACAAGTTTTCATTCAATCCAGCCTTAACATGCCCATTAAAATATTTCAGATGATGAGCATTGCAATCAAAAGAAAAGAAAAGAATCAAATTTATGTGTTCGCCTTTTTATCAAAGTGTCAAGGAGAGCCGTCAGTCTTGACATACATTGGTCGTTTGTTGTTGTTTTTTTCAGCTGCTGTGCATTGGTAGTCGTAAAAATCGTTACATGCAATCACCCGAAGGTAGATTCTGTAAAGATGACCGGATCTTGTACCGTTGAATCAGGCGGAGAAGTATTCTTGGGTGACAAAAAAGGCAATCGTATAGGAATCGAACGTACTGTTCCTGGGTACCATAATGGTGTGTACCTATATCGGCTCATTTCACTGTAACGCAGTTTTAGTTTATGGATCGTAGTAATGGTATAACCGGGAAGTACGAGTCATAAAGCATAACTCGGCATATAAACTAGGCCCCAACAGACACATGGTTAATATTTTGCTGTATGTTATAAGTATGCATAAACTGGAAGGTTGAAGGACTTGTGATTTTCTAACAAGTTCACTTGCATGTTTCGAAAGCATTTACAGTTGGGTAATGTCGTTTGCATATTATTGCAAAATTATTAACGTTTGTTGTTTGTTAAGTAATAAACATTTAGTGAAACGTTTGGTGGGAACTGTCCAGCCTATCATTATAAGAAAGAAGAACATTCCAATCTTGTGCTCTTTTTGTTCATATGTTACGCATTTCATCACGATAATAATCGAAAAAAAGAAAAATGAAAGGTTTTTCTCGACAATATGTAGCGCCTATGTATAGTATACATTGTATATTCTTTTTTCACATTTCTACTGATGACCCGGTTAAAATGTTATGGAAAATTGATATCCGGTACCTCAGGTTACGGGAATGAACGTCCCTGAATTATTTATAAACACTAGGATATGGTCGAATATCGCATATCTGGAATCCCACAGCGGGAACGATATAGGATATTGTATTTTTTATGGGCTTGTGAAAAGAATCACTCACCGTGTAAATGGAGCAATTTGATTAGCTGATTTGCTGTGAAGGCACATGAATGGGTGGGATAATCTGAGTTGCTACAGTGTTGTTGATACATCACTCTAAAGACTGCCTCCGTTGTAAGCGTTTATAAAGCCAAAAGCAGTGAAGTTCTGGAAAAGTAGGGATTGCTTTCAAAGAACAATATCTTGACATTTATATATGCTTACCCCCTTTCGGATTATAACAACGAGAAGATATGGATGATTGTGGCCTGTTTCAGATTTCCTCTGAAACGTAAATTTAAAAAGGGGAAACTCACCAGAAAGGCATTACTTAAGATGTGAACGGAACATGATTCCTACTCGTAAAATCTTTGTTGTCATTTTGAACGCATGTCTGCTTTAAGTTTGTTCATTCAGAAAAATGAAGTTTCCTTTGAGACTTAAGGGTTGCGTCAATTTCGGCGTTATACCATGAGTCTTTGAAAGTCCGGCCACTGTATCATGGTCAAGTTTCTGTATTTCAACAATCCAAACTTCTACTTGTGGTCGCTTACAAAGATTACAGACTATCTTAACCCTTTGCCAAATAACAAATTTTCAACTGTCCCAAATTGAAAGAGTCTGCAGACGACATTCAAAAATGGGGTGAAATTGAAGAATAATCTTCTGATAGGGCAGAAACTCGTTAAGAGCAATTTTTCCTTACCCCGCAATGTTTTCCGGAGTCGTGTGCAACACACTAGTTAAACGTCGTTATTGTTTGGTAATGGGCTAATGATGTTTGTTGACAATGCATCTGTAATATCAATAACAAATATGCGCACATTCTGATTCACTTTTGAAAAATGCACCGTTGAGTGTTAGGTAAATAACGCCAGACAACAAGGAAGCAAACTCCTATGAATAACCACCTCACAGGCAAGTCATTAATTCAATCCCGACAAGCTCTCCATTCCTTTGTCATCAATCAACAAGTGTTGCTGCAGAGATTTGGATAAGGGGCCATTTTGAAAACAGTATTTTAAAAGCCGTTGGACCAAGCTTATTTCTTGGATACCCATTAGCGTATTTTGCAAGACATGTTCGTCCAAGGAGCCGTGTACGTAATACCGCTTTCTTAGTTAATCAAAGCGCTGATAGCGCTGAAGGACTAAGGTGCGTTTTAAGCAAGATGATTGAGGATACATTTGAAAATTTCTTTGGGCAACATCTCGAGGAAAACAGCTGCTCCTTCTACCACCATTACTATAATTATTAATTCCTGTGAACAGAGACTGAACGATAGTCTATTTTTCGAACATCTGGACATTTTACAATTTTGCAACAGTTATAATAATATAGAGCAAAACAAAGCGAGTAAATCCGGACAACATTCCTAGTTCCAAGAAGGTATTAGTCCGCACAGTGAAGGCGGATGTTTAATGGGTAATTGGGGACAGACCGCTGTTTGTGTATCGATAAAGGACCGTTCCTCAAAAAGTGGCATGTAAATTCAATGAACTAAGGTGCTGACGCACCCTTAGTCCAAAAATATCTTTGAACATTAAGCAGTTCTTGTTAAATACTTATACACCTCTGTGAGAAATGAATACAATGCTTCTTATGGGAATTGTTTTCAAGTTACAATCGCGTCTGGTATGGTATTTCTGTAAACTCTTCTGACGTTTGCTGATGCGTTCAGTTTGAACCAGTTACAAATGCCTATATTGGAAATAGGATAAACGAATAATGGTTATCATCAAACCGTACGTTCCGATAGTTTCGGCACGTACAATTTTGTATTTGCCATAGAATGATGTTTTTATAATGCAACAAAATATAGCTATATTTATAGTTATAGTACACATCTTGTCGTCGAATCCGAGCCTTTAAAAGCATACTAGCGCTAAGAAAAACTGCAACACTGGGTTATATGAGATATGAATTACAATAGAGTATTTTGACACATAGCGAAAAAGAAGAGGGTTATAACAATATAACCCCTGCATTATTTTTTATATATTTTTCAAAGTGCTATTTTCATAAATTTGGTGCCCACCAATTTAACTTCATTGTTTGCATTCGAGTAACGTCTCGAGTGGCAAGGAGCGCTCGGATTAATGAGTGACTAACACCTGGTTAGAAAAATCTCGTGAAACATATAAAAATACTGTCATTTATCCAATATTAAAAATGGGACATTCAAAATGGAGAATTTCTTGGGTTTTATTAGTTTCCAACGTTTCTCGGCTGACTCGTTTTATCGCTAATTGTAAACAGACCTTACAGTATTCACCCCTTTAAAAGCATCACGTGAACGTGTTACAGTCTCAATACCTCTGTAAAAGGGAATCTAAAATACGTTTGAGTTAGTTTTAAGTTATTCTAGAACTTTGACAATTTAAGTGTAATTGAGTGCGAGTATGGCTTTAATCACCTATGGGCAGACTCAGTAAATCTCTTGAAGGATTTTATACCAGCCTGATTCACTTCAGTGTATACCAGTGACTATTTCTGTGCAAATTCCAGTTTTCAAGCGGAACATATCACACATGACAGAAAACAATCCGTATTGACAGTGAGAAAACTAGAATGTGTGGTGCTAGTCTATTTCGTAATATATTCATCCGCCATTTTTAACTCAAAACCGTTTGAATCGCGTGATACAGTAATGAATATTTCAGCTGAAAATAAAAATTGCTGGATCAAACAATAAAAGATGAGCACCCATGGTATAAATTCCATATCATACTGCCTCATTATTTTTTAACCCATTAACAAACAATAACGACATTTTACCACTTAGTTGCGGACGACTCTGGAAAACATTTTGGGATAAGAAGAAATTGCTCATAAAGAGCAGTTTGTCCTTTTCCCATAACATTTTATGCTTTATCAGAAGATTATTTTTCAATAAGATAACATTTTGTCGTCTGCCAACTCTTTCATTTTGGGCCAGTCGAAAATTCGGTGTTTGGTAAAGTGGTAAACCCATTGGTCATGATTGAATCTAAAATTCATTCCATGGATTGTCTTCCAATGCTTGAGTTTACACGCAAGCTCGTTTCTATGAGAAACAAAAGATCGTTTCTCTGTTATTAAAATGAAGGATATACAACCATTTGCTTTCCAAGACGACGGTCTATCAAGCCTCTTAAAGCATTGGAATGCGATTTTGGAAAGGATGGTGTGAGTTGATGACAACACGATTTCTTAAGGTTCGTGAGATTTAATTAATAAAAAAGAAAATACGGATTGTGTTTTCGTGACGGGGGATCCTATTTTCTGTGATAGTCCATCAACGGCAGGGTGGAATCCTTATTTTCACAGTTGACATTCATGTGCCAGACCTTTCCTTTGATTCAAATTATCTGTTGTAGTTAATCAAAATCATACTCTTTAAACTCTTTACGACGAAACGATCTAGCAGTGTTCTCAATAAGAATTGGTTGAACAGGCCAAAACAAAAACTGAACAAATCACTTGGAGGGGGGTCCAAGGAGGTTCTTAACATTTCCGCGAATTTGAACCAAAACATAAATTGAAGCGGTCATTTCAACCTGAGGCATGTACTTATTGAAAACACGGACTTGGATCTTTACTCGGTGATGGCGAAATCTGACTTTGATATATTTATACGGACAATTGATTTTGCTAACCTGGTACCTACATCTTAATCTTCGATAGAAGTTACATGTAAAGTAGAATACCCATGGTCCGCCATTTTAAAACTCGTTCGTCAGATTATTTTGGTCGTTCTCGGTATACAATGGTCGTGGCCTTAACTATTCGTTATAAAGCAAATAGTTCCTGCACAAACCGATGTATATCAAGAACGACAGAATGAATCCGACGAACGAGTCTTTTTAAAAATGGCGGATTATGGGTATTCTACTTTAAACGAAAATAATATGTTAAAGAGTAATTTGCCCAACTCCCTAAGTGCACAAACGAGCGATGCTTAAACGAAGGTGTTCGTGACGGGGGTAGTTTGGCGTGTTAGCAGGGACATAAGAGGGTTGCATCTTGATGGTTGATATTTAAATGGTGGGCGTTTTAGCACGGATGTCACGTGTCAGGCAACATCAGTGTGTAGCTCGTTATCAGAATGCGCACGATCAACAGCATGTACATGATTAGTTTCCTTTGTGTGGGAGGGGTAATGGTGATGTTAGAGATGCATTCTTGTTGAAAAGGCTTTTTATCATACCAACATTGTCTCAGTTATTCCTCGATAAACAGCATCTAAGCATTTGAAAAACATATGATTAAAAACGCTCTTAAAAACAAAGTCAATCATGGAAGAGTCATGCACACCTCCTTTGTAAGTATGATAAGTACGATAATGGCCATGAATGCATTGATTTATGCTTTCTTAAAACTCGTTTGTTGCAAGTTCCATTCAGTGTATCTGTTTCAAAACGAATTCCTACTTATTCAGATTCAACAACCAAACCGCCCATTTTCCGGAACGAGATTTGTTATTCGCTGTTCAATAACGCAATAACATTCATTTTTATGAATGTTTCTGATTGGTCGAAATGTAACATTGTATTCTGATACTTGATAATGTTCTTGAAGGATGCACTTCTGTAACGAAGTACGAAGGAGTCAGAAGTCGACTATTTTCCTGAAACTGCACGATGCAGGAGCATTCTACTAAATGACGCTGTTTCATGCAGGGATTCTACCTTTACGAACATGCACGACGAAGCAGGCAGCTGCCTCATGCAGGATCATACACCTTTACGATACATCACCATTCAGGAAGAGAAATCCATGTCACTAGAAATACGGCATATGTAATCCACGCGTAGAGGTTGTAATGGTGTCAGGATTTAAATCTTTCCCAAACAATGACGACATTTGACGACTTTGTTGCAGAAGACTTTAGAAAACATTGTTGGAAAAGGAGACACTGCTCGTGACGAGCAAGTTTTCCTTTTCCCACAAGGTTTTCTGCTCTTTCTAAAGAATATTGTTCAATTTCATCACATTTTGAAATGTCGTCTGCAAACTCTTTCAATTTGGGAGAGTCGAAAATTTGTTGTTTTGGAAAGGGTTAAGTCCATGTGAAGATGAGCTGTAGAAAAAATGCTGAAAAAAGCAATCACATGGTTCCTTCCTTTCTAGAGCGTGTATAATTCCCTCGTGGTAATCATCTAGGTGGTCAATGTCAGAATCATTGATAATACAGTCGTGACAATCTCCATCCGCCGATCATATAAATACAGTAAGGATGAGAACGATAATCTGAAAGGTGCTTGTTCACAGAAGACACAATTTGAGAGTCAGAATTAAATATTGTTTAGATAAAACACATTTGGATTGTTGTTTAATGTACAATTAAAGGTATCTATTGAAAGCTTAATTGATTACGGAGGTGTCAATTAATCTTAGTATGTGCAGTGTATCTAAAAACCGATGACATGTTTTTTTTGTCTCAAATGGTCACTTTAAAAAATAGAAACGATCTACTTTTGATTCCAATGACTATTCTTAGGTGAAAAACATATATCGCTACAGACGTTTTGCAGTTTTGAATAAATTGATAAGCAACTTCATTATTTCTCCACAACTTTTAAATGTTTGCATGACAAAGTAACAGATCTGAAAACGTCTTATGCGTCATGAACACAGACGGTCGTTCTTAACAGTTCTTTGAACTCCGCATACACAATGCACTAGTTCATTACACCGTCGTTTAAGTCCAAATGTTATTTATTCAGAAGCACACCGTTATTCTCTGACCACTTAACCGTATGCCCCCATAAACATACATTATTCAACTCAAAACGCCTTGGGTAATAAAAAGTCATACCCTGTTAACCTACTCATAGAAAATTAAAAGCGAGTAAAAAAGTAAATTCGGCATGCATGTGTATGAATGACTCACTATAGTTATGTACAGTGTATACTTTATTGACAAAGCCATGGATTTGACCCCTATAAAAAAGCTCGATCCCAAAGGAAACAGAGAATACATATACAAAGAGCCTCAAAAAAATTATTATAATTTTTAACGGAACCTCATTCTACGCTGATGTGTTTTGACCGTTCCCGTTGTTGCTGTATTAAATTAGCATCGTTGCTGGTGATTTATGGCTTTACTAATGATGATTCATTACATGATGTTTTTCCTCGTTCTCTTACGGATGTATCAAAGTATAAACACGTTATTAACTCATTAACACTACCAGTTGTAAGACACAGTTCATGATATTACTCGTTTTACTTCATTCATAGTGTTATTTATCAATCATGTTTCAAAGTTAGAAAGTACATATTAAGACATGTCAAGTTTCAATATAACAATATTAGAAAGCGTTAATCGCTAATACTTTCATAACGTTTTCATTTCAATTGTTAACATTATTTGTCTTTTCACATTCTCATTAAATACACGTATACATCTGTTGTAGTAGACATGTTTGGAAGATTCGTAGATAGTATTTCAATAACACCTGTGGATTTCAGAGAAAACCAACCGAATGTGTTAGTGAACATTATTAGGAAGAACCATGACAAAGGCGCGATATAATGAGGTGATAATGGGGTCACCAACTCCCTAAGGAAACTACACCGACCTATTTAACCCTTTACCAAACAACACATTTTCGACTGTCCCAAATTGAAAGAGTTTGCAGACGACATTTCAAAAGTGATTGAATTGGGAATTAATCCTCTAATAGGGTAGAAAACATTGAGGGAAAAGGAGAAATTGCTCGTCACGAGCAATTTTTCCAATGTTTTTCCAGAGTCGTCTGCAGAAAAGTGAACAAATGTCGTTATTGTTTGAAATGTCGTTATTGTTTGGTAATGGGTTAGTTGAGAATTGTATCGATATGACTTCGAATGAGGCAAGAAAACCAATTATCCCATATAACCTTACACTGACGCGTATTTCGCAGAAGGCGGTCTTTGAAACCATTTTAATAAAACAACACCAGCTCAAATAATCTATACTTCTATTAAAATGGTTTTTCGAAATATCGTTAGATTCTTTTTCATCATTATTGCTTTTCGATTATGCTTTCAATTTGGATCTTGCCAAACTTTCAATATGGGGAAACAGGGTTAACGAAAAAGAGCGTAAACACGGTATTAAATGACAATCTTAACTAGTCGGGTATTTGTGTTTTCATTTGATCAACACGATGTGTTCAGATTGATTGAAAGAGAAGCATACTCCATAATATCCCACTTACTTCGACGCAACTGCTGCAGATGTTTTCAGAGAATATGGTCTCTATATAATACCACAAAGGAATGTGTTGTTCTTTATGCCTTTTGTCGTCTGTTCGTGGGACTGTTGTACCGAGGGTCCCGGGTTCGAATTCCCGTTAGGCGAGGTGAAAAATTCCGGGACTAACCAACAAATTGGCGCGAGTACTGATATAGTATCAAGGAAACAGTCATCGAGAGTGGCTTTGGACAATGTTTAAGCTTCCTTCACAATCGATGTAAAACAAATAATGTTAACTAATTCCTATATTCTATATTGCAAGGGAAATTGTTCCCTATTCCAGGGGGATTGTTCCCTATTCCAAGGGGAATTGATTAACTCAGACGAGTAACATTATTCATCACAGTAGTGATCCGATAATGACCCCACTCAACAAGAGGCCATCATATATAATGGCCTGTCTCTCCCCTATATACAGATGAAGTTAATTTTTGACATGCTGCAGACAGAATCATTCTATTTTTTTTGCGACATACACTACAATGATACAATACAAAATCTCTATTTCACTCAATTTCTTTTACAGAAGACATGAGGATAAAATAACATGAAACATAATGTAAACGAGGCGTCTGCTTTGTAATTCCCACTGATCTCGACCTCTCTATCGTTACCTCTCTATCTCTTCTTCTCTATCTCTACCTCTCTATCTCTACCTCTCTATCTCTACTTCTCTATCTCTACCTCTCTATCTCTACTTCTCTACCTCTCTATCTCTACTTCTCTATCTCTACCTATCTATCTCTACTTTTCTATATCTACCTTCTATCTCTACTTCTCTATCTCTACTTCTCTATCTCTACCTCTCTATCTCTACTTCTCTATCTCTTCCTCTCTATCTCTACCTCTCTATCTCTACTTCTCTATCTCTTCCTCTCTATCTCTACCTTTTTATCATCTCTCGTGTATCACTATCTCCATATATCACTTTCTTTCAATGTGTTACATTCCACTGACAAAATACTTATGAATACGGTTTTAAAGAGAATTTTTTTTTAATAAAATGCCTGTTAAACGCATCACAAAATAATACTTTGAACAATGAGGTCGCTTAACACAATATTTACCTAGATACATCCAATTCGCAACATCTTTGCTAGTTAACATATTAGCACAAGTATAGTACTCGTGATTGCCTGCAAGTCTCCGTTTTGCCATGATATGCTGACTTTAATTGGCCACTCTTCGATATACAGATAATCATATCCAGCGGACGTGACCTGAGGGTATCCGGTTGGTCTATTAATTATACATATCAAATAACGATATTACTCCTGAAAGTAATTGATAACTGGCGCCCGAGTCATCACACAAGATGGATCAGCTGTAAAAGCAGTATAGTTGCTACTAGCTGTTTGGGTGACATAAATGAGGATAAAGGGCAACAATGGTTAAAGCAAGGTAATGGTGAATAAACCATGGACATCCGTCTCACCAAGGCTGTAGTAGCTGGGTGTGTGACGCGTGTACGGGAACAAGGCAATGGCAAGGGCGAGCTAAGCATGGTCCATGTCTCACTACACTATTGATCTGAGTGAATGGCATAGGGCCATGATGCAAGGCAACTTTGAATAAAACATGGACTTTGTATTATTAAGGCTGTACAAACTGAGTTGATGACATATAGCCAAGATACAAGACAATTATGCATAAAGCATGGCCATTTGTTTCACCAAGGCTGTAGTAGTCACTGTCTGATGTGTGATGTAGGAACAGGATACAATGCAAAGGTGAGTTATGCATTGACCATATTTCACTAGACTATGGCTCTAGAAGTTGAGTAAATGGCATAGAGCAATTATGCAAGTCAACTATGAATACAGCATGGACCTTGTCTCACTGAGGCCGTACAAGCTGGGTGGTTGTCAAAGAGTCAGTGTACATGGCATCGATGAATAGAGCACAGCTATCTGTCTCATCAACGCCTTAACAGCTAAGTTGAAAACATGTAACCTGGAGACAAGACAATGATGAATAAAGCATAGATATCTTAATCACCAAGGCCGTCGCAACCGGATGTGTGACGTAGAGACAGAATACATGGCAACGTTGAGTTAAGCATGGTAATGTTTCAATGATTCATTATGATATGGCTCTAGAAGTTGAGTGAAGAACATAGAGTCATGATGCAAAGCACCTATTAATAAAGCATGGACTTTGTCTTACTAAAGCCGTACAAGCCGAGTTTGAAGAAACAGAGCGATGATGCAATGCAACTTTGATTAAAACATGGACCTTTTCTCACTAAGGCCGTACAAGATGAGTGATTGACATCGGGCTTGGTTACATGGCTTTTATGATTTAAACATTAATCCTGTCTCTTAAATGCCGTCTGAAAAGTAATTTTGTTCGGAAGACTTGTTGTTTAAAGGAAAAGAGTACTTAGGAAATGGTAAACATATCCGCTTCATAAATATATATATATTCTATAGAGGATTTAATCAGGTTTCTTTTCTTTTACATTCTGATGACCGTATTGGGAAATTGAGTAAAGTCACTTTACATTATGCAATAATTATATTAATCATGGCAAGAAATTGACACGTTTCAGTTTAATTAAGAACTTTATATAACTTTATATGTTGAATAAAAGCCGATGTCTATAGTTACGAGGTCAACGGCTTTATATGACTTGACATAGGCGTAGGAGCCGGGGGACAGGGGGGGGGGGGCGCCCCCCCAATATCCAGACTGGGGGGCAGAGTATACTTTGCCCCCCCCAATATTCACAATGGAAGATGAAGATTTTTGGAAAGAAAAAATGAAAGAAATGGAATTTAACAGCAAAATTAATATAAAAGTGTATTTTGTGCTTTATCTAATACCAATTCGCCTTTTGTTACGAACAATAACTAAAACATTTTGACGTCATCATCGCAAATGGCAATCTGAATACATCAGGTTTAATCTCAGCTCACGGAAAGTAGTTTCGACTAACGAAAACAGTGATGCAAAACGTACTCTAAGAAGTCAGACTCTATATTGTATTTGTATATAAAGTCATTTTTAATTCGGATTTGTAGACGAAGTCGTGTCTGTGTGTCACTACTAGTTAGTATCAGTACAATATGCTTTCCGCGTGAGATCGAGTCTTGGCCTATCCTATTTTCTTTTTCTTTTGGTTATTTTGTCTTAACTAAGATACACAATTTCATACGCTTTCTTTTAATTCATTCAATGATATTGAATTTGTAGACACATGATTAGTCATGAGAAAGTTTAGGAACATTTATTCTTAGACCGGTCCTCATCTGAAGTTGCCCCCCACCACCCCCATGTTGAAAACGCTCCTACGCCTATGCTTGAGCGACGTTTGACGTCATACCAAATCGGAGATGTGCCTTTCTTCGAGTTTAGCGGCATGTATTTTACAAACGGATACTTCTTCAGAGGACATAATGTGCTTGAGAGGTGGATACCAATTGTTTGTGTTCGGTTATTTCGAGGGGGTGAACATTAAGACCAAACATTCGATGCATCACACCAGTGTGAATATGCATAAATGATGGGCAATTATTGGAATTATTGAGACATCGAGTAAATTTCATCGGTTAATTCTAAAAAGCGTAAATAATGAATTATTATAATTAAGGGTTTTTCTCAGGATTAATTTCCGGCGCTGGGGCTGCTTGATGCTGGGAAGGAGATGTTTTGCACAAAAGAGGATCTATCCTTTCCTTGATAATTTCTTTTAAAACGTGCATCCCAAAATGGGAAGTTTCTAGGTACGTTTCTGAATTAACAGACACAACTTACTGTTTTTATACCAAATGAAACGTATCAAACATTGTCAGAGGCAAGTTGACTGTCTGCAGAACAAATTTAAAGCGATGTGGTGTAAATTTTAGGGGCGGTTGTCTCAATTAAGGTGCATGGGTGTGCTATATAGAGATTATGTCGTGGTGGAGTCGGGCCCCACAACGGTTAATACGCCTTAGAAGACGCTAAATTGCTGACAAAATAATCAAGGGGATTTTCGAGGCACTGATCCCTTATGTCTTACTTTTTAGCACGGTGAGGTTAGAGTTAGAACGTCACGTACGAAGCAGTAATTACCTTTCTTTTCGTACAACTATGCTAACCCACAAGAATACAACTTATAAACTTAGAAACTAATGCTTGACGTGCACTGTCCACTTTTGTCGAAATGGACACTGCAGAATACCTTAGCATGTATACATTTGCTTGTATTTTGAGATAAATGGTCTTTATCACTGTTAAATCAGAACAGTCTGATACCGTCTGTTTCGAAATGGTCACTACAGAATACTCTTACATATAAATATACTTCGTTTGAAACTTCACTTGGTGTTTTCCTTCCTTTTAACCTTTTACCAAACGCTAAATTGTTTACTTTCCCAAATCGAAAAAGTTTGCAGACGACATTTTAAAACGTGATGAAATTGAAGAATTAATCTTCTTAATACACAGAAAAAAATGTGGGAAAAGGAGAAATTACTCGTTAAGAGCAGTTTCACCTTTCCCCACAATGTTTTCAAGAGTCGTCTGCAACAAACTGGGCATTTGTCGTTATTGTTTGGTAATGGATTAAATCAGTACAGCCTGACACCGCCTGGTTTTACGCCGATTCATTCGACATCGTTTTTTACCATGGCGTGGTACATGGTTGATGAAATCATAGCCGACGGTGTCAACGATTATGGCAATATTCGTCAATCTGTTTCTGGTATAATAGTATGTGGCAGTACCATCTAAGCATCTATATACGACAATTGAAACGAAAATCAAACCATTTTCATCGCAGAAGTTTGATACATGTATATCGTTCACGGCAAGAAAGAAATTGCTAGAGAGAGCTTGATCAGCTTTCCTTAATGTCGAAGCTGTTAACCCTTTACCAAACGTTAAATTTTCGACTGTCCCAAATTGAAAGAGCGTGCAGACGAGATTACAAAATGTGATGAAATTGAAAATAAATCTTCTGATTCTGGGCAGAAGACATTGTAGGAAAAGGAGAAATTGCTCGTTTAGAGCGATTTTTCCTTTTCCCACAATGTTTTCCAGAGTCGTCTGCAACAAACTGGTCAAATGTTGTCACTGTTTGGTAATAGGTTAATCGAATTCACTATTACATAAATGTGTAAAGGTAAATACAGATGAACAATGATTGAATAGTGGCTACCAGCAATCGTAGTGTTACACTGATTAATCCTTTACTCCGTAATGTCCGACCGTTCCTCATCTACAGCAAAGGACTTTAGAACGAATACGCAAAAGAAAGAATTGCTCATTTTGGGCAATTAATCCTTTTGTCATATTTGTTTCAACTTAAAACAAATAGAACATTATTCGATTGCCTTTTTATCTTCTGATTTGGGCTTGATTTTTAACCGTACACTAATTCTCATAGGCGAAGAGGTAAACGCGTCATTGGAAAGTAACAAGTGTAACAGGTTATGAACTGGGGTAAAATGCAACTAAATAATGCATGGTTACTGCGAAAGAATTGGTCGTAAACTGAAACAAAATGCAGTTATTGGACATATAGCCATTATCGTATCCCCTGTAAACGCTTGCGTGACCTCCATGACCTAGAGGTGAAATTCTTGAACAGAGCTAGAACTTCATGGCTCAAAACTGCATTGGTTCAAATCCCATTGACGGTATTTGAATTTTCACGGGAGACAATCTCTCAATTGACTTACGGAATGCCGATGGATATACCCGGCTTGATATGCCTTTATGGTCAGTTTAGTCTTCCTCTATGTTTTAGAGTTCGTCGACGCAGCATAACTGAAAAAATGTTGACGTCATGCAAAAACCATTAGGATAAATACATACATAAGTGCAAACGTTTGGATTGGGAAAGTCTTAATGGTAGAGAATTTCTTGCAATCCAAAAGAATAATAAATGCTAATTCAACCTTAAATCCACCCAATTCCAAAGCATGGCATCTCTCCATGCCCATATACGATTAATTTCTAGAAGGGAAGGGGGTAAAGAAGTAATAAAAGTTTAAGCAAATCACAGCTGACAAATATAAAAAAAAAGACTCACCTGCAATCGAATGCACCATTTTCTCTCAGCGTAGTGTCTTCTTCTAACCACAATAACAATTTAACGGCTCAGAAATAGGTCAACAGATCTAGAAAGCATATGAAGACGACAATTTGTTCCCCTGTTTGCACTTAAAACTTAAGTGTCCTTTTAAACCATTATATGTCTTGATATACCGGTTCACACTATATAAATCCAACCTCTAGGGAAAACTTTAAACTGGTATGTTGTAGAAAATCTCTTCTAGCCAGACACTCAACAAGGCAATTCATTTGAAAATATGCTGGTTTCAGTTAAAAGATATTCCTTTGCGGCCCATTCTAGAAAGAGCTTAAGATAACTTTATAGAAAGTGCAATATATGCATCGTCGACGGATCGTGAATGCACGAGAAGTCAGTTCCTGGAATAATGAAGCGTTTTTGTTTGATTAAATCACAGAATGATGGCACCTTCTCTCTTAAATCAATGCAGAAAGATCATTTGTCATTTGTCATTGAACATGCTGCATTGCCAATTTAAGATAGCAGTCTTATATTGCAGGACTGCATGGGGCTGCCAGAACACTAAGTGGTAATGGTAGTTATGGTACAGAGCCCAAATTGCAATTTATGTCAATTCTAATACCAAAGAAGAAACTACTCCCAATAGCCATTTCGTTTGTTTTATCACAATGTTTTCTATTTACAAACAACACTTTCATAGTAATTTCATTTTGCCGTTTGCCTTAGATCTCATTCTGGTTTAATTCATTATTTCCATGTGGAGTGATGGATTAACAGTGCTGTGTGCATGCATACGTTATAATAAATACGGCGATGTCACACTGGGCTTCGACACACATTATCAGACCTAGATATTCTGAGCACTCTACGCACGAAACTCTAAATATGAGGTTTAAAAACGTATTTTGAACATGCAAAATTTGATGGGTTTTTTTTAGAAAAAAGGTAACAAAATTCAAAATCTGATCTTATAGAATACGAATTATGATTCCTTTTGCAAATAAATTAAAATGTTCGCAAATAAATGTTGCTAGAGTTTATGAGTATTTTGCCATTTTTGTGTGATGTCTGCTAAAATTCAATCATTATTTTTTTTCTTTTCTTATTGGGGTTCAATGCAGTTTTCAATAAGTTCAGATGTGTATACATCATTTTTTTTTACTTAATCATTTAAAGGCAAGGGAATATTGTTTTCCCATGCACACACCACTTTGAAAAAGTTTGCATATGTCGAGGATTGAACAAAGATTGTGTGGTCTCAAGACTCAAATGTTTATCACGAAGGTCATGTGCGTTATGCATATCACACTTGTTCTGTATGTTTTTGCATGTATGTACCATTCAAAAATGATCGAAGTATACCACACTTTTACGTAATCTAATGTTAAGCACAATGCATACTGTGTAAATACTTTCCAGACTCGTGTATAAATTATTTAGAAACTATTCGGGGTTCGTAAAACTCATATCTCAGTAGAAAGAACAACCGGATCCACAACTTGTAATATTGTACACGTTAATAAGACAACACAACATGACATGAGAGCGAAGAAGCTACGTCAATGTTGATCATTCAACGCTATTGCATTCTATAACATAAGCAATAAAACCATACAATAAAGCGTCACAATCAACTTGGGAATGGAGTGTGTTGAAATCTTGAAATCGTTCACTAACAGTTTGAACAACAATAAAGAGCATCTCTTTTAAGACCTCAAGCAGTATAACATAAATCCAGAATTTCTTCAAACAAACTACATATTTTCAACACACAGAAACAATATCTCTTGAAGAGCAACATACAAAACGAGTTGTCTGTATTTTTAGAAACCAAGCAGGTAAACTTTACCTTATTTACATAGAACTTATGAATAAATCATAAAAATATTTAAAAATGCAAGCCATCTGACATCACATATTTTAAATAGAGAAATGTCTTAGAACACAAGACATACACTCTTTAAACGCAAGTATATTACTTAAAGTAACATTAACTTAGAATGCGAGTTACATAATAAAAAAGCAAGTCCCGTTACCTTAAAACATTAGTATTTTTGAAAGAAAGTGCCGTTATGTTAAAACGAAAGTCACATTTTCTTAGAAATCAAGTCACATAAGAAGAAAAAATCACACTAACTAAAACAACCTTTTTTTAAGAACTCAAATGATGGAAGCTTAAACGATAGTCAAGTAATAAAACTATAAAACGTAAGTCACACATTTCAAAGACCTATGTTCAATAATAGCATCTAATTCAAAATACCACTCACATACCAGCATAGAGTAGAGAATCACAAACAACGTATTGTTCCGCGAACGAACAGAAACGAATTATAAACAGCGAACCACATTATCTAATATAGAGAGTAGAGCGTTCACATCACGTCTGACTATAGGAGAATGTTGTCAACATGTCGGGAAATGTCCTCCTCCCTATCTAACCACACATCACAGCGCGCTCATGTCAAATAGAAAGCATTCATAGAGTCCGATCGCCGAATCATAGGTACATATCTACCGGCCCAATAATCGATGAGCGGTTGTTTTATTGGAATTGTTACGCATCAACGAGTTTACAGTTGTTTTTACTCGCTATGCCCTGCTTATTAGTGATGCAGGACGACTCCGAACTTAACTACTTATAAGCCACGGTAAAGCTGGGAACCATAATCGGCAATCCGTATGTGAATCGATAGACAACTTTCCAATCAAAGTCGCGCCAACACTTGGTTAAAACAACAGCAGTGATACAGTTGTACGCGCCTATTACGACAATGTTTAATCCTTATATTGTTGGAACGGCCTTCATGCTTATGCAAACAGGTTAGATCCAGGCCAGCCGCCAAGTAAATTGGAAAGCAGACATCACAAAAATCTATTTTGAGAGAATAACCAAGCATTCTAAATACACATACACCATATACTCTCAATTTATCGTCTCTACTATAGAATACTTTAAAAGTTACGATGATGATAGGTCAAATTGATCCCAATAAAAAATTCATATTGTTTGCCGAACATTTTAAAAACAAAAATGTTTCGTGTCATTCTGTTGTGTGTTGTTGAATATCTAGACGATTCTTTAGTTTCAACATACAATAATGGGTTAATCCCACAAATTAGGAAATATCTACCGAAATAGGGCGTCTGCCATGCAATATTAATGGTAACATAGGGAAAATGATAAATAGTATTGCTTGTCTACTACAACGAACTTTTGTCGAACACATATACAATCATATCATGTTCACACAGTTTTATAACTATTGAGAACCAATTTAACCCTTTACCAAACACCAAATTTTATGGTTTAATTAAATGTCTCCTCTGCTTTTATACTTATTCGAACTATTTATTACACTCCCGCTTACAACAAGCCTTTAGGTAACGGTTGTATCGTCTTAATTTGCAAGTGATATCTAAACTTCTGCCAAAAGTGTATGAAAAAACAAAACAGATATAAATAATCATTTATTTATTTCTTAATCAAGCCAAAAACAGTAATCTTTGATTCAATTAAGCTAACGATCGCATCAACCGAATCAAATAAAGCATGTTGCACTTTGATTATTTCGTTCTCAATAATCTTTGTACAAGGTTATATTTACATCACATTCCATACATCTGTACGTCGTACTCTCTCTCTATGTCGTACATTTTAATGAGATCCATTCAACTTCGAGATATAGAGATTCTATGGAATTTGCTAATCTGTTTTCGTGCTACTCATCAGACGTACGCAAGATAAAGGTTCATTTGCGTTGTCCATTTGTAAACATACCTTCAGTCATTTGCCTCTATTGATAAACATGTTTTCACAGAGGACAAAGGCAAGCTTTTGTGCTAAAATGGATACAATGGCTCGAACAATGAGGATGCGAAAGCGCATTATTCCGAGGTCGTATACCTTCTCTCCAACCTCATTACTTGTGTTAGCTTTCTGATAGCAACCATATCATTGCAAATCATATGATCTTGTTTTGCAATCAACAAACATATGTATATTCATTAAAGTATAGAAACCATGAACTGAATAGACAAATGCAATTATAAATTTTGCAAAAAGGTTTTGTCTCAAACTACTGGAATCAAATTTTACACGAGAACACAACATGTGTAATAAGGCTTAATGTCTTGTAACGATACTGATATTAGATAAAGAAAATATATGCGTGTTGTGTTATACCAGTGGCAAGGTTGAAGGCGGTATAAAGAAATAATTGTAATCAAATCATTAATCAATAGATACAGAGTGATGAATAGACTTGTGTCGGTTCTATTAACCCTCTATCAAACGCTATATTTGTGTCTTTTCCAAATTAAGAGAGCTTGCAGACGACATTTCAGAATATGATGAAAATGAAAAATAATCTTCTGATAGTAGAGAAAATATTATGGCAAAAGGAGAAATTTCTCGTTACGAGCAACTTCTCCTTTTCCCACAAAGATTTCCATAGTCGTCTGCAACAAAGCGGTTAAATATCATTATTGTTTGGTAATGGATTGAGAGGACCGAATCGTTGAAAATAAAAACTAAAAAACGACAACAATCCAAAGCGCAACAAAATATTAACAAATATTTGATTTTGATATCGATTGTCATCACGTTATGCCACAAGCGATTATTATTCCATTGCAGTTAATCGTCACAGTAGACTGACTGGGCTCGGTATTGAAATGTTTTGATTGTCGTGCGTAGAAATCATCGCTGAACCTATAACCTCATAGGCAATTTGATGAAAAGTCGTTAGTCATATCAACAACTTACAATTCAGGTGTAAATTGAGTAGGTTTTGAAGGAGCTAAGACAAGTTGCAAGTCTAAATAAAAACTCGTTAAAAGGGTTAAAATAGATAGTATTATGTTACTTTAGAAATGTATGCTGCCGTTTTATCGGTCGAATACACTTTAATGAAAACTTTAAATCCAAATCGCTGAGATAGTCCTTTCAAACAGTTAGGACAAACAAAAACTATAAAATCGAATCCATTGACCACTACTTTCAAATTCAAACACTGAGCAATATGACTAAAGTAGAACTGGGGAATCGGTCATTTTATCTCGAATAATGGTGTATTTTATGTGTACACATATTTTGTTTTTTTCCCCAATTTATACACATAGCTGTGCTGTGAAATGTTCGTTATTCGACAGACTTCAACACTTTGGCGTGTAGAGTAGGTAACGCCTTCGTGAAGACAGACTTCCGGGTTTCCCGGTATGCTCTTTTCGCACGTGACAACCGGAAGTAAATGTTCATCGGTGTTCGTAACACTAGATGGCGTCCATTAGCCTTATCTGTTGTATATGGTACAAGTCGATAGCATTACAACCGGATTTACTGTCAAATACGCATAAACGACAGCATGACAGTGTTGGTCCATCAGGGAAATATTGTGGCAAGAGAATAAAATTGCTCATCATAGACAATTTTTAAGCTTGTAGAACTTGTGGCCAAACCCTTGCCAACTTATTAATTTGCTTGAATGTTTCTGTTTCTTTTGTAAATTGTTATGGCAACTAGATATGTTTAAAGTATAGTCAATTTCCTCTTTTACCACGTTGCTTCCCCTATGCCGTCTGGTACATGTGTTTCAAACGGTAGTTAGAGTATTACCGCGCAAGTTACATTATATCTGCTCTATAAATAAGCATTAGCCTGTGTACAGCAAAAAGCAAATCTGATAAGCCCATTTGTAGGTCATGTAATAAGTGGTCTTAATAGCGAGATAGTATTAGCTTAGAAGGTCGTATCTTGTGTGGTTTAAATGTGAATTTCTATCGCAGTCGGTTAAAATAGAATAACTGAGAATAACCTTTACTAACAGACCGTGTATTGCACACGAAAGCTTTCCTCAGAAAAAGTTGTGCGGAAATATGTTCTGATAGACTGCGTGCGAGAGGGATAAGTCAAAGGTCTACAAATGCATTAGCCTAAGATGGACAGTTAATCTAAGATGGGACAGTTCCTTCATAAGACAGTGAAATGTTTTGCATACGGAAAACCATGTTAACGATAGAAAAACGGAAATGAATACTCAAGACAATTTTTGAATATGTTTTACCACTCCTTAACCCTTTGCCAAACGCCAAATTTTGGACTGGCCCAAATTGAAAGAGGTTGCAGACGACATTTCAAAATGTGATGAAATTTGGAAAATAATCTGCTGATAGGGCAGAAAACATTTTGGGAAAAGGACAAATTGCTCGTTAAGAGCAATTTCTCTGTTGCCCATAATGTTTTCCAGAGCCGTCTGCAACACCCTGATCAAATGTCGTCGTTGTTTGGTATCGGATTAAACCATAAGTAACGTTAATTGCTACATTCACCATACGTAACTTTTTACATAATATCTTAACTCCAACCCTCACATGATAGTTTTCCCGCCGCCAGCTATATACTAGGAAAATATTAGCCGTTTGTGGTAAATTCTGGGAAAATCAATGACAGGCCCGGCGAGACTGTGACAGGCTTTCTCCGACTCTCAATAGACCGCCCATAGAACCCCAGTTAGTCCGCTAATCAGACAGGGGCGCGGCATATATAACGGGGACACAGCTCTAGTCCGAATGATCCAGACGTAGATATTTCATTCTGCGACACAGTTACAGCTTGGATCATCCGAGTTAGTCTAGCTCCCGTATTCCATTACCACATGTAGGAAAATGTACTCTCCCGATTAGGAAAGGTCTGCAGACGACATTCAGAATAGGGTGGCATTTGGGGAAATGGGCACTACAGATTGCTTTAAAAAGAAATTAATAAATCGTGGAAAAGAAAAGAAAAAAATCTTTGTTACAAACAATACAAGTTAAAGTTTAAAAGAGTTCATATTGGTTTGCATCGCATTACATCGTGTTTATGTTGTTATTTCAGTTACCTTACGATGCCCGACCCCAACGTAAGGGCTAGTCAAGCCAGGTAGAACCATCAGCTTAAGTAAATAATACGGGAGACTACAGCTCATGAAGAATTTAAGTTTAGTTTTTTGTTGGGAATAAATCATTGTGTGAAAGGAAACATTGTTCGTAGCAATACTCCGACTGATAAGTGTCTCAAATACATACAGATTGTTTCATGTAACACGATGCGGAGATTTAAATCAATCCACCACATAATTTTGTAACGGATCCAATTCAAGACCAACTACACTTAGGAGGAATTCTTTTGAAATGTTGAAGGAAAAAAATGAAGCAAACAGATGAAATGTTCTATGTGTTGGTTCGTATAACGTCACAGTTGTCTTATTTGTTTTCAGTCGGAGATGTGCTCACGTCAGGGGGTATTATTACAAAATAAGGCATTAATTAAAGACCTTCCCCGGCGTGGCCATTTTTTCCTGGTCCATTATGAAAGTCAAGTTACACGGTTTGGACACATTAAAAGATATCTGCATGGAGGAGAATTAGTATGACGTCATTCTCAGTAGAGTGGGAATGCTATTAATGACATACCTGATGGTCATTAACTCGATTTTCATTGTGTATAAAACATCGTGTTTCCTTATGTATGAATAATCGTTATCAAATTTTACAAATTATTAATGACGGCATTACCAGACGTTCATTTTCCTGGAAGTGTTTGCCTTACATCAAGCCTTATGTCGCAACCTTGACGTCGTTTTGTGGTCTTCTGACGTTTGATAATTCAGTATCGATACTGATCCTTGTGTTACTATCATTTCCATTAAAGCCAAACAAACTCGTAATGATTGAATTTCTCGACAAACACATTCGTAAAAAGAGATAGATAGGTAAATCAAATCCTTCAAAAAACGAAATCACAGATTATTCCGCTAATTTCAAGTTATGGAGTCGGAGATAAATGACGTCATTCAACCGTGGCAAATAAATCTGTCCTTGCATTATTTAGTTTAGTGACATTTTCAACAAATGTTTCGTTAGATCATAGCGACCTGTAATAAGTTCATGCCCTTTTAATCACAGTAATTTCTACCCATTCCGACCTATGTTGGGCATTCCTAACCAATAATTATCCCATCGGACTTGGAACATTTCCTGGGCTAAACACTTACCTATAACTCGGCACACACTGAAATATCGCTTTAATTCATAATCTGTCATTTATTTCTTTAATTTACTATGAAGATGTTGATGTAAAGGAAGGGCGATTCTTCAAATAGAGAAGTAGAAAGAGACATTCACGGATGGTTCAAATAAGCCAAGTATGCCAGGTAGTAGAGATGTACACTTATAATCGATGAGTTTAGGGCATCGACTACTTGCTGTTTCGAGTCGTGGGTTATTTTTTGTTTGTTTGTAGTAAATCTTCCATTTTACATGGAGCGTCTCAATTTGAAACAAGCTGTGTTGTGGGTATCCTGAAGATGGGAGACGATACAGGTGATAACATAAGTAAATGGTTTTTAATTTAAATATTACTCTCCGATTTTTCGATCGTTACCTCACCAATACTTCTCTGAAAACGATTAGAAATTATGAATTGTAAATAAGTCTTGACACATGCTTTATGAATATATTTTGTAAGTAATAAACATGTTTTTTTTTCATGTTTAATGCTGAATAAAATTATGTTATGTTATGTTTAAATTGGTCAACTTAGGTATGTTACTTGCTACGATGCCCACCTCTGTGTAAATCAAACTGTATCCGCCTTGCAAATGTTTCAAATAATTGTTGATTCTAAAATACCATATGCAAAGGCTGACTTACTATCTTTGTGCTTTAAAAAGAATCACGATCAAAGATTTCTTAAGACAATGGAATGTTGTATGTTTAGTGTCCATAGAAAGATTTTTGAATGTGAAACAAGCAATATACAGTACAATGTATTTGTCTTTTTTACATTGAACTATGCAATCTTTCATCAATAGTCATGAGGTGGATGGGGATGGTTAGCTTTAGGATATGAGGGTCGTGGGTTAGAGTTTGATTCCAAGCGGGGCAGACCTTGCGGTCTTTCATTAGTTAACACACAACACGAGTAATCTAATTAGTATGTGTTATTGGAACTCGTTTCAAAATGGAAATCAAAAATAATATTAAACAAATTATGCATCATCTAAGACTGGTGAAAACAATCATACAGCCACACAACGCATTAAATATATACTCACAAACATTCAACTTGCTTGGGAACTCATACTATTACAAGGTATCTAGCGTATCATTATATTGAATGGCCGATATTATCAAGGGAAATAATCAAAATAACCTTAAAAGCAAAATCTGCGCAAGATTACTTCCCTTTGCTATTCTGCAGCACATCCTGAAATATCAAATAGGGAAGATAACAATACAATTGACAATTACAATTATATTCATTTCGGTTTCCCCATGTTTATATCAACAATAAAATATACATTTCACTATAATGGAGATCAAGTGCATCAATAGGAATGAAAACCATCTAAACACAGGATTCTCCAATAATCTAAGATGGTTAATGGTAGCAAACTTGGCAACAGTTGTGGTTCGAACCATCGAGCATGGAACTATGAACTGAAAGGTCTTTGATATCAAAAAGTCGCAAATTCAGGTTAATTATGGCGAACGTTCGTGAGAGTTTGGTGTCATGTGTATTGTAAATTTGTCATGTTTTATGCATATTAGGTCTTCGAAGCTTATAATAAAAAAGAAGTAGAGCAGATCTATTGCAAACATACAAAATAAAGAACAATATTGAGCGGATTGATAGGCATGGACTCTTCCCTTCTCCCCCGGGAAGGTCACAGAGAAACCGAGGTAACTCTAAAAAGATAAATGTGACTCAGTCTCGAACTCAGCTGAAAAGGGCTACCTTCAGTCAAAGGGTTGTGAAGCATTGGAATGACCTCCCTGATAAAGTAGTGCTTGCACCCTCCATCAATTCCTTTAAAAGGCAGTTAAATGACTGGGTAGGGGGTCCTGTACGTTTAGCCCCAAGTGTGTAAAACAATAATTAAGGCACTTCAAGTGGACAGTGATGGTGACAGTGACTCTGAACTATGTAAATTGCCGCACAAATTTTGTTTTTACCAAGTTTTAAATTAATTTCACAAACGCATACTTTTAAATTAATGTGTAATACAATAACCTATCACGAGGATCATCAAGTTCATTCAACTATTTGTAAATATTCTCCTGAAATTGTTTAGTAAAACGGTACCCTGAGCCTGTCTTACAAATATTCGTAACTTTAAGTCTACGTTACAAAATTGTCGTGACCCTTGAAACCCAAATGTTAATTTTTATTTGAGAATGAAAAATAGACAGTCTTTTGAAAGTATAACTTATGTTCCGTTCACGTCTAAGTTATCCCTTTTCTGAGTTACTCTTTATACTCATGTAAAAAGATGTCAGCCGAACCTTTATGAGTCAGGCCCATGGCCCGTCCATGGAATTGGTACTTTCCGTGCTTATACATCACACTAAATACGTTGACCTAGCGTCTTGTGGCTTGTATTTGGTCGATCTTGTCTGATAGCAACGACGACTTAATGGAGTAATATTACTTTTAAGCCTACACTAGGGCCATATGTAAAAAGAAGTTTTGTCGCACACAATCATGCTCGCTGATCCGATGTGTTTGGCATGAAAATTAATCAATTACAAGTGGACCTTGAAGGCACACGGATTATCTGACGCCAATCAGAGACATAGATAACAGTTTCCCCTGCGTTCCTATCATTCCCTTTTGAACATGATGTCAGGGAACGCACAATAACTCTGCACGTGAGATTGATCGTACGCTAGACCTCGAACTTTTTCCACGAGATATAGTGGTGTCCTTCAGCATATAACAGAAACAGATCAGTGATCGTTAGCGCTTAACTGATCGAAAATCTTTGTTCGGTTCATCAAAGAACATTATTCTCAAAAAGAAATATTTTTCCTAATTGATTCAAACAAAGTGACCATTTATTTTCATAAAGAATAACGCCGAAATAACGTTTGTCTTCGTTTTTTCTAGGATTATTGGTGCAAATTAAAGAAAAGACTGAACGATGCCGCGTATAATGATAAAAGGGGGTGTCTGGAGAAACACCGAGGTTTGTTATGTTTGATCTTGTACCTACTAAATGAATATCTGATTACCCCGAAAAGGAAACCTGACCCACGGCTTTGCTCAACGTGTTTACATTCCCTCAAAACAGTTACACCACGGAATTTTGGGGCAATTTTTATTTGGAAACTGATTATGCTGAATAGTCATGCCCTCGAAGCCATAAGAACGATATACATAGGTGGTACCTATTGGCGAAAACGCGATGTCATATCTTGATGAATGCAGTTTTGATCGAATCCAAGATATACATTTCTTTCGTATTCCAGATTCATGGCTTCTTCAGTCAAATCATTCTGAACTGATAGTATACACATTTTGGAAGCCGAATTAGTAAAGGTCGAAATAAGTCAAATCATGTGACGCTTTTGTGCTTTAAAAGCATGCTTCTAAATTTTTATCACCGATCGCTACATCCAAATCTCGCAACAGCTCTCGCTAAAGTGACAGAACTTTATTTATTAAAGAACAGAAAGATTGTTGTTCATTTTAAAGACAAATTAACCCAAGAATGTTCCAGCTTTTAATAACCTTACTCGGGTGTCTGGAAAATGTTGATGTAAACGCTTTCACATTTTGCACCAAATTTAGTGGCAAATGAATCTACCTGAGTCTTCTGGTTGTCTATGTAACAAACAATTTTACTCTGCTATAAGTTAAACTATCAAGAATTATTTTTTCTCTTTAGGATGAGATTCTGAAGGCAGCTGTAATGAAATATGGCAAGAACCAGTGGTCAAGAATTGCATCCTTGCTACACAGAAAGTCTGCCAAACAGTGTAAAGCAAGATGGTAAGTTAGAATAACCCTTTTCCATATACAACGAATACATCTTCAGTATAGATCTGTCGAATGAGAAATGGTCAAAGGCCCATGGAATGTATTTTAGATGGATTTTTCTATGCTGAGTTGTCCTGATTGAATGAAACTAAAGTAACATTTATCTGTTATATATACATAGTTTTCTATTTATGATCAAATTATTTGGAAAAAATAAAAAAAAAATATTGGGATGAACAACATATCTCTTATAATCTATGGTTTTACATAAACCCTAAAACTAGCCCCTTCACAAACAAAGTGACTGACATTTCTCCTAATTTCCAGTACAAAAATTCAAAAATTACTAAATGACTCGGTCAATGAAAAAGATAACTCAAAACAACAAAAACTACATGTATGAAAAACAATCAGCCACAACTTCCTCAAGTAAAAAGAAAAAATGTTTGTTTGAATTCAGTTATTTCTAAACAATTTCCAATCTTACCGAAAATGTCACAGACTTTTTCCGATTTTTCTGGTACCAGACCCATTCCCAAAATTTGATTTAACAAACCACTGTCATTGTAGGTATGAGTGGCTTGACCCAAGCATTAAGAAGACCGAGTGGAGTAGGGAGGAGGAAGAGAAGTTGTTACACTTGGCCAAGTTGATGCCCACCCAGTGGAGAACCATTGCACCTATTGTTGGGAGGACTGCAGCCCAATGTCTGGAGCATTATGAGTTCCTATTGTAGGTCAATTCTTTGTTTAACTAACACTTTATCTCATTATGACCTTTCTACTAGGTGAAAAGTGAGAGCCTATTTCCCCTGATCCTCCTGATATACTTATTTTGTTGTCATCATATTTCAGCATTATCACTCTTCCTGTAAGATGGGCCCTTGAGCAATAAAAAGTTAAGAGATTTTTGCCAGTCCATGCACTTGTAAAACAAATGATGTTACCCTGGTGTTACCCTGTCTTTTCCAAATTTCATTAAACTATTTACTACCATGACAGCTCTTGCTCGTGCTTAATAGCACAGAAACTGCTTGGAGATGTGTGTTCTCCAAAACAAGCTGTAGTTTTGCTTTGTTTTTTTATTTTGTCATCAAGTCCTACATGCTTGTATTGGTCAAACAATGCTCTCTATTTGATTTGGCTATTATTTAGAAATTATTGATCAATATGCAAGTTGTGAAAAGGGCAAAATTCTATTTCTTACCGAATTGCAATAACTTTCAAGAGCACTAATTAATTCATAAACCATTTAAATATGAGGTCATGGTGTTGCTGTATGAAAGTCAAGATAGCTCTGTCAGCTAAACCCTTTCTCCGCTTCAAATTTACTGGGCTCCACTCGCCAACAACTTCCAAGTATTGTGTACTATTTTTTACAGAGTCAGGCCTGTGGATGGGTCATTGTTGATAAAGACCATCACATATGGTGTAGGTCTTTACATTTCATTTGAAAAAATGTCCAACCATTATTATGGGCCAATATGGCAATTTTTGGGGGAAATGAATCTGAGGCTCTGCCATTACTTCATTTATAGTCACTTTGGGGTATTGGCAAGACAGTTTCTCCTCCTTATACAAAGGCTTCAACCCAATATGACTCAAGCATTGTAGTTAGCCATGACATTAATATTATAAATAATATGCATTTTATATTAATATTGTAGCTTGAACTTTTTACATATGAAAAAGAATTCCTGTATGAGAGAAAGAGTTAATTACACAGATATTATATCACTCCAGAGACAAAGCACAGAACAGGGATGATACAGAGGATGATCCCCGGAAGCTCAAACCCGGGGAAATCGATCCCAATGTGGAGACAAAACCAGCCAAACCAGATCCTGTAGATATGGACGAAGATGGTATGTAAGGGCTGCAGCTTGTCATTCCTTTAAAACCTATATACTCTTTGAGACATATTTCTTTTTTCCTTTATTGATACTCATTTTTAAATTGGCGTACTACTAGTGATTCCTTGGGCAAGACACTGCAGAGCTCTGCTTTGTACTGGTTAAACCTAGAAAAGTCATAAAACAAATAAAATACTGTATACACAGCGTTAAACACGATATAAGTCCTGAGGGATCCAAGAAACCAGGAACTTTACCAAAAAATACTTGATATGGCATTTAACACCATATACACAATAATGGTTGGAAAACCAGACTATGTTGGCATTGATGAAAGCATTATGAATCAAAACGCTGATAGCGCTGAAGGACTAAGGTGCGTTTAAAGCAAAATGATTGAGGATACATTTGAAAATTTCTTTAGGCAACATCTCGAGGAAAACAGATGCTGCTTTTACCACCATTACTATAATTATTATTTCTGTGAACAGAGATTGAACGATTGTCTGTTTTTCGAACATCTGGACATTTTACGATTTCCCATGAGGCAACAGTTATAATAATATAGAGCAAAACAAAGCTAGTAAATCCGAACTACATTCCTAGTTCCAAGAAGGTATAATTCCGCACAGTGAAGGCAGACGGTTAATGAGTAATTGGGGCCAGACTGCTGTTTGTGTATCGATAAAGTACTGTCCCTCAAAAAGTGGTATGTAAATTTAATGGACTAAGGTGCTGACGCACCCTTAGCCCAAAAACTTATTGCCTGGTGCACAGTAAATGGCCCAATTCATTCAAATTTGATGTACAAGCATATTGGATAGAAACTAAATATGTTTGAATATAAAATGAATATAAAATATAACTAAATATAACTAAATTGAAATTATGTCCCAAAAGTTGATTTTCCATTTGAGTGCATGTCAAAATACAGGTGTGCTTAAAATTTTAGCATTAATGCGAAATGTTAAATTTGTGCAATCAATATGAATACTCCATTTGCAAATTATGCAAATGTTTTATTTTCCATAACCCTTTTTTTGTGTCATTGAAAAGAAGTGTTATGAGGGTTTCTTGTGCAAACCTTGAACAATTTAGAAAAAAGAGAGATATGGGTGTCTTATGTAACAAGAAATTGTGTTGTCTTATGTAACAAGAAACTGTGTTGTCTACTGTAGAGTTGGAAATGCTGTCTGAAGCCAGAGCAAGGCTTGCTAACACCCAGGGAAAGAAAGCGAAGAGAAAGGCTCGAGAGAAACAGCTAGAAGAAGCCAGGAGGCTGGCCTCCCTTCAGAAACGCAGAGAACTAAGAGCAGCTGGAATTGAGTAAGTTATCTTTTGGCAGAGATCTTGATTTTAAAGATGGTCAATATACTGAAAATTTGCTCATTACATAGAAAGACAAACAAACATGTCCAACAGCCAGTATGGCAGTTCGTTTTGAAATTTAAACAATTTTGATGGAACAATTATTATTCATTTTGGTATGAGAGTAATAAACATTTTGGAATTACATTGTAACACTAATAGGTATGTTTCTGTGACCTAGTGATTAAGGCGCCTTGGGATGGGGAGGTTGAAGGTTGTAGCCCAATGGGAGGCGTCTAACCGGAAAATGTTTCTCGTAGGACTTGTGCCAAAATGGTCCGTTTGTGAGCAGCAAGCAAGTTGAATTGATGGTTACCGACTTACATTCACTTGGCGCCTGGCATTGTGATAGAAGTTGGGAGGTACTTGATATAATCAGTGAAGAGTGTCTCATAAGCCAAACTGGATGGCCATTTGAATAGGGCAGACACTATGACAAAACCTTTTATACTATGTTCTCATGTTTTCTCAGTCTACAGATATATCCTGTTTATTGGCACTGTCATTTGAACTGTGTTGGGATTAACTTGCCAATTAACCTGTCATATTATTTTGTTATTCAACTCTTTACCAACTGCCAATGATCACTTAAGAAAAACTTTGTAAACATGTGATAAACATTTCAGTTCTGCTGTAGTGATATGTGAATTGATTGAAAAAGCAATGTGGCAAAAGGAGAAATTGCTTGTGACAAGCAATTTCTCACAATACTTTTTAGAAGTCTTCTGCAGCAAGACACAATAACATGGCATTAGTTGATAATGAGTTTAGTCTTAAACATGATGGCAAATTGGTGGTGCAGATGTCTTACACATGAATCAAATTATTTTTTATGATTTGTGTCAATTTAGACTGGCAAACTTAATAGGTAATATCTAGATCAAAGACGCATACAGGGTAAAATATTCACACGGACAGTCCCTCAGGTACTGTTTGGGGCAATTATCAGACATTGAAAACTAATTCCATTGACTTCACCTATGCGTGGTCACTTATTTGTAGGGGACTGATCTCGCATTTGGATGAACAAATGAAGGATTACTCTCTCAAAATTGAGAGTACAAGTCAATTCATACAAGTCATGAAATCCAATTAATTTTATATCAAGGTTTTTAAATATGTATACAGTGAGACATTGCTAAGCCAAACCCCATTTTCCAAGAAACCATATAAGCTGGAAATAATTGTAGGAAATGGAGTTTTCTTTTTCATTAAACAGGATGTGAAAATAAAAATTAGGGAACCTATTTTTTAACATTCTTGAGTAAGGATGGGCTAATGCATGTGATATTTATTCTAATATATGATTTAATGCATCTATATCTATGATATATCTATTATAAATGTTTTGTTTCAGTATAAAAAAGAAAGCCAGGAGAAGGAGGGGTGTTGACTATGCGGCAGAAATTCCCTTTGAGAAAAAGCCTGCACCAGGTGAGGGTTTTACATTTTTAGAGTGTTTGGCATATGCTTGATATTTTTGTGTAGTAGATTCCGCTCAAAATGTATGTTTAGTACCCTTCCCTCCTTTTAGAAGAGTTTTAATTTAATTCACCTTAGGCGTTGTTGTTTTCTTTTGCAGAAAAAGGTTAAGGAGGTTTTGGTTAAGATGTAAATTGCCCATAATGATTGTCTTAATCATTATGATTAGTATTAATGGCAAACCTTTGATAATAAAGTTTTTTCCATGAGGATAATTCTTATGCCTTGATTTGGTCATTTAAAGAATAAGACTGCATTAAATCATGACAATATTTGTGATATATCCAAGCTTTCATTGAGGTTATTCCTATTTTAGAACTTGAGACTTATTATGCATGTTACACCTTGGACCTGATTAATAATTGCCTAATATGAATCCCTTAATAGAAATATAAAAAAAAAGCATTAAAAAAGCATTGAAAGAGCATGATTTAACTCTGCCACGTTTGCACAAAACATCATATATTTTTTTATTCTATATACTGTATAATTGCTATATGCTTTTTCTGCCATTCAAACTAGCTACATTGCTATTGAATAATAAAATGATAGGATCTTTTGAAAACTTTGCTAAAGCTTTTATATGATACAGTGGACCCGCGATAATCCGAACGTCGTTTATCCGGAATATTCACCATCCGAACAGAATTTTGAGGGAACGGATCTTACCTTCATCAATTTAACTGTTTAATGCGGAAAATCCGCGTTCCGGAACCGGACAAAAATACTCGGGAACCAACAGTCACTTTTCATAGTATATGCGTATGGCTAGTCCGGAAACCAGTAAAATCGTTTATTTTGCGGTTACAGTCGCGAATGAAGGGAACAGTCTTCTGTTGTAAACGGCATTCACACGTTTTGCAAACTGTCACGTATGCTTGACCATAACATGTCACCTAGTGTAGTGTACTGGAAGGTGTTGATTGTTTGTTAATCGGTCATTCTGTAAGTTGATTGGTCTTACATTATTGTAATTACGGTCGCATGTCGATAGTTGAGTTTGTAAAAGGTGTTGATTGGCTGATTGGCTGCTTAGACAGCGATCGGGAGACAATGCCTGGCAATCATTTTCAATTATTACTCAATCGATATGCTTAACTGCCCTTTTAAGGGCCTTTTACCAAAAAGCCTTCTTTTGTCACATTGTCACTCTCGTCAGAGAACCCATCCCCCAAGCTGCTATCAGCTAATCAAAGAGTTCTTTTCAGAGCTATCTTAAGGAAATTTAACTTCTCGAAAGACATTGCTTCAAATTGTCTTTTTTTTAAAAAATCCGTTTTGACCAAATAAACACTTCCTTAACACACTTTATATTTCCCTTCAAAAAAAATAATTGTGTATTTCTTACTTCATAGTAATGATCATGATACACCGACACCGTGTAAAGGTAAACATTTCACTGTAACTCGCATATTCTTTATTCCGGAAAATTCGTTAATACGAACATTTCTCCTGGGAACGAAAGTGTTTGGATAAACGAGGGTCCACTGTAATTCAATAACACTTTCCATTATAAATGGGCTTTATAATGTTTTTGTAGCAGAACTCCCTATAGCAATTTTGACTAAAGCAGAAATTGCTTATAATGAGCTTTTTCCTTCTTGTCAAAATAATAAATATTCCCAAAATCCGAAGTCGTTTTTCTGTTTTTTGAATTACATATAATTGTTGTGTGCTTTGGATTTCAATTAAGACCAATTTAGCATCAAATTGAATAAACAAGAGCTTTATGCTAACTCTATAAATCAATTATTTTAGGGTTTTATGACACTTCCGAAGAGAACTATAATCCCATGGACCCCAACTTTAAACGTCTTCGTCAACAAGATCTGGATGGTGAAAGAAGGGATGTCAAAGAAGAGGTGACTATTGATTCATAATTGGGTTACTCTGTGGTTTAATAGCTAAAGCTCTCTTTCTTCAAAAATGTCCTGCAACATGTAGATTTGGATTATTGAATGAGGGGTATTTTATTAACAGCAGAATGGGAATATTTCTATCCAGAGTTGCTAGCCTTTGTAGAAATAAAAGCTTGTTGACCTTAAGTCATCATGTTAGAGCAGTGCATCATGATTGAAACCTGTCTCTTATTAAGGGGAATTAAGTTATTCAACAGAAATGTGTATTAGAATAACTTTTGTCTTCTTTTACAGAGAGAAAGAAGAAAGGACAAAGATAAGCAGAAAAAGAGAAAAGAAAATGATTTACCAGGTCTTATAGCAGGACAAAGCAAGTAAGCAAACTGTATAAAGGATATTTTCTACCATCAAACTGAGGCTTGATGTTATATTGACGTGAAATAGTGTTCAAATAATTTAAAATAAGTACATACACCATTAACCTTATGCTGTATATGATATATGATTATGATTTGTCTATCAAATTTAACAACACTATAACAAAGATAAATATTTCTAAAAGATATAGAAAAATACTGTTTCATAGTTTAGATGTATCCTTACCATATCAAGGGTTAAATGCAAGACTTTTATTAAGTTCTCCATAAACAGGAGGTACTAATTACAGTCTTGGATTGAGCCATCAAAATACCAACAAAGAAAACAAATCTGACAACAAAGGGTGCTAATGAATCAAAATTATTCAGATAAAAAGCATTTAATATCTTAGATTATAAATAAATAATCATTGATCGCTATATGTCAGACCCTCTGTTGAGCACATCATAACATGCATGTTATTTCTCTTTTTCATATGATGGTTTCTATAAAAGGAAGTGTTATATTACATACATTTTGATTGTAGTTGTTGCTTTCAATAAGGAAAATTCACACTATGTCATATAAGAGAAAGAGTTAAATGATTGGTATTGCTGTATTACAGTTTCCAGGAACCAGTAAAGAAGAGAAGCAAGCTTGTTTTACCAGAACCCCAAATCTCGGAGTCGGAGCTTGAAGAGGTGTGGCCAGTCATTTGTAATTGAATTCCACAAATTTCATAGAATAAATTTGTTCATTTGGGCCTTAAATCAATAAATAGATAACAGAAATGCCTTGTACTGCTAGAAGCCTTTGATGATATTTGGTAATGGGTAAACTTTTACAAACAAAAATAAGAAAGGGATAATGATGAGTAAATTCTGCTTCTGTCATATTGAAGAATTAACTTTAAGGTTTTCCCTTTTACTTGATGTGGATTTGATATTTTTCTGTCACATAAAGTATCACAAAGGTGATTCACTTCCTCTAGTATTGCACTGAGCCTGTGATATTGCAAGCAAAACTACATGTGCATATTGCTGCCTTGAAAGATGGCTGTATATTACATATGGAATGAACTCTTTGATATCAAGAATTTTGAAAGTCTTCTCTCCATGTTCTATCAAAAGGGTTGTATAGAGTAATTTGTGTCAAAAGGATCTGTATATGATCAGTAGTGCTTTAGATTGAAAATGAAATGATGAAATATCTGCAGGAAATTTTTTATACTGTCTGAATTCAATATGCTCAATCCATATTCTGTATGCTTAAAGAAAATAAAGAATGTGTGTATGATAGAAAAGATAAGATGTGCTGGCAGAAGAAACAGATAATGAAACAACATAGGATAAAACATTAGACATAATTAATTACTGTGTCATGAAAACTATGTCATATTTACCACTCCAAAGATAAAGTGATAGAGAACAGTTTTAAGCCATACAGTAAGTCTGTGAAGACAAGTATAATAAATTAAACCTATGCTGTTTTGGCTATCTTTCTTTCCCAAGCTCATGATGCCTTTATATTTATGTATATTACTAGCATTGTATCTCTATAATTACCCCCCAGGTGATCAAAGTTGGTACAGCTAGTGAGACTGCCCGACAACAAGCAGAGGAAGGAGGTATACAGAATGGAGCCACACAGAGTCTATTACAGGATTACAATGTCACACCAGGCAGTACTGCTCTACGTACAGCGAGGACCCCAGCCACTTCAGATAATCTCATGCAGGTTTGTATAAATTATCTTTTTGGAAAAGGAATATTTTGTGTAATATCTTTGAATAAATTAGCTCTTAAGACACTTGAGATAATCCCATTGTTGAAACTAGGTGTTCATTTCAAGATGCTATTAAGCCCTTCAGACTGTCTTACATTGGATCCTTATAATTGTTGTTATTAATTTATAAAGGATTATATTTGAGTAAGGTAGAAGGCAATTATGTTATGATATATCTAAATGAAAATCTCAACAGACCATGCTGTTGGATTGATTCAGACAGTTGGAGCACTGCAGTTTTATTCAAATACAGTGATGTCTCGTTAATCTGAACATGTCCATTCCCAACAAAATGTCCGGTTTACCGAATCATCCGGACTAGTGAAGCAGAGCATGTTCTTATACACATTAAGACATAAACGGTCTGTATGCACGTGTATATTTATAACTCTTTAGCAAACGCCAAATTGTTGACCGTCCCAAATTGAAAGAGTTTGCAGACGACATATCAAAACGTGATGAAATTCAAAGATATTTTTCTGATATGGCAGAGAACATTGTGGGAAAATGAAAGATTGCTCGTCACAAGCAATTTCTCCTTTTCCCACAATGTTTTCAAAAGTCGTCTGCAACAAACTGGTCAAATAATTCTGTTCCCTTAAAATTTGGTTCGGATTGCGAGACATCCGGATTCTCGGGGTCCGGATAAACGAGGCTTCACTGTATACATATTTACTACATCTGCTACAGAAGACGTTAAAAGCATTTTTGATAAGGAGAATAAGTATTGTCTAGTCTTGCACCAGTTTCTTATCCAGTGGTCTATTGTTCTGTTGTGAAGTGTCCTTATGAAAGGTACTATTTCCAAGCCTTGTTCTGGTTTATTACCCAGTGGCTAATGATTGTGAAGCTATTATGAGAGTAGTCATCATAATACAACTGATAAGTTGTAATAATCGTTATAAACCCTAATTTTGGTATAAAAAAATCAATCAAACAAATGTTAACCTTTCAGGAAGCCCAGAACCTGATGGCTCTAACCAACGTAGACACACCCCTGAAGGGTGGTTTAAACACACCCCTCCATAACTCAGACTTCAGTGGAATCACCCCACAACACAACGCAGTACAGACACCAAACACTGTACTAGGTACCCCTTTCAGAACCCCAGGCCAGATAACTGATGGTGCAGGTAAAGTATTTAACTATTACTTCATGAAAGGCAATGTAGTAAATGCTTATCTACATAGTGCCTTACTATGAAGCATCTGGTAAGGAATAATTTAGAAACTATTCTATATAACTTTATGGACATAGGGCTCTATATTTATCCTTTGGTCAGTACTATGTAATATACTAGTATATTACATAGTACTGACCCCAGGTTGAATATAGACCCCTATGGTATAGAATACTTTGGAAACTAGTCTTGCAAAAAGATGAATTGATGTTTTTTGAGATCTTTGTGGCTGAGAGCTATAAGTGAAGTCCCCCTTTGTTGTGGTTTGAATGCAGATACTGGAGGGTTTTTAATTTCCTGAGTTATCTCTCAGCTGACGTGTGGAATGATAAAACTTCTGCCTACCATGACGCATTGTCAGTGGTATAATACAAAGGTCTTCCTGCATTGCAAAGGACCAATGTATCTCATAAAATGGTCATATATGGTTTTTGATTGAATTCTAGTTAGGATCTTCCTATCGTTATATTATTGGATGTTTTTTGAGCATTCAATCTCAATATTTGCAGAAAGCCATGATTGCTTGAATGAGTTGACTTCTATCTGAAAATAATCAAATAACAGATCACCTAAACCTAAGAAGCAAGAATGAAATTATCAACACCTAGCATGAATAAAAAAAAAATTGGGCCTGAAAAACTTCGCATATACAGGGTTGGTTACATTACTTTAATAAGTGAACAAACTGTTGGATTTCCTTTGTTCTCCAAACCCATACTTGTTGGTTCACATAAGCCTAGCTTTATCAAGACAGTTATTATGAGTACTAACGACATAGAACTCACCTTAAAAATTTGTAAGAAATCTATGGACAATATTCCAAAACGCCCCTTATCTGGACCCTCACATTGAATGTTGATATATTTTGTATTATGTAGGTCTGACTCCCCGAGGTATGACGCCCATGCTACAAGGCGCAGCACCAGGTACCACGCCTGGGCAGACACCGCTACGGGACAAACTTAACATCAATCAGGGAGATAGGTTTGATCCTGGAACCTTTGACAAGTATGAAGAGGTGAGCACCATATTTATATGTAGTTTGCCATGTATGTATTAAGTCCAATTGACCTGGAATACAATATTATTGAAGCAGATGGCATTTCATGATTTAAACACCTAAAGTTCATTGTCTTTATAGCATAAACACATATGTGAAAAATAGACATAACCTGTGAATACTATTGCCTTTAGGAATGCGGAAATAGTACTTAGGTGTTTGTACACTTCTTGAATGATATATATTTTTTAATAGCTTCTTTTAATTGTATATATATATTTTAATTCTAAAACAACAATTAAAAGACTGCATTGTTTCAACAAGATTTTATTTTGACTCTGAAATTTTCTCTTCTGTGAACAAGCACCTTTAATATGTCAACACAAGAAATGTAAAGTTAAGAACTTGTCTGACGGATTCAGGGTAAATACTGTTATTGGTATTTCAGGATGACCCTAGGGATCAGTTAAAGAGGGGTCTAGCCTCACTACCAGCCCCGAAGAATGACTTTGAGATTGTTGTGCCGGAGGACATGAATGAAGACGGAGATGAACCTGCTGATCAGCATCAGTACATCGAGGATCAGGCAGACCTTGATGATAGGTCAGAGTCAGACAGGCAGGCTCAAAGTAGGTGGCTTGTTTGGCTGTTGTTAGGATTATTATAACTTTTGATTCCAAACCATTTACACAATTTTCACCATTATTACAGGTGAATAAAGATCAAAGGCGGACAGCAAAGCGAAACATATGTGGCACTGTTGTTTGACTATATTGGGTCTTGTATATATCTTGATTTTGACCTTAGATGTTGATGCATCTTAAAACACCATTCACTGATATTTTGATTCAACTACAGTTATTTACTTTATCTGTGGTTTTAAAAAAATATTTTGACTAGTAGATAAAAGTGTATACTGTATGCAAGCTGAAAATTGGTTGTAAAGTAAGAACAACTAGATACATTGATTGTAGTTTAATTGCTTTGGAACTAAAAGAATATTTCTCAAAGTAACAAATGTTTTGTTTGGATCATATTTAAAAAGCTATTAGTCCAGATCATTGGATAAATCTTATTGAGGGAAAACTTCTGTAGAGATCATTGGTAGTTGAGTATTCTTCCTTTATTGACGGAGAAACATAGCTCATTAAGCAATATTTCCCAATATGTTTCTATTGTAGTTGCTAAAGAGTTGAAGCTTAGGTCCCATGCTGTACAGAGAGCCCTTCCCAGGCCTTTAGACATCAATGAATATATACTGCGGGATGTGGGACCCGGGGATCCTCCCCTTACAGAACTTCAAAAGGTAAAAACACGAGAAACTGATAAAATACTTGTATGGCTCAGGGACCTCCGAGGCCTTGTGGTTAGAGTACAGAACTTGAAATCACATTGTCCCTCCCCTCATGGGTTCAAATCCTGGTGACGGCATTCGAATTTTCATGAGAGGTAGTCTCCCAACTGACTTAAGGAATGCCTATGGTTCTACCCTGCTTAATCAGCCCTGTAGGGTAGTTTTGTATGGGGTCTTACTCCATCATTGAGACTCAGTGTTTTGAATTATGTAAATAGTGACAACATGTTTCCGGGTTCCTGCATGGCCCAGTAGTTGCCTTGTGAGAAAGGTTTGGGCAGTTCCAGGTAAAGAAAAAAGTATATCACCACTCTGGAATTAGGAACTGCTGCATTATGATTGAGCAACTGTTAAACACAATGTTAAGTTTAAGTAACTTTGCCAATTTGATTACAAGAGAAGTTGTCTTTTATAAAGTATGAAGGTATATAAGTTATTTGTGATTTTGGAAATGATGAGAAACTGTTACAGTTTAAGTCAATAAAGAATCTTGATGTTGGTATAAAAAATTGATATTTAGGAGAAACCATTGACACAAAGCAGAAATTTTCAATGTTATTAATTTCTTTATCTTCTGTCACAACATTTTCTTCAATGGTTTGGCACAGGTCTTTTACATAACACATGTATAAGTAAATAGTGAAGACATTTCCACGAAAATCATGGATAACAATTAATGTCATTGAGAGTAATTTCTCCCTCTCACACAGTGTTTTCACCTCTATCAATAGACAGTGTATCAATAGACAGTGATTCAGGGGTAAAGCATTGGCCCCAGGACACATGGTTTGTAGGTTTGATTCCCGTTCGAGGCTGGTTCCACCTTGCAAACTTTCATTAATCCATATTTGATGTGGATTACTGATTATGTATCCAGGTAGCAGAATCGAGAGTGATTTATCTAAGTTGTAAGAAATTGTTTCGCTGTAGATGTAAATTGAATATGTTTTGACTTAACCTTCAAATAAAGTAAAAAAACCTTCCTTTGTACCTTCAAGGCTGAAGAGCTGATAAAAAAGGAGATGTTGATCATGCTTCACCACGACTATGTCTATTGTCCCACGGAGGGTCAGCTGGGGATCACACCTGACTCTAAAAACACACAGCCCAGCCAGAAAAGTGTGGCCAACCAGGCATCACATATAGCCTTCCTTAATAAACATCCGCTAGAGACCATCGCAGAGGACGATATTGAAGTGGTATGTAATTTGCTGTTTCTGTCACACCTGGGTACTGCTTTACTTAACATTTTGTAGTAGAGGTCTGGATATAGAAGGTATAGTTAACTGTGTAAGCAGGCCAGATTGCGCATATGATAAGCGTTGGCACAGTTTGCAGAGGTTCCAGGTTTGTGTTCCATTCTGACTGCATTTTTTCTTACCTTGCTCACTGTGCTTAAAATAAGTGCAAGATCAAAACAACATTTCCTCTTATTTCAATATTTGGCTAAGCAATATTGCATGGTGACACATCATTAGAATCGCCTCTCTGAGACGCTTCCAATGACCTGTTACATGACAAAATTGTACTATTCAAGTTTATTAGTTTCAATTTGTGCAAATACTTTCCTCAAGGTAAGACCTTGGTAATGGATATATCAGAATAACAAATTTAAATATTTAACTGAACAAATGCCATTTTAAAATCAAGTTTTATATTGTAAGAATCTTAAGTCGTTCAGTTAATTTGTACTTGGTATTTTACCTGTGCTCAAGGTGAGTTTTTGGGATACCACATCCTATGGCATCTATTTGTTTATCAAGAATTACTTATTACACTACAATGGCTAAATTTTGGGTTAAAAAAAATCCTTTTTCAAAGTATTTCTGTAAGTTTTAATACAGCCGGATAGACATTAGATACCAAAGTCATACTGAATACATGAAATATGGTGTTAATGGCTCCCCTTCATGTGAGGCTGAGTATCTGGAAAAGCATGATGACAAGTCTGTTCTCAGTCTGAAAAGGGCTAGTACTGATTTGGACCCAAGGAACAGGAAAAAAAAGAAAGAAAAGTAACTGAAACAAACACACAAATAAGCAAAATTGTATTTCAGGCCCGTCAGATGTTACAGCATGAGATGGATACTGTGAAACGTGGGATGGGACACGGGGACCTCTCAATGGAGGCTTTTTCCCAGGTGTGGGATGAGTGTTACTCCCAGGTCCTTTATCTCCCCTCACAGAACAGATACACCAGGGCTAACCTGGCCAGCAAGAAAGACAGAATTGAATCCCTTGAAAAACGACTAGAGGTAAGCAGGTTTTGTTATCGAATCCCTTGAACAGAAGACTGGAGGTTATCACTTTCTTTATGTTTTAAGCAATTCCTGCTTTTTTCAGTGGTTTTGTAGTTTTTCTGCTGCTTGTTCGTTAATGTGAATTTTTATCTTGGATTATAAAGTGATTTTCAATTCTATTCCATTGATAATGAATTTTTGTTGCCCTATTAAAGGGTATTTCATTTGAAAATGAAAATAGATATGATGAGCAGTTGATTAATTTGATTAATAACTTATAAGTGTTTAGCGTAGTAACTACATTTATATTTTATGTAAAAAGCTCCCAGTGAAGGTTTCCAATTTGTTAATGAAGTTTTCTAAGAAGATTATCTGCATATTGATCAGAACCAAGCTAATTCACTAACAATAAAATGTCTTCATCATTACAGCATAACAGACAGTATATGACCAAAGACTCCAAGAAAGCTGCAAAATTAGAAAAGAAACTCAAGATACTTTTAGGGGGCTATCAGGTATGTGAAACCTTTAACAATTCATTAGAAGAGAAGATTTGGCATACCTTAATTCTTAATTTTTTACTTTAATCCTATATTGTTTTTTTACTCATTCAAAAGAGAACCAACACAATAGGGTTCACCTGAAAGATATGCTACACCGTATGAACAAGACTCTTTACCTTGCCTAAGCTGGACATCTGCAATTCAATTCATGGAATGGACTTAACTTCAGACAGCTTTTGTAATGTGTGGTGGTAAAAGAATAATAGCTCTTACAAACAGCTTCTCCATTTTAAACAAGGTTGTTTTTACTTAACCCTTTACCAAACAATAAATGTTCGACTGTCCCAAATTCAAAGAGTTTGCAGACAACATTCAATGTGATGAAATTGGAAGACAATCTTCTGATAGGGCAGAAAACATTGGAGGAAAAGGAGAAATTGCTCGTCACGAGCATGTGACGAGCAATTTCTCTTTTTCCCACAATGATTTCCAAAGTTATCTGTAACAAAGTGGTTAAATGTCCTTATTGTTTAGTTATGGGTTAAAAAGATAGGTGTTTGATACTTAGATAGACAATTCACTCTTTTTAATGCAATTATTAGACTATTTTATTACATGCAGGAATGACACTGACAACAAGCAATTCTTTCCTTTTCCTGACCATTTGAGGATGCTTTTGATTCTGTCCAATAATGCAGTGTTATTTATCATATTGGATTCTGAGTTGATATCCAATAATTTACATTTCAGTCTCGGGGCCAAGGTTTATTAAAACAGGTGCAAGAGTTGTATGAACAGTTGGAACAAACATTTGTGGAATACAAAACTTTTGAAAATCTACGGCAACATGAAATATCTGCTATTCCCAAAAGAAATGAGGTAAGAAATCATTTTATATCCCTCAGATTTTTTTAACATAACATTCTGAAATCTGTTTTCTTATAAATATTTACCTTGTTAAGCACATTAGTAGTTTACAATGTACCAATGTCACATTTGAATTATTTTATCCCAAGAATAGGAAAAGAGGTAAATTGACTTTGTTGTCATAATTAGCACAAGCAAATGCAGAAAGGATTATTTTTGTGGTTGGATCAAAGAACTTACAGTCTTATGATTTAACAATATATTCATTTGTTAAATCATATTATTTAGATGGAATCAACGCTTTTAATTCATTCTAAGCATTATTAAACTATCTTATTTCAAATCTAAAATAAGTAGCATTATAAGTCAAGTTACAAAATAGGAGAGGACCAATCGCTAATGTTGTAATAACTTGTGGCCCAATCCAATTACAATTATTTTTCTTTTTCCTTTTCATGTCTTCCCTCTATACATGTTTATCTGTTTGTTTTATATATGTCTTGTAACACATGTAGGAATAATGCAATAAAATATTATAGAACTAAAACTTACAGTACAAGTTAGTTACCCTTTCTTTTTAATCTCAATCTCGAAAATGTTTATTCATCTTTCTGATAACTTAATATTCCTTTTGATAACACCAAATCCATGTTTTGGTTCTTGCAGCAAAAATATATATTGCTCACAAAGTTTGGCTATTTGTCCGCATGATTTGATAGGCACCTTTAAACACACTTTGTTATTGATAAGTTGGCCTTGGTGCTGTGGTACGTTAAACAAGTACTACCTATACAAATGATGTTTAGTTTAAAAAAAAATGCAGAAGCATGCTGTTAACAATAGCATATTAGACAACATTTTAGGTACATTTAGCAAACTACTTCAGAAAAAAAGTTGTTACTTACAAAAAAGTTGCTTCTAACCAATATTGTAAAGAACTTGTTATCTTTACCACTTTATGATTGTTATGTGCTGTTGGTTTCAATTGAACCAGTTAAACAGTACAATGAGCAGGGGTGGCAAATTCAATTGTCTGTATTACCCAGCTTGTCAAAAGTCTTTACAGACAAGTGAATTTTTACTGAAATTTACTAAATAACCATTATATGGACAAGTGCAAAATATTAATTGGCATTTATGGACAAGTAAATCAAAATCGGAGTCTGTCACTCCTGATGACAGGAAAAAGATGAAATAATAAATTAATATTTTGTGCTTTTCAGTCGTTGACAGAGGATGTATTACGACAGACAGAGAGAGAACGAGAGCTACAGAACAGATACAGTGATCTCCAGTTCCGAATGTCGCTTGTGCAAGTGACAAAATGATACAATGTACTATTGGTGTAATAACTCTCTTTGTACACTGTTCCATTCATACATAACACAAATCATTCTTTTTTAGTATCAATGAACAGTTGACTGACTTATGGAATGCTTTCAATTTGGTCCAGTACAACCAGCCGTATGGTGTCTTTTTCCATTCATGCAACACAAAAATCATTTTTTCACAAATCAATGAACAGTTCACTTTCCTTGTTCATAAGAGCTAGTCTCCTGACAGACTTATTAAATGCCCACAGTATGTTACAGTTCGACCAGCCCATATGGGCATCCAAGTTTGGGGCCTTTCTCCATCATCATGAACCATGCATTGCAACATGAAATACTTGTTAATGCGATGTGAAACTATGATTAATGAAATAAAAGTGATAAGATTATTCATATCTTTCTTTCAATTGTTCCATCTATACATTACAGAAATAAACAAACAGTTGATCAGAAATGCCTGTCGTCCATCATACTCAAATTGTACACGGCAGAAATAAAGTTGAAGGATATGTACCATTTGAATGAGCTGTTGGATCCTCAAAGATTTAATCTGTCTTTACCTTCTTTTATACATGTAATCCATTCCATGCGGATTTTTATGGAAAACATTAGATTGATAACATCAATGTAACTTGATACGGTGTAAATATGTCCCTAACTCTCCAGCTGTTTCAATGTTGACCGTTGTTATTTAAGGGTAACTGGTACCTGTGGTTGGATTGTCCGTCTCTCATATGAGAATTTGTGACTTGTTCAATTTGAAAGTAACAGAAGGCAACAATGAATATAAAGAAAGAAATGATGTTTAGAAAACATGTTGTTAAAAGGATAGAGTGCTTGTTAGGAACAATATAACCTTTTTTCAACATGACTTTTTCTAAACTTCTGCAAATTGAGTTATCATGGAGTTGAGGCATTTTAAATTTTTGAAGTGAAATGGGAGATTTTATGGATTAAGAGATGTAAAGTCAGTTTTGTAAGGGCTTGAAGATGGATTTAAGGAAGAATACCCATGTTGTGCCATTTTGAATTTCTTTTCTTCTTCGGATTACTTCGTTTGTGCTCGGTATACATCTCTTTGGGCCGGAACTATTTGTTTACACCAAATACTTCCGGCCTGACCGATTTATTCCGAGAACAAACAAAGTAACCCGAATGCTTTCTATGGGTATTCTACCTTAAGAGAAATACTGTAGCAATGTTTCTTATTGAAATTAAGTCCATGTAGATTTAGTGTTCTAGATTTACTGACAGACCGGCATTTATTCCACCAACAGAAAATTTACAATAAAACTTGTCTTTTTGTTGTTGTTTTCAAACCCAACATGTACCAATTCATATATAAAAGGGATACTAGGGAAACCTAGATCCATGCAGACACCATGCATAAGCTCAACTCGATTTGCAGGGAGATGAAATTCACAGGAAAGTGTTCTGCCCTTAAACTTACAACAATTGTTTTCCTTTGCATATTAGTGGCTGCAAGCCATTTAAGGTATAATCTGCGTTGCTTTCCTGCAGTATGTTGACCGAGGTCGTTGGCTTGTCGGATAAAGAACGGCTATTTAAAACAGTCGGATTGCTTAATTCGAGATTCATTGTACTCCGCATGGGATCGAGTATAAGCTAGGCCGGATGGTAGATTGTTTTACTCAAATGCAGGGTACCCTGGAGTCCAGGGTACCGTTTTACTAAACAGTTTACGCTTAAGATTTGCCCAAGTCTAAAACAATAATTCCTCTTATTTCAATATATGGGGAACCAATATTGCAAAGTTACACATCATTGGAATCCTCTCTCTGAGACGCTTCCAATGACGTGTCACATTGCAATATTGTACTTTCATCGAATATACTATCCATGTGTATCAGTTATGACTTACGCATATTTTCCTTAAGTTGATTTGAAAAACGGTACCCAGTTGATCTTGGATATACCCCGATTGCACTGTATTCGCATGGGCAAGGAACCCAGGCTGATGCGGAGAGATCCTGTGTGACCAGTTTATGCTCCCGTATTGTATACTCGGAAAGATTAAACGATATTTTCTGTTCGGTTAAAGTTGCGGTTTATGATCTTTATGGTCCCTGGCACGAGACTCTCTGGTACCTCTGATTTCGTGTATTGTTTCATTGTAAGACCATTCAGTGTTCTAGCCTGGTACGGGTGAATCTCAGTAAGTCGAAACATAACTGAACAGTTGTTAACACGGTGTTAAAACCCATATGCTACACTTGATGCAAACATTCCTCAGCTAATGCCTCCTTTCACCTATAGCAGGCATCAAAATTGGGTACCCAAACCAATTCAAAATTTAGTGATACCGAGGTAGTTTACGGTTAAATGGTTCTGTCAGAGTTTGACAGCGTTATCTCTGTATTATATAATACTTATACAGTGTATATTACGTCTCCCAGTGCATACTATAATTTCCCATAAGCAATTTTAAGACGATGCGGACAATTCACTATAACCTGATTACATGAACGACTTTGCAACATTATTGAAAATGTACAGAAGTGGAAGACACATATTGAATGTAGCTATGGTTTCATGAAGCAATGAGAGACTAGTTATCAACGCAGGGCTTTTAACTTTGATTCCCTGAATTTCCTAGTCTCGTGTCTTTATGAACGGGGCTATTTAGGCTCTATCCAAGTTACTTATTCAAAATCAATTCTGATTTGAGAAGACTTCAATGAATGTTGTTGAAGGTACCCCCATCTTGATCATATCTTGGAGTTTTTCTCCATTACGTGATAAAGAGTAATCCAAATTTGATAGATGGAGCCTTTTCGGTCTAATGGAGGTCAATGGTCCAGAGGATAGAGCGTCGGCCTCAGGACACGAGGGACGCTGGTTCGAATTCCGTGAGTAGCGGCTTCTGCTTTGCGACCTTTCATTAATGGATATTCGTAAGAGGTGGTCTTCCGGTTGACTTACGGAACACCAATGGTTATACCGGGCTAGGCCAGCATACAGGGGTAGTCAACCTTTAGGGGATACTCCATCGTTTTTTGGGCGAGTATCATAGTCTATATAAAATACTGTTGATGCGATGCTGAAAACGGCAACGATCTAGAAATCGTGCTGAAAACTATAACAAAAGAAGAAATTTCTCGTTTGTAGCAATTTCTTCTTGTGCTGCAATGATTACTTTAATCACGTGTACAGTGTTAGTACTTTTGTTTCTTGAACATGGAATAAACAGTTTAATCAAATTTCCGATGTTCAACAAATTGTAAACCAACAAGAGAATTGACAACGAACAAGCATCCAAATTAATTACATTTTTATTTTGATAATCATGAAAATAAATAAATTATTTTATTTAGATTAGCCATGCTACTATAAACAAAGGATACACAGAGAATACTTTTATGACTTGATAAGTCCTGAATAATTTTGAAGGACTTTTATTTTTACTAAAGCCTCCATCTGCAGTTCAGAAATGCCTCTCCCCCATAATGGGTTTGAATAACTAATGTGTAATTATCTCTGGTTGTAAGATACGTTGTTTTTAGAATAGCAGTGGTCATGTGATATATGTAAATCATTAATTCTAGGCCTATGTGAATTTGATCGCCATCACAATAAAGACAAAAAATCGCTTGGCCCCGTTTTAATCTTTGTTAGGATGACTCATTCAACCAATTCAATTCACGACGACAATTCATATAGAATATTATATAATATCTAAGGTGGGTACAGTGTATAAGTGGAACATCCGGAATGTCGGGCAGGCAGAAATACGCCATCAAAAGTTGTCAGTACTTGTCATTGATAATCAATCTAGGTGTAAGTAACTATGGCCAAAACCTTTTTTCTATTCTTGCTTTAAATTATATACGTCCTTTTCTAATTGAAGTAATTGGAAAACAGCCAATACGACTAACTAAATAAAGGCATGAGGTATTGGTGCCATAAATAGTAATAAACAAGTCTTCATGAAATGAGATAAATGGTCTTTTAACGCCTTTTGACAATATGTCGAAAGATTAAATTGAATTGGTTTCAATTTTATGTCCTTTTTGGCTGTATAGTTGGTTGTAGGTGTATATGTCCATAAATCGATTACTTTTGTACTTGTGGTGCACAAAGTACCCTACAAGCATGCACACACTGCTTTCTCGTATAAGCATGGCGACAGAAAAATAAAATCTTATGAGCAATAATGCCTATATACCTCAATATGATATTCACAGTTTCAAAATGAAAATGAGGTGTTCATAATTAACAATTAATCGTCTACGGATGCGTTCAGATGGGGAGAAGACGTCTCAATTCCGCGAGATAAGTATGATGTAGATGTTACTATACTAGCCACCATCGAAACTCTAACAAGAAGTACTATATAGGTTCTATTGTTACGTTCTTAACTAGCATGATCATGGTAACATACACATATAGTTAGCGGTCTGCACTCTTGCTTCTAATTGTCTTACTCCATCCTTTGAAGAAAAGGAAATGACACTCTTTGGAAGTGAATTGACTACTTAGCCATTTACTTAACAATGGGACCTTCTAGCCACAATACTTACGAAACATCTGAAGCAAAACAATGTAAAATCATTTGAGAACAAAATCTCATTTAGTCGGAATTATTTTTTACTAAATACTACAGAGAAAGTGCAGTTATTCTTGGCTTTTTGATTGTCTTATATTGTTATCAATTTGGACCAATGACAAAACCACGTTTGTGATAATGGATTAACTAATGCTTCTGTTATCCTTTTCTAATGACTCATCTCAAGAAACAAACAATATTCTATTTTCAACGGTCTTCAGAAGACGCCTTCGTCTTTTGTCTCACGCGAACAAAATTATTGTTTGTAATGCTATTTATAAGTTCTCGGGGAGATTCGAACCACTCGGGTCCGTCCTTGACTGTCGCGTGATCACCAGACTCCTCCCAATTCGCATCAGGCCACGCCCCTGACGACAGCCTCGCTTTGGACTGCAGGTCGCTCATGTAACTTGTGACGCGCGTAGAGTTTTTGTCGTTTCTCAGGGTCAAGCGAACTATTTCTTGTGAGTAACTTTTGTTCGTCTCTTTAGGCATGTTGATATGTATTTGTCTTGGTTGTTCAAACGAAACACCTACTTTGTTTACTTCACTATACTTATACGGCTGTTTAGCCATGTTCAGGTAACCACTAAGAACACTGTTCATGCTTGTAGTATTGTTGTTCAGATCACCTTCCACGATCGTGTGACTTTCAGAATCGATTTCCAGTCGTTCATCAGAAAATGTGATGCACTTTCCTTTCTTTGGCAGCTTACTTCTTTCATCTCGTACGATGCTGTTTTTAGTCGAGTTGCACGTAGCGGAAGTTGTGGAACACGATTCGTCGTCAGTGTCTTCGTCATATCCGGCGTCGTCATCATTCATAGACGGAAGTCGAATCGATTTCGGAAGCTCCTCGGACTCTTTCGACCTCGGCATATTATTGGGTCCCACTTTCTTTGTAGATGCGCGTCTATGTATCAAATTAGCCGTCGTAGAATCCCGTTGCTTCCTTATAACAACTCGTTTTGGCGAATGTGGTGATAGACAGTTGTGGTTTTCATTGTTAACATCCGTTCTCCCTTCAACATCCACTGCAGTTGTAAGGAGTCCTTGCGGATTTCGGCCAGCCTCGGGTGCCACCGCTAGAAAACGATACAACTTGAATTCTTTCACGGGTCTTTTCTCCTTTACCATGGACGATCTGGAAGAATCACCCTTGTACGATTTCATACTTCGCGAGGACGAATGGGTGTTAGATTTGAAAGACTGGACACCAAACGACATGTTGGGAGTACTCTTTGTAGAAAGAACAGACACACACCCGGAGTTGTCTAGTCGAGTATTGTCCAGTTTATCCTCTGCACCCAAATACCCGTGACCCCCACCACCAGTCGCGCCTGCGGGGAGACTCCCACGTTTTGTCGGGGACGGTAAAGGTCGGTAAAATGTCTGACTACGACTGGTACGACCAGGCGAGTTACCTCCCCTGTTTTCACCAATCACTTTCTTCTGTAAATCCTTCGAGGCCTTGGTCTGGAGAAATGCAATCACCTGTTTCATGTTTAACTTGTCCGGGTCGTGATCATTTATCGGGGTCGTGCTTCTGGGAAGCTGGTTCACGTTTAACTTATATTTCTTCCGCTTCAAGGATTGTTCGTGATTATAGGCATCGCGGAATTTCTGTAGCTCCAACTCCCCGGGGGTGAGGGGTACGGACCTCCGCACACCATTGAGTGGCGTGTATAACTTGAGATCCTGTTGCTGAATGCTACTCGGTTTCGGTAACCGCGTCCGTGTGTTGTCAACCTTCGAATGTTTGTTCTTGGTCGTTGACGACTCGTTAGGAAATTCCCCCGAGTGTAGAGATGAGGATGACGACGTCTGGTCGTTAAGATCCGCCACACTGAACTTAATGGCTTCCTTCATCTCTGACCGCATCTCAGGGACCTTCTTCTTTGCGTATTTCCTGTGTCGCCTGGTCGTGAGGGTGGATAGTCCGTCGATATCGTCCCCCGCCGTGGTGTAAGAGTGAGCACTCCGCGCCGATTCGAGAGGAGGTGTGTCACACGATACCTCTGATGAGTTATCCACCGCACTACCGGAAGTGTTGGTTTGGGCGGTAGCGCTGCGACCTTTGTTGGTGTCACGTTTATCTGGCCCAGATCTCGTTACCGCGAGAACGGGGAAGTTTCTTACTTTACTGCTGGTTCCCCTTCGTCTCGAACCCCCGCTATACTTCCTTGGAGACTCCTTGGCGTTATTATTGGAGAAGGGAACCAATCTGAGAACTGTTGGCTGCCAGTTGTCCGTCATCAAGAGTACGGTACTCATCGTGAATAATTGTCAGTTTGTTACTAATATCTACATCTACGTTAATCAGTGAAAGCATGAGATCCATCTAACCTGGCTGTTTATACCAGACCCGGTGTGAGTAAGCTCGAATGCATCTCTGGCTGTTGGGTCGTGTTCTTGGGTGAACTGGGGCTTAATTGCCGCCTTGTGACGTGTGCTAGGCTTTGCTCAGCAATGACTATACATGGATCCTGAAAAGATACAACGGAGATAGATATAATGCCAATCTTCTCAAATAAAACCCTTTTAAGCAAAATATCTTTCCAAATATATCAAAATGCCTTTAAAAAAGCGACATCAGACATCAGTTGGTAAATATGAAAAATATTTCGTTGCAATATTTAAAAGAAACGTTTGTGACAAAAAAAGAAAATGCTCATGATGAGCAATTCTTATTTTAATTTCATGAGTATGTATCTGGTAATTTGCAGTAAATATGTAAACCAGTAAATTATGAAGAAAGGGGTTCAATGCCTTTCAAATGCAAAAAAACCTCTTCGACCCAGCATAAGCTATGCTTATTTCATATGCAAATGTGTTTCGTACCTGATTGTTATTTCTTACATGATACTCTTTCGCTGTAATATGTTTAGAGAAATAGCAATACCCTTTAGTTTTAAATGGCTCAATGATCTAAAGCGGATTAATTCGCTTGACTATGTTTGATGTCGATTAATACAGTTATTTTTGTATGTAAAACGATTAATCTTTTCACCCCACTTTGCATATGCCAGTAAATGTATCCGCTTAATAAACATGGTAAATAGATAAATCCACAATGTAGGTGTATAGAATAGCAAAAATACCTATTTGTCCCCAAGGGAAGCACATCCAGAATCACAGCATAACAAACTTTTTATATGTTTTTAAGAACTATTCTATTCTATATTTACCACACCAAAAACAACATAACGTAGCTATTGGTCTTTTATTTCAACCATAACTTTTGATTGGGACTGCTTGTTTTTATGGAGATAAATTAATTACGATTTCTACAACCTTACAAATAGAGTAGTGGAGATTTGTGTCAATTGCAATAAAAATAATAGCAATGTTCTCGCTATAAGGTTCTCCGGAAATTCGACGTACCACTGCAACCGGAACGCAAGTTCTATATAAAAGCAGGGAAATTCGAGTTTGGATTTAAAGAGAATAATTATGCTGGTTAAATGCACTTTTATAGAGGTAACACTAATACAATAAATATCAAACAGGTTATTTGTTATTTTTAGGGGACAATTATCATTGAATAGTCGTACCTTCTCTTACGATCTAGTTATGGTCAACGCAAGATAAATCAATTTTTACTTTAAATGCGAAATGTCGTCTGCTAATGGTCCATCATAGACTTAATCAATTTCATGATCTTAAAATTTGATGAATCCAAGATTCGAGAATAGTTTTTATTTTTAATTTTTTAAGAGCGAATTGTCGTCTGCTAAGGTATAGTCATGATCCAGTACATAGTGTTGAGATTTAGTTCGACTCAACACAATAATAGTTATTTATACTTTAGATACGAATTAGTCTAATAATGGCCAAGTTGTGACTTATTCTAGTACATGGTCTCGAGCTCGAGTAAAGTTATTTGAATTTTAAACACGAATTGTCGTCTGTTGATGGCCAAGTTGTGTTCATTCTAGTACATGATCTTGAGATATTTTAACACTCAGTTCGAGAATAATTATTTAAAGATTAAGTACAGATTGACGTCTACTAAAGGCCAAATTGTGTGTTATTTTAGTATGTAGTCTTGAGGTTTTATAATACTTAGTTCGGGTCAAGTTACTTAAATCTTAAACACAAATTGTCGTCTGGTAAGGGTCAGATTGTGCTTATTCTAGTAAGTGGTCTTGATCTTTTATAGACTCAACTTGAGTAAAGTAATTTAAATTCAAATTTAAACTTGAGAATTTAAGCACAGATTGTCGTCTGATAGGGTCAAATTGTGTTTATTCTAGTACATGGTCTTGGTATTTCATAAGACACAACTCGAGAATAGTTATTTAGATAACAAACGCAAATTGTCGTCTGCCAAATTGTGTGTTATTCTAGTACATAGCCTGATATTTTATAATACTCATCTCGAGTAAAGTTATCTGCTAAAGGCCAAAGTGTGTGTTATTATAGTGCTTGGTCATGAGATATTATAATACTCAACTCGAGAATAGTTATCAAAATTCTAGGCCCAAATTGTCGTCTGCTAAAGGCCGAATTGTGTTTTTCCTAGTACATGGTCTTGAGATTTTATAATACTGATCTCGAGAATAGTTATTTGAATTTTAGATTCAACTTGTCGTCTGCTAAAGACGAAATAGTGTCTTATTTCAGTACATTATCTTGAGGTTTTATAATACTCAACTCGAGAATAGTTCTTTAGATTTTATACGCCAATTGTCGTCTGCTAAAGGCCAAATAGTGTCTTTTTCTAGTACGTGGTCTTGAGATTTCACTCTCTACATCTCAACCGTTGAGCGACTTTATTTCTGTTTGAAGATTTGCCTGTATGAAATACAGTAGACCTCTATATATTGCTCAAATAGGGGTATACTCAAATAGGGGTTCATATATATGTTTGAAGATTTGCCTGTATGAAGGCATGTAGATCTTTGATATTGCTTGTACACTCAATTAAGGGTTCACATGAATGTTTGTTTGTTTATTTGCCTGTATATATATTGCTGGTATAATTAAGTGAGGGTGGAAATATATGTTTGATTGTAGATTTGCCTGTATGGGTGCAGGTAGATCTCTATATATGGCTGGTAGATCTTAAAAAAGAATTTGTTCTTATGGCTACTCAGCACACCATAAACGGACAAAAGTACTCAAATACACCTAAATATCATGTGGGCACCCTGTATATAAGACTGTCTGTTTTCATATTGATAAAATAAAAACAGTAGCTTGTGATTATCTGTCAGCAGACGAGTTGGGAAAACAGCTTGGTAAGGGTGGAGATTTGCTATGATTAGCGAGTTCTGCTTTTATCGAAATGACTGCTTCAAACTATCTCAATCAACGTTCATTTATCAATCCCCTATGTTTGTCGCCTGTTGATGCTTTCCAATTAAACCACTCACGAAACCATGAAGGAGGGAATGATTTACGTATGGAATTTTAAGAAAACGTAATCTTTATAATTATCCGAAAGAAGTGGGTCGTGTACTTTCTGAGATCGTATTATATTAATCATTTCTTGTTCTTGATGGATTCATTCGAAATATTTGAAATATTTGAAATGCAGACTGATTTTTGAACTTATTTTATAATCAATCATTTTCTTTAATCAAACATTTAAACATTGTAAAATCTTATTATTTGAAAAAGCAATTCGACGCTAGGAATTTGCTTTCTTAATGCTTATTTATTTACTAGATATGTTATTGGGACTCATATATATTGCTTTTCAATTTTGTCATTTTCATAACCTCATGTTTCATACAACATGTTTTCATTTGGAGTGTTGTTTATTGTTGAATGACTTTATATATGTATGTGATTTTCAAGGAACTATATTTACTGATATGGACTGCTTTGGACGAATGTTGTGCTTTCAGCTTTTTCTGTTTCTATCATTTAGTATAACCTGATGGTTCATCACGCGAATGAAAATATTGCTGGGAAGCCAACATATCGTCCGACTTTTCCGTTTAGGCTCACAGTAACTGTTTATTTTTTTCTTGCAGTAGTGTCTAAGCCACCATATGTTTATGAACTGCACAGTAATTCAAAAATGTCTTCATCTTTGTCTGGTACAATAAAGTATCACGAAAAGAGGAAACTTTTAACAAGCATAATACAAATTGAAAACAAAGAGCTATTTTGTAAAAGTGTGACTATTTTTATGTGGTGTAATTTTTCATTTATGATCTGTACCATAACATACATACTAATCATGTCAGGCGATGTACATCCTAATCCTGGCCCCTTTTCAGACCATTCGCCAAATCAATCCTTATGCTCTCATGATTTATATAGTTTTTTGAATCTCCCTAACCATTTGTCGACGGTCCATTACAATGTTCAAAGTATTGCTAAAAAGATTGATACCCTTATCTCAGAATTCTCTTATTTCGACGTTGTATCTTTTAGTGAAACTTGGTTAAATGAAAAAGTGTTAACTGAAAATTTATTGTTTCCGGCATTTCATCCTCCTGAACGTAAGGATCGAGTGGGTGATCGGTATGGTGGGGTTATTTTATATGCCAAAAACACTCTAGCTTACACGCGTAGATATGATTTAGAAAATAACAGAGTTGAATGTATATGGATACAGATTAAGTTACCTAATCATAGGAACGTACTATATGGTGTATATTATAGGCCACCCTGCTCTGATTCCATTCACGACTCTCTCATGGAAACAACTTTAGCTCTTGCAGTTGATTCTGGTATTTCAGATATCATAGTTACAGGGGACTTCAATCTAAATGTTTTAAACACAATTCATCGCAGGAAAATTGAAGGAATGTGTAATCAATTCAATTTATGTCAATGTATAATAGAACCAACCCATTTCACTGAAACGTCACGGTCTGTAATCGACTTACTCTTTATAACTAATAATGAATCATTGCTTATATCAGGGGTTGGGGAACCATGTCTGGATTTGCCTATCCGTTATCATTGTCCCGTATTTGGGGTGTTTAACTTCCTCAAACCTAAATCTAAATCTTTTAAACGGATTGTTTGGAAATATGATGATGGTGACTATGACAAATTAAAACGAAGTATTCAAGAGGTTAATTGGAATGATATATATGACGATGATATAAATAGACACACGCAAAATATCACTAATATCATATCTAAAAAGGCTCTACAGGCAATACCTAATAAATTCGTTTTTGTTAATCCCCACGAGCCTCCTTGGATGAATCGTCTTGTTAAACATAAAATACGTCAACGAAAACGTCAATATCATAAGGCAAAAAGAACTAACAATCCTAGCCATTGGTCAAAATTCAAGAGAATAAGAAATGATTGTATAACTTTAATTCGACAGACGAAAGACGATTATCTAGACAAGCTATCTGCGAAATTGAGATCAGACTCTCTTTCCCCTAAGGACTGGTGGAAAACCCTCAAGTCTTTTATAGAACCATCATCTATATCTTCCTTACCACCCTTATTAGATCCTTCTACAGATTCAATTGTCGTCAACGAAATAGACAAGGCGAATGTCTTAAACAATTTTTTTGTAAGTCAATCAACAGTCAATGATTCTTCTTGTAACTTACCACTAAATTATCCCCGTTTTGAGGGAAACCCATTAAACTCTATAGATGTCTCTCATTCTGAAGTTGTTGATGTACTAAAGTCTCTTCGTTTAGGAAAGGCCTCAGGTCCAGATGGAATTAATAACAGAATATTGAAGGAGTGTGCCAATGAACTTGCATCCCCTCTATGTCGTTTTATTCTTTAAGATGGTAAATGGTCTTGTTCCCAATTATTTAAGCACTCTTGTTCCACCCACAGTTGGTCGTATGTCATCTCGAAATCTTCGTAACTCTAATAATCTAAGAAATGTAAATTGTAAGACATCACTTTATGAGAATTCATTCCTACCCTCAGTTGTAAAAGATTGGAACACATTACCTCAAAGTACGAAAGATTCGGAATCAGTGGGTATGTTTAAATCATTAATCAATCATGATAAACCTACCCCTAACAAGTTATTCTTCTTTGGAGACAGAAAATTCCAAGTCTTACATACTAGATTGAGAAATAGATGTAGTGCATTAAACCAGCATTTGTTTGGGAAAAATATCGTAATCTCTCCCCTTTGTCGATGTGGTTCAATAGAGTCAACTCAGCACTACTTTCTTGAGTGTGTTCACTATGTCGACATACGGGCTGAGTTACGGAGAACTATAACCAACCTTACTTTGTTCAACCTTAACTCTATACTTTTCGGTAATCCAGATCTCTCTGTAACAGAAAACGAATCCATTTTTAGTGCTGTTCATATTTATATTCGTGATAGTAAAAGATTCTGATGAATACGTTTGAACTATCATTGGCATAATCCTTTAGAGTATGTTTAAAGATACTAAACAGTAAGCCAAGATGTTGCATTAGTTTTTTTGTTAGATACTATTGCATTATCTATCAACAGCCTCATGTATTGGTTCCAACAACTTCTCGTCACTCCAAATGTTTATTTGTTGTTTTGATTATCATTACCATTATACTGCTTTATTTCTTCACTGTATTACATCAATACGCAAATAATAATTAACATTATTATATTGTAAACGACCTGCGTGTCGCCATTAAGGAGAGGAACCTTATAAGCTTTTAGCTTTCGTTCCAATCCGTTTCACAAAATTGTTTGTAATGTATATAATGGTGTTTATTTTCATTGAATAACATATGTTTAAACTAAACAGGTTTTAACTGCATGGGTCTAAAACCTACAAATGCTAATAAAACCACTGAAACATACAACCATCGTCCGTCTTCATTTACTTCCATCGTACTAGCCAAGTCTCTTTTAAACCCATGACTAACATATACTTAAGGTTTAGGAAGTTTTAAATGTGCTTGTTCACAGATGGGCTGAAATTTGGGAGTCCTTTTTTTCATAAAACAAAACTGCACAACAGCTGTATTCTGTATTAATATATGATACACACTGAATAAACACATTGGAAGGAAAATAAACTATTGCTTTCTTTTTTAAGTGAGAATACAGTGAATTTTAATCCAAAAGCGTGACATCGCTTTGATGCCTTTTGACAAGACATTATAAAATATGGATAGGTGCATAAACACGTTTTATGATGTGTTTCTTTCCGTTTGTTAATTAAGACCCCCGTGAATCAGTTGAGAAGATTAATTTCCCTTTTTTCACGATGATTTCTCAAATTGAACGCTGTAGATGCATAAACACGACTTTTATGTACGTGAAGGCATATGTAAAAATAAAAGCCGAAAATAAATTGAATGGTGGCGACCGACAAGTATACACTCTCATTTTACCTTCCATCTCCTCTATCAACACCACACAAAAGACTTCGATATTTTTCCATTTCGCAATGGTTACTTTAAATGGATGCATAAAACATCTTTTCAGCGCTTTTCAATCGCGCACTTCACGGTGTTGAAAGAACCAATGACGTATCCAATTAGCGAGTCAGTCGCCGCATTAGCTATAAGTTCAAGTTCCCGTAATTTATGATCCGCCCAGACAAAGTCAGGATTACATAAGTAAATCACACATAATCTCGCTAAACCTTTGGTCTGTGTTATGCAGCCGACTTTTTTTTCCTTCAAAATCTCGGCTGCAGCAGACGACAATTAAAAAAATTGCGATAAAAGGAGAATATGCTTATTTCGAGCAAATTCTCCCTTTGTCACAAATATTTCAATGTTTTTTTCTATTCATTCAATTGGCTTAAGAGTTAGTTTTGACACTTTTGGAATTCGATTTGATACTATCGTCTGCTATGATATAATCGGAATATGGAAAGGGTGGTGTCAATATAACTAATCCTCGTGCATCTAAATGAATTACTGATAGTGGGGCTATGTTTGGGATTTACCAAGCGAAATCCTACATTATTAACTTTGTTAATACCCTCAATGAAAGCCACCCAGATAGCTTTATAAAAGAAAAATCCTCGTTATGGTTGTTAGAATAAAGAAAGAGACGATTGTTCAATGAGTTTTGACGTCTTAATTAGTATTGCAGCTTTTTTCTTTAGAACATACCAGACAGTACAAGAACCAGTTTAGTTATAAACTTGTCTCTGAGATTGATATGAAGAGGACTATACGCGTTTGTTTCAGACACACTACATCGCTTATAATTGTTGACAACCTTTTTCTAAACAGAACACAAGAAAGTCATCAATGGACGCCCAATGACATTTAGAACATATCGTTTTGTATTCTGCTTGTAGACTTTAGACATGAAGCTGTATTGTTAAGCAGTAGAACGTGAGATATACTTGTTTGAAGTGTAAGTCCGTTTACAATGACTCTTCGGTTACAGCAGTTTAAGTATCAACAGTAAGACCATCTTCCAAAATATGAGCTTAGTTCACCAGATTTTATGACGCAGCCATCGCTTCACTCATTTTACTCAAAAACAAATGCTGAAAATAAAAACTCTAAACCAAGCTCTTGTCAAGCAGATCATAGTGCTAATTTATCAGGGACAATTTGTGTTAGTTCCTCGCCGTTTTCAGTAATATCCGATAGTACCCTGACAGTTGATGCGTTAAGCCATGCTGCTGAAGTTACCTTTCACGCTGTTAACACTATGACTCTGAACCCATCGGTACTATCTTGTCATGAATGAAACCTTTCCGGTAGAAATTATTACTTAGACATATATGACCAGATTGAATATTGAGAAAAAAAGCTATACGATTGTCGAATATGGTGAAGGTTGGGTTTAAGTATGACTTGAGTATGCCTTGGTTACATACATGTTAGAAGCGATTGAACGTTTTAACCCTTTATCAAACGCAAAATTTCGACTGTCCCAAATTGAAAAGAATTGCGGACGATATTTCAAATGGTAATGGAATCGGAAAATAATCATCTGATATGACAGAAAACATTGTGGGAAAGGAGCAATTGCTCGTTTCTCCTTTTCCCACAATGTTTTCCAGAGCCATATGCAACAAAGTGGTTAAATGTCGTTATTGTTTGGTAATTACATGTAGTTAAAACCTGAAATTCAATTCATTCTGCTTACTGATACATGTATCAAGTCTCACTCGACTTCAATCCCTTAACGAATTATAATCACTTTAAACAGAAAATAGGCCAAGAAGCAGGGCGACCCTTTTAAACTTGTCCCCAATTAACATAATCCCTGGCTCCCCAAAGCGCTTTAGAAAGTCGAGATTGGTACATGTTTTTACAGATGGTTTACTCTCTTATTGCCTTATGGTAATTGCTTTGCCAGACGGGCTGTGAAAATATGTTCCAATGGTCTATATATCCTAAAATATTCTTTTTAAAGCCAACCACTTGAATATATTACTTCACAAATGGTGTCAGTGCATAAGAGATTTGTATTTTGTCACCCTTTAATCCGCCCGTCTTGGAGGGTATGACCGGGTGTTTAAACCTTTACACTCAAATGAAATGTGCTTACCTGAATCAAAAACAGTATCACATAATGGGCGCATTGGGTCGAAACAATTACGACGAAAAGATAAATTGCTCGTCTAAAGCGACTAGTCTTTCTCCTTGCAACGTTACAAGCATCTCAAACAGTTCCCTGCACTTCTAATTGAATAAAATCAACGTATGAGTGACGTGTTAGGAGAAATATCAAGTTCAAAGTCATTAGGTATGTCACATGCTGGTTTGGTTCGCATCTTTCCTTCCAGAGTCGAATATGGAACGGAGAGTCCCTCTGTAGTAGTGCTGTGTAAACAGTAAATTAACATGCATTCTAATCCAAAAGCGTCACATCGCTTTTGAGATCTACTGCATATAAACTGTACATACTTAGATAAATTGTTGCTTCCTAAATCATTTATGCTCAACAGCTTTATACTAACAAACAATGAGTCTTATGTTTGGAAACATAACAAGCCTATGGATAATACAGAAGCTTCAAACGCGCTTGTTCACAGAGGAGAAAATTTTAAAATCAAAACAAAATGTCGTCGAAACAATAGTTTTTGTATTTTATATATCTATATTCATATAATATTATATTTGTTATATTTCCAAACAAAGGAGGCATTGCTTATAAGAAATACATGTATATTGATAGACATTATTCGTAAAGAACCAATTCCAAAAATAGTTCCTTTCTATTTGTGTTATTGCCGTTAATCGGCGAAGGGTTGTCCGTTAATTTTCTTTTCATTATACAAATAATTCACTTTAATGTGTTGACATTGATTGAAAGACGGCGGACTTGGGCATATAAAAACATGATCTTTTTATCTCTTGACACCATGATAAGGCAATTCACGGCACGGCTAAAACGTACATACATATAGGTATGCGTTGCTTATGCTTTCCGTTCGTGATTATTTAAATGCAAATAGAGTGTGTAATCAAAGAACCACAATAACATAAAGAGAAATTGCTCGAATCGAGCGATTTCCCTTCATGAAAACTGTATATGGCATACCAAGAGGTAGAATACCCATAATCCGCCATTTTCAAACTCATTCTTTCGTCGGATTTCTTCTCTTGCGGTTTACATCGGTCTGGTCCAGAACTACTCGCTTAACGCCGAATAGTTCCGAACACGACCGATGTAAACCGGGAACGACCGAAGTAACCCGACGAAAGAATAAGTTTGAAAATGGCGGATTATCGATATTCTACTTTAACGCAAGCAGAGTGTGCACGCAAAGAACCAGAATGATATAGAGATAATTTGCTCGGATCGAATAACACTAAAAAAAAGTGTACCGCATACCTTGAGATTAACGTTTGGTGATTCTTTCTAATTCATACAATCGAAGTATCTTTGTATACATAAATGGGTAAACATAACCGACCCGCCTACGTCAGTGCATATGCAATTTTTGGTTGAATTCAATACAATACAAAATTACACTCGATTTCTTTTTAGAAAAAAAATAGGGTTTAAAGAACATGAAATAAAATGTAACAGAAAAATGTGTTTGCCCCCCTCCTTGACTTCAGGATTTCATACTAAACAAGAATTTTACAAATAGTTGTAATGGTTGTTGACGATTAATATTTTACGACTTATAAATTTACAAACAAGTAAACTTCATACTAATTTTCGCTCATGACCAAGCTTTATAATGACTTTGATTAGTATATTGCTTCTCAAAACTCTCAAAAGCCCCTTGCTTTCAGCACTACTTTCAGTGCTTTGATTAGTCATTGAACGGACCTACAATTTGAAGGGTTATTTCTATTATACAGAATGCAGAAATGTTTTTGGTCTTGATATAAATATGTTCATTCATCTTATCAAACGCATTTTCTATATTCTCAAGAGTTTGTGGCAGATGTTTTAAAACAAAATATGCATTATGACAAATATATGAAATAAATCCTTACACGAAATGAATAACATGCGATCTTTCGGTTTTGACAACCAATTCAGGTCAATATCGATCATTCATTTCGATATTTTCAATCTTGATTAAAGCCAGGACGAAGATGACATTTATTTGGACTGGTATTATTAAACATTGTTAATTCCCCCATAGATATATGATATAATCCTTTACCAAACAATTTCTCCTTTTCCCACAATATTTTCTGTCCTATCAGAAGATGTTTTTTTTAATTTCATCACATTTTGAAATGTCGTCTGCAAACTCTTTCGATTTGGGAAAGTCAAAAACTTTGTCGTTTTGGAAAGGAATTATGCCACCAAATTGCTATAGGCCTGGATTTAGATGGCCTTCTAGTGATAAAATTATCTGGATTGCCGAAACACTGTGCTCTTATCAAAACTTGGTGCACTCCATTGTATGTTAAAGGACGTTTAATCGAGTGAAAGTTTTACTTTTGACAACTCAATAAAAGATTATGTAATTTGATTAGACAAAATAGAATTCCAAGGGTGCAGAGCAATAACTGAATTCAAATTCCGATTTATATCGGCTTTTAATTCTTTATCACCAGCAGGCGACTTCTTAGCTAGGAAGCAGATGACTTGTGAATTATTATTCTCTCATTCGTGTATACGTTTTTTCCTGTCTCATATTAATCAAAAGCAATGGCACACGCTTATGTTGGAGTACATAAAAGTTTTATTTTTTATATGATGTTAGATATAAAACCTTGCACAAAAAGAATGAATTACGCGTATTAAACAATTCATCTTATTGTCATAACTGTTTAACCTTTTCCCAAACGACAATTTTTCGACTGTCCCAAATTGAAAGTGTTTACATACAACATTTCAAAATGTGATGAAATTGAAAAATCTTCTTATAGGGCAGAAAGCATTGAGGGAAAAGGAGAACTTGCTCGTTTAGAGCAAATTCTCCTTTTTCCACAATGTTTTCCAGAGTCGCGTGCAAAAAACTTGTCAAATGTTGTTTTTGTTTGGTAATGGGTTAAAGTGTGTTTATACAGGAAATAGCCGTCGAGGACCTTTACTTTACCAAGATCAAGTTATGATTATATGAGAGTGCCATACTAGTATATTGTGTACTGTCAGCAGGGAAGAAGAACAGTTCCCTTCTAAATGTTTTATATGTGTGACGAACCAAAGACCGATGCTTATCAGGTCTTTGGACGAACCGAGCAAATTGACCTCTCAAAGACACAAATCACATCCGATCAGTGACAAAAACACTGTCGTTCTCTGATCAATTGTGATGTCTCTGTACTCACATGTTCTCAATAACAATAGGTTAGGTTCACAAATTTGCATAAACGTTCCACGAACATTACATATGTAAGTCATGAACAAACTTCCTTGTTTTAAGCGACCAATCGAAATGCAATTTCGCGATTTACAAGACAAAAGTTTTACTATGGGACACCAGTCATTTAGAAATCTATAGAAGGAGTTTGATGTCTGGCTTGCATCCTGGATTATGGTTACCAGTAATTCAACAGTACTCGATTCCATGTATGTTGGGTTCTTCATTGCTACGAAATTTGATGCTTTTAAACACAATGCAAGAGCGGAATGGCTAATATTTCAAGAATGCTTTCATTGATACTCACGTTGCTTTTTCATTTCACATGTTATACGTCTTCCTAGATAAAAAATAAAGAAAGCTTTCTTATTCGAAGACAAAAGGGAACTGGAACTAGGAGATTCTGTTATATCAAGTTCTTGAAAGCGTTTTACAAAAAAACGTCCGGAAACTATTTGGCTAAGTCAAAACCGGTATATGTACATGGATATTGTCTTAAACCGAATTGTAATATTGACTTCATTGGAATAGGATTGGAGAGACGATTCAAATGCCGTCCTACCTTGCAATGTTACTTTAACCAATATCAAAATATGTGGCAATGTTGTTATGAACTTACGCGTATTTTAGCACATTCAAAGACGATTAGTAAAACGCTCCCCTGATTACGAATACCCGACATAATCGGAAATACCGACTGTTTGTGTGTGTTACCAAGGGCCGTGATTGGATAGTCAAACAAGAGATAACGTCAGTCAGTGATCTTTTAAGTCCAGTCAAAACACGATCCCTGGTTAAACTCTGTCATCAAACACGATTCACGACATCGGTAACATGGCCTTTAGCAGGGATGGCGAAATCAGAATTCAATTTGTGTCCGTTGATGCCAAATCCTTTTCTGCACTTGTCCGTATAATGATGATATAGTAGATTTCAGTAAAATGCACTAGTCTATTAAGGTGTACATTCAAGCTGGGCTGTGCGGACACTTGATTCTTCGTATTTGTTAAGAAAGTGATATTGTATTATAGGGGTTTCATATCGTTTCAACAATAGTTCAAGTATATAGAAATGAACTGAGTGATTTAGTGGTTAGATTAGCAGACTTGAAAGCACATGGCCCCTCTCCATATGGGTCTATATCCTGGCAACAGTATTATAATTTTCATGAGAGGTAGTTTTCAAGTTGCATTACAGAATGTTGATGGTTCTACTCGACTTGAACAACCCTAATGGGCAAGCAGGTTTGGGGGTCGTCTTCCATCATTATACCGTATCTTAAAAAATAGCTGAACTAATGTCGCTGCGATGTTTAATCAATAACAAATATATAGAAATGTTTTTTTCATTAGCGATGAAGGAGGAATATGAGCTTTATTGTACATAAAAAGTGAGACAAGACGGTTATACGACTGGATTTCAAACTTATTCAGATGCCGATTTGGGAGTAAAACGTTTGCTTTACTTTTATATCTCTTGGTCTGTATATTTCCTTAAAACAACTTTTAGATAAAATAAGTTAAAAAGTAGTTAAATTATTGTAAACGGTTTCATAACATGTATGTGAACTACTAAGATATATATCATGTTTAAGGAATCCCAAATACAATTTAAACACGATGTTTTAGACTAGACTTTTGCGCTATTTCTTTGTTAAAAAAACACGTGTATATTTTTTCATTTTTTTACACGAGTTCGTAATGTTGAAAAGATACATTCCTTTCGTGTCCTTGTTTCTTGATACGCACACCCAGACTGAACTAGACATATCAGTCGAATTTTCCCACAGATTGTGCACAGAACGTGTCAATGATGTAGATCTACTCTGTACCAAATTAAACTGGATTAGAGTTTGTCCTTAACCCTTTTAGTGCTAGAACTGACTTCATTTTTATATAAACAGGTTATATACAGGCCAGCCGCCAAGTAAATTGGCAGCTGGCCTGTGATCTAACCTGTTTGCAACTCTGAGTATCTTTCCTCGTCAGAATTAAGCGGGTATTTATGGGTTTGATCGATAGACGACACAAAAATCTATTTTTCGAAAATTACCTAGCATTCTAAGGATCAAGAATCTTCGCAATAAAATCAGCCTTACTTAGGAATACCTGAATAAATATGCTAATCTGATACCTCGCAATATCTGACAGTCGCAGTATAAAAATACAAGTACTTACACACATGTACCACATCGGTGTATTGGTTAGATTGGTTCGACACTATCACCGATTTCAAATGGTGAATATCAATTCTTCTCGATATTACTCTTCATGCACGTGTTGGTACTTTTGGAAATTCTGAAAAATAAAGAAAATATTAAGTGATATTATAATGTCAGTGACAAAGTATTTTCTTCGTCATCTCGTGTATCACATATATAAGCCTTTATCACATATATAAGCCTTATTAATAAATATGAAGGGGTAGCTGGAACAAAAACACCCCCCAATGAAAACATAATTTCTCTTTATCCAATTGTGAACAATTCATTTTGGAAAACATTTTCTCAAACCATGACGAAGTAGAATATGTTTCAGGATCATCGCAAATACATGTATCGTCATTTTCCACGACGCATGAATCGATCCTCTTTGTGATAGTTTATATGAGCAAGAACATCCCAAACAACTTCAAATTATTTTGTAAAAGGCAACACTGCGTGTTTGTCGAACTTTGTCCCGTTTTTATACACTATAACTTTGACGACCTCGATCAGGGTCAATAGATGGACTTCGACGTTTTATTAAACATACATCCATGACACAACACATGTACTAGATATAGCGATGTTCTCGTGTAAAAACAGAAGACAATTCGAGGTTTCAGTGCTATACTATTGTAAGTACTTCACATTTGCGAAAGGGTTACCATAATCTTGCGTTAAACCCAAAAATTGTGAAATAATAAAGGTAAGGTTTTCTTTCGAATAGGATGGAAAAGATTATATGAATCAGGAAAAGTGGTTTCTGCTAGTAAATTCTCCTTTGTCACAGATTTTCCTTAAATATAACATTAATTGTAATATGCGATTAAATGAGGCAACATGATGAACATGGAGTACTATGATAGTTGTTGCATATAGGGTGATCATGAGTTAACGGAATTATGTTTCACGAGTACGATAAGTGATCGAATCCAAAGAAATAGATTAATCCCGAGATACACTTCAAACCTGAGATCGCACATAGAAAACTTCCCTAAGGTGTCAACCAAATGAATTCTTTCGAGTATTTGTCAACAAGATATCTAAGCTTTGCAGGTGCGCATTTATTTGCATTTACACGTCGATTTGTTACAAATCTATAACACGTCAACTTTTGTAGCAGAATCTGGTTTCAATAAAACGTCTTTGATTGAAACCCAACAGTATATTCTATTTTAACCCTCAGAATGCTGGGTATTTTCTAAATATGGACTTTTGCGTCGTTTGCTTTCCAAACCTTAAATATCTGCTGAATTTTGATGAGAAAAGATACCCAGAATACCAAACAGGTTAGATCACAGTTCAGCAGCCATTTTACTTGGCGGCTGGCCTGGATCCAACATGTTTGCATGAGAATGAAGTTGGTCCAGCACTATAAAAGTTTAGACATGTTCCCTTGTTTGCAAATCGACCCCGAAAAAGCAAATCATACCAAATGAATATAAGAATGTTATATTTGATTCGGGAAATGAAGATTTAATGCCCGTATCGATACTACTATTCGGGTAAGAAAGGAAAATACGCTACATTATTATAAGAACTATATCTAATTCAATTAGTAAATACAAATATCGTTAAGATAAGCAATAGTATTATTCAAATTAGCATTACAGATAGATCATTTCAGATCACACTCAATTCCAAAGCAAGATCAACACGTGGTTGTGAAATTTCAAAATAAAGAAAAGCTGTTGTGTCCTCATTCGTAATTCCTCATCTACAAAGAAGGCAGCAAAATTAATGAAGTATCGTGTAACATGTCTAAGTTCTTTGATCTTTGTTGAATTTGAATAAAGTAAACATAAACTCGGCACAGTCGTCTACTAAAGAAGAACTCTCTGCATATATATTAAAAGAAAAAACCCGACTGATTTCATATGAGTAGGCCTGCATAGTTTAACTATATCGTACAGTCCTACCCAAAACGTCATGTTCTCTTTCATTTGTTTGTTTTTTACATATTTCATTGATAAATCATTTGATTTGCAGTGCCTTGAAAACAATGAAGAAAGATGTCTTACATTGAACACGATGGGCACTTGGGTATGACCGTAAATTGTCATGTAAATCAAATTCTATTTGCATCTCCATTCGAACCAGAGGCGTAGATAGTTCGAATTCACAGTAATCTTTAACGCAGCTACAGAGACCATTGTTAAGCTACATGTAGCAGTCTTCCTTTGTCTTTCTTCCTAATGAACATGTTGGAAATATGATTTTAAAGATCTTAACACACATCGGTGTGAAGCTTAGTGTGGGTGATTAAAGTTTGCCCGCAAGAACTTGAGACAATCCCAACTTTTAGCAATTACATGTATATACATTCTAAGAAAAAATAGACGTTTTAAGTAAGAGAATTCTAAAAATTGTAGGCAGAACAACATGTATATACCGTGCCATAATTTTGTTAGATCATCATTCAAAAACCCTATTTCTAACTGATCAAATGCTAAACATAAGTTAATTAATGCTGAGTTTCGGCTTCTATGTATGTCTTTGTGTTCCATAGTGTATCGCATTAAAAAGGTCAACTCCGCAAACGTGAATGTTACAAAGAAGTCGCCCGTGGTCACGAAGTATGTATGTCCTATCTACCTCGATATACAGATAAAGTACAAAATATCGCTCAATGTTTTTTAATATTTCAACCGAATGAGGTAGGAACGTTATCGTTTTAACTCTTCACCACCTGCGGACGAACCTTTAAATTGAACCAGACGACTTCAAAAAGACTTTGTAAACATGCCAAAATACTTTCAGTTCTGCTATTGTGATTGAAAAAGCATTATTTCAAAAGGAGAAATTGCCTGTGACAAGCAATTTATTCTTTTGTCACAATGCTTTTTGAAACTCGTCTGTTGATGACGCAAAAATGTGGCGTAAGGTGGATATGTGTCAAAAAGCGATAACTTGCAGTAACAGTTGCATAAAGTGTGTATTCAGCCGCTTATTCGAAAATAACCATTCTAATGCGTTTTAAAAGAGAAAGCCGGCACTTTAACGTAATCCCTCTATTCATTGAAGAAGGGAAAGAATAAAAGTAGGAAATGAAAACTGCACCAAAATGCAGTTCTAAATTGAATCTTTAATCTTAATCTCTGTTTAATATAAATGGGATATTGCAATCCTCCAGTTTTCGGAAACTAAACCCGAAAGCGCCCGGGGCTTACTGCTATGTGGACGACAGTGATACAGAGGTAGAGCGTCGGCCTTTTGTACCGAGGGTTCCCTGTTCGAGCCCCGTTAGGGGAGGTGAAAAAATGCCACGACTAACCCACAAATCAGCACGAGTACCGGTTTTGTGATCGAATTTAAATTTGATAAGCTTTAACTTCGGTCACAATCAATGAGAATAAATAAGTCTAAACTTAAAGTATTAACATTTCACAGGTAAAATTCGTATAAACCTGTGTTAATGTGTGTTAAGCAAAATGAACACAGGGTTAAGTTACTCGTTGCTAGCATTTTTTTTTATCCCAGTAGTCGTTTAAATCTTTACACTTTACTTTTCAAAATCCAGTATGATCGTCCGGCTAAATCAAAGACAAAAGGTGCGTAATGGGGAACCTCAGTGCCCCACATCAACCCTACAACCATGTTCTTATTCCCCGCCATTCTTTTTTGAAAAGGCAAGGAAAATGATATGTAAACAATATCCATACGTATCAAAAGTTACCTTTGTAAGGTGCATATAAATTATGACTATACGCCCCTTGTCTGTGGGGTTAATAGCAAAACATTTAGAAAAACATTCTGACTTCATACACACTTTTTAACCCATTACCAAACAATAACGACATTTAACCTATTTGTGCCAGACGACTCTGCAACATTGTGGGAAAAGGAAAAATTGCTCTTAAGAAGCAATTTCTCCTTTTCCCACAATGTTTTTTGTGCTATCAGTTTTTCCAATTTTATCACATTTTGCAAAGTCGTCTGCAAACTTTTTCAATTTGGGACAGTCGAAAATTTGGCGTTGGGTAAAGGGTTAATACAAAATGGTCGAGACGTCCCTGTCACCAAAACGTTTCTACCGAGGGGAGCTAATTTGGTTTAGAGTACATAAATTGAAAGACCTATTTGAATTTTCCGCATAATTAATGGACGACAACGTCAACTATTTCCAATCATTTTGAATGACAGATGTATAGATATATTTATGTCAACAAAGAAGAAAAAAGCTTCCATTCATTTTTGTGAAATATGAAATTCCAATTATCCAAAATAAGTTAATAAATTTCGTTAACTTTATATGAGAACTATGTATTATAAAAAATCTCCCATACAATAACTATCAAAGGGAGGGTGTATTAATGTGGTTTTAATGTGATAAAGTACATTTAAAAAGCAATTCAGGTTTGCGTATAGCATGACAATACATGTCCCCTTTCACCCAATTAGATAACAAGCTATGGGAAAACTGATCTGAAACTTATACTTCAAACGAGAAATCAATGTGTCTTAAAAAGAGGATTTCTCCATTTGCAAACAATGGTCTCTACTAAATTAGACAAAAAACGACATCAATAAAATATCCATAATCCGCCATTTTGAAACGCATTCCTCGGATTACTTCGGTCAATCTCGATAGGCATCGGCTCGGGACGAAACTATTCGGATTAAAGCGAATAGTTTCGGCACCGACCGATGTTAAAAAAAAACGACCGAAGTAATCCGATCTCTGAATGAATTTCAAAATCGCAGATTATGGGTATTCTACCTAAAGGAAACTGTATGTACAGTATCTCTAAAATTTAACCATGTAAGTAACATACATTTTAAGATGGTGATTAAACATTCTTCATTATAAAACAAAAGATCATTTTTATTTTCTTTAATCTGAAGTTTAAAAAAAAAGACAAAAACAGAAAAAAGATAAAACACACTTCCATACCTCTCTGTGATTTGATGGCAAGGTTTTACCCATTTTAATGATTTCACATGACCCAAATAAGGTAAAATAATAAACAGTCAAACTTTACAAAATAACATCAAGAAATACATCCGCTTTCCTATGGGTAATTCGAATTCAAATTATTGTTCACAGAATAAACCATTTAAACGGTTTACTATATCTGTCACACAATTTATCTATAACCGACAAAAAAGAGGTGCTAAGTGTATCAATAATTTATTTTAACTTTATAAATCTGTGATGTCATTTTACCTTTAGAAACCAATGTAATAATATGTTCATAAATTGCAATTCACCCTTTTGTCACGATGGTCTCATTCCAAACGTATAAACACATAACTCGTTCCATTTTCTTTCTATTATCGTCTGCTGTCGCTTTCAATTTGGACCAGTCAATATTTCCGATAGGGAAGAGAGAGTTAGGTAATTCAAAATTGACATTTGCCTAGTGATTTAATGGAAGCGTTGTCAAGAGATTTAAGGTGAAACCCGAACCATGTTGATTTAAGCCTCATGGTTTGAAATTCCTAAAACAAAAAACGGGCTTTAAGTGGCATCTGTAAATTGATTTATACCGATTCTATTTGATCAGAAAACAAATTTCTGACGTTTCAAACCACTTCATGTTTGAAGATGTATTATTAAACTTTTTTTCTTTTGCGTTAAAATCGCTGAGCCAAGCATTACATTGAAATGAAAACGGTATATGCTGTGTGAAAATACGCATTTCTCTTTATAAAAGCATAAATTTGGTAAATGAGGCGCGGTTCCAATTTCACTATTTGATAGTTGTTAACGTGTATAAGCGATAAAAAATGGAAACAGCTGACCATTGAAAATGTCATATTTGGTTCATATTTTGCCGTAGCTTAAATGTTTTCTTCAAATGTCTTGTGTATTACGCCGATCGAAATTGCCTTCATCAAATCTTCTGTTTTTCATGAAAGTGTGACCAACGTTTAATATAGGAAATGATATTCAGGCACGATTGCATTAAAGCGACTTTCTTTGGGTTTACTAACACGTAAATAAACTCAGGTTATAAACATATGACGAACTAGCACTACATAAGGTAAGGAATTCACATTATTGTTGAAAGTTGGTTGCTTTAAATAATCTGGATGGATATGTTAAACGTATGAACAGACAAAACAGTCCACGAATACAATCGTAGAGGTGGAGACGATACTTGATATAAATAAATCTAAACATGTGCAAACAATATTTTCGAAAATGTATCAAAACCTATTCGAAAACATTCACTACATGTTTAATTTGAAAAACCATTAATAAAATAATGCAGAATGAAATAAATCTAAGAATGTGTTAATTTGAATTTTCAGAGGCCAATTATTACCTTTACGTTTATACATATAAATTGAAATAAAACTACTATTTATGCTTTCACCTCTTTACATTAATGAAACTGTTAACCTTATGTTTCGATCATTATTTAAATCTTTGGACTAAAGAAAACAAATGTAGTGTATATTTTCCTTTAATTCATTCCCAAATGCATTTTTATGACTTTTCCAAATTGAAGGCAATAGCAGAAGAGAAAATAATACGACGAAAGAAAATTGTTGTGATATTCGTTATAAACCATTGTGACCAAATGATAAACAGCTCATTGCTAACAATATGTTCTTTTCTCCAAGAGATGATCAAGTATATTTTACCGAAGATGAGACAAAGGAATGCTTTATGGAGTATGGTGTTAAATCAAGAACCATTCGATATTGCCGCCTTTGATAAGAGTTATATACTAGACCAATTTTTCGTTCCCGGGAGTTGAAAACTCCTTAATCATCGTAAAGATTGGTTTCACTTGGTAAAAATTAGTCCGTTGATTGATTTATCTATCGAATAAACCAGATAAATTAGACGTGCATTGCAAAAGGCTAACAGTATGGCGTCTATTCGAAGCGCCGTATCAGAACAGAATGACAAACAGTCCTTGTTAACAAACCAGAAAAAAATCATCACCCTTTGAGATGGGATTAACCCATTACCAATCAATATCGACATTTGAACAGACCACTCGCGAAACCATTGTGGGAAAATGTTTTCTGCCATAACAGAACATAATTTTCAATTTCATCCCATTTTAAATGTCTTCTGCAAACTCTTTCAATTTTGGACAGTTGAACAATTTGGCGTTTGGTAAAGGGTTAAATGTAATTTTTCACCAACCTGGAGCGGTCATGCTTAAAGGCGATACATGTCGCCCTGTATGAGTCCGTGCTTGAGGTGTAGACTACATGTAATACGTGACTACATCTTTTGTAGACATACGATTCTATACATAAGATGTGAGCTGTATACACTCAAAGCTTCCTTTGTATTGCTTGGTAGAAATCATTGTGATATAACCAGAAGTTTCTTCTTTTGACAAAGTGGTTTCTTAGTTAAGCCATTGTGTGCATTCACAATAAACCCAGTTCATCTATACCCTGAGTTCGGTGTATTGTCAGGCTGTTACCCCTTTGTGTTTGTCTTAAGAGATACGTCCTTTGACAAAGTGGTTTTAGATAGGTTCTTTTCTACATTTACAAATAACCAAATTCATTCATAACCCGAGTGGTATGTTGACAGACTGTTACATACCAACCCCTTTGTGATTGTTTCACGTGATTTAATAGTGCACATATAAATTATAGGATATGGAGGATTAATTGTAGTTTATAAATAATTTAAATATATTGAACTGCTTATCAACTTCATCTATTTTTAAGAATATATTTTAGTAAGCTATGTACTGTGACACAAATGGTACAATGGCTAACCCGACCTTGCCATGCTATATCACACACATAATGCTAAATACAATTCAATAGTAAATCAGTTTTTTGGTGGGTGAAGAGATGAGAACATAATTGTGCCGAACCCCCGATATTGGTTAGGCGCTGTTTTAACAAGGCATAGCACGATACACGCATACAATCATACAGTTACCTGTTGAACTTGTAATAAATTTCACTGCATCCTTAAAAGGACTATCTCACAGATTGAAAATTCAAAGTTCTTCTAAAATAACATTGATTTCTAAAGTAACATAAGACTAGACTTTTATGACATTGTAAATTCGAAAGCAACAGCAGCCAACGAATTTTAGTGCTTCTTGGGATCTTTCTATAATGTAAGATGGAAAACATTACGACAAAAGGATACATTGGCCAAAATGAGCAATATTCCCTGTTTGTCATAGAGGTTTCATAAGTCTTCTTCAGCCAAAGTGACAATGTTTGGTATAATGGAGGAAGTAAGTTAACCCTTATAGTGCTGGAACCAACTTCATGTTTGTGCAAACAGGTTAAATCCCAGGCCAGCCGTAAAGGGAATTGGCGGCTGGCCTGCGCTCTAACCTGTTTGCTACTCTGAGTATCTGTCCTCACCAAAATTAAGCAGATGTTAAATGTTTTGTAAAGCAGACGACACATACACATACTTTTAGAAAATTACCCAGGATTTGAAGGGTTAAGTTAATCTCTAAGAGTAACGTTTCACCGATCTATTAACATAGGTATTGGGATTTTCGCCCGTTGCACTCGATGTCGTGTCGTTACCGGGTGTTTATAACCACTTAATCTTCGTTTATGTCATCACGAAATAACAAAGTTCGGGACTCGGCATGTGTAAACAGTCCATGCTGTTCGAACTGGGTTTTCCCTCAGACCTTGTCAGCGCTGTGGGGCCCCAGCTACTGAATTTCAAAATAAACCACATAAGCACTCCCCAGCACCATAATTGATTCCGTTGCGCTTAAAATTTGTCCACAGCTCTTTAAATCTGACACAGAGGCAGTCTACATGCTTCTAACATTGCTTTGTACATTTGGTTTAGGTTTAAAACAGTTATTTCTATCATTTAATTAAAAAAGGTTTCTAGTTACTAACCATTTTGGGATGCATACTTAAAAAGAAATTGACAGGGGGAAGGAAGGTACCCGCTATTATGCCAGACTTCCCTCCCACAGTACCAAGCACCCAAGCGTCTTAAAAACAATTCTGGAGAAGACCTTGTTTCCAAATATATTCACTATTAGCTTTCTGTGCCGCACGTGTTGGAATGACTATCATGAAAATGATTAGTCCTTACGAGTTCAATATAAGTCCTATGGTTATTCTTTATGTAGGTTATCTATCCATTTATACCATAGGGAGAGTTAATTTTACATGCTTGCGAGTTTCTTCCCAATGGCATGATGTAAATAGTAGTGTTCATAGTTTTATACTTACGCCACAAGCTGCTTTTAGTAAAAGCCTCACTAAGTATGGGTTGGAGTGTTTTTGGCGTTTTCAAGAGTACGTTAGTTAGTAAATGATAATTCTACATCATATAATTGACGATCAGCTGCATATCTTTCTACGGTGAACACAATTGTTTTGTCGAAATGAATACAGTAGGACATTTATACTTCGAACCTCTAATTGCCGAATTTCTCATTACTTCGATATAAATTAGAGGTTCTGACCCATGTGTCCTTAAACTCATTGTAAGTGGCCTTCTGTACGTCGAGATTCCTTTTCTCGAAGTTGTATATGTGTCAAATATTTCTTAGCAGTCCCAGTTACATTTTACCTGTATGTTCACAGCTCCATACTCCATGAAAATATTGATCGACGTAGGTCTCAGTACCTGTTATCAAATCGGACAAGCTATTGATGCAGCTAGATGATGGCATGTTGGCAAAATAAGAATTGCTAAACCATTGCAGAAGGCACTTACAGAACCAACGATTCTGACTCAAATGCGATTCTATGGTTATGAAGTTAGCAGCTTGGGCATAGTATCTTGCAGTATGGGTAACAAGTACCAGGATAAATGTCATGCTTGCTTGCTGTCGATTTAGGAATTAAATACTGGTGGAAACTACAAAAACCTCAATTCAACACATAATGCATCGTAGTTAGATATACGTTCAGTAGCTATTTGTCATTGAATATTATACCGCAATTCAAACACGGCATTGTTTCAACGACATTTTGAATTGACTTGCAAATTGAGTCATGTGCGAACAAGCAGCTTTAAATCAAATCCACTGCATATAGAACCAATCTCGTGGCAACTTGTCAAGTAACATTCAGCCCCTCGTCCACTGTGACATGGTGAGCTGTTCTGTATGATTGACAGACTGTTGATAGCGCGACAGATTACACCGGGTCGATGATTTATGTTCAATTAAGACGTATACAAGTTCAATTATCCATTAGTCATCGGTTTTCGCGCTCAATATGTTACATCGTGTTCGATCTTGTATGTATGTATGTAGATGAGTCTAGTTTTTTATACCAGCAATTTGGCTTTGATTGTAACGAATTACATTAACGTATGGGGAAATGTCCTTTGGCAGGACAGGGAAGTCGTTACATAACTCTGAATACATGTTGACACGACATTAAACCTAGTATAAACAAACATACAAAGTGTATTGATTTTAGTTTGTTTTCCTTTACGCTTCCAACTGTTTTGATACCGTTCGAACGAAACTAGCTATTTCTACGGTTTTTAATGTTTGAACTTACATTTTTATCATATCAACACTATTTCAGGTATATTATTTCACTCATACTAGATGGAGAATGACCCATATCTTAACTATAAAATAGTGTAAATCGAATGTTTAGTTAATCAGCCGTTAAAAAGTTGCATTTCACATTGATGTTGTACTTTGAAAATGTGTTATCCACGTCTATCCGATCTAAGCATGTCGTTAAAGAGTTGCATTTCACATTGATGTTGTACTTTGAAAATGTGTTATCCACGTCTATCCGATCTAAGCACATGCTAACTACAGAATGAATTCATACCGATTACCGTTTACCATTTAGTGCAAAATAAAGGTCTGAACCTGTGACACTAACGGCTTTCCTGGATTCTCCAGTACTGGGCTCTACGTTCTGCATTAACAGTTTGCTTCATCTTCTGCGTTTGCCATGTTTTCTTTCATTTAGTTGTATTTTTTATCTGTTATTGTTTATAATAAAGGCATTGTCGTCGGTAAAAGTCTTGTGCCAAGATTACTCTATTAAGTTACGTTTATCAGACGCTGCCTCAGCTATTCTAGCTTTTGATGGCCAATATTCGAAGATGTTCATTATTAAAGAAATGTCTTCGCGCATTGCAAATTTCTAGTCTAATTTCGAAAATGCTGCTTAAAAGATGGCTGAAGAGAAAATCTGTTGACAGATTGGTTCAACGCACACGTACAAATCACTATCTAAACAGTTTGTTGACGATTGAATACGGCGGGGCTTGCGTATTTACCATTCAATGATAATCGAGAAACGATATCTATATTGAAATTAAAAGGAACCCTTCGTTCTCAACATGGGTTCTCCAAGTCTTTAATACCACAGTAAAATTTGCATCTCACTGTAAACCAGCCGTGCCCCTTAGTTAAAACATATTTAATTTACATGATTTATGACGGAATCTTGAAGCTGATTAACGTCACTCTAGATAACTGATTCCTGACACAAGATCAGTACTCGCGCCGAGTTGTGGGTTAGTCCCGGTATTGTTAACTCGCCGCTATCAGGTATCGAACCCGGGACCTTTGGTACCACAGGCTCACAGTCCATCACTGCAATGCTGTCTGCCATCGCCCCTTATATTAATTTGGTTCGGGAGAGTAAAGTTATTACATTTCTCACCCTTACTACTCTACTGCATACCCGACTTGACAAATACTATTCAAGGTGTTTGAAAAAAATCATTTAGAAATGCTACATTTTTCTTTTAACACTGAGCAACACTAAGTAACTGTATCAATTTCGAGAAGCAGTTGTTAACCCCTATAGTTCTTGAACCGACTTCATGTTTATGCAAACAGGTTGGATTACATGCCAGCCGCCAAGCAAATTGGCGGCTGACCTGTGATCAAACCTGTTTGCTATTCTGAGTATCTTTCCTCATAAAAAATTAAGCAGATTTTTAAGGTTTTGGAATACAGACGACACAAAAATCTATTTTTAGAAAAGTACCAAGCATTCTATGGGTTAACTTTGAAAAAGTACTGTACAATACTTTGGGAGTATGGTGCTCACATGACTTTCAACCAATCATATGTTTACAAACTATTATTTCAAAAATAGCCTTTACCAAAACCATATTAGTTTTACCATATTAGTTCACTTATAAGTCATCCATCGCATTGATTGTAAGCGTAGACTTCAGTTTCTGAAGCCTTCATAAATCGTAAACATATGAAGTCGGCCTGAGTACTGGTGTAATATACAGGAAGCAGTCATCGACAGGGACTTTATTAAGCTACAAGCTTCAGTCATAATCCATGTTAAATAAAGTTTAAGTTTTTCAACAATTGTGAAAATAACATGCAGCCAGACTGGGACTTGAACACGGGACAGCCTTTGTTATATAAACAAAACTGAGCCATAATACGCTTTGTCGGGCCTACAGTCGATATACGAGAAATAGACGAGTTCATTATTGCAAGGAAGTATGTAGGTTTGGGCAGTGAACAAATTATTATCATTTTATCAAAATATTGAATTTGTATTTTTGACATGATGAGAAACTGTAACAGTTTAAGTTAATAAAAATATTGAGTGTTTCTAGGTTATATAAAGGTAGTTACTTTTTAGGAATAAATAAATCGGTACATGTGTTTAGACCAAATCCTTTTAATGTGTTTATGTTTAAATGGCATTATAGCTGCCATGAACTGTAATAGGTCAATTTTGACATGTCGTTATTTGACTATGGGCGGGTTCCGGTTTTTCCATAGCCTGCCTTATGTTTTAAGAGTGAGATGTTACCGCTATGTCAACAAATGTGATGAGACCTGCACTTGAAAAGGCTTTAAGTTCTTTCAAAGTCCGTCCTCAAATATTTGTTGAAAGTTAAGAAATCAATGGCGTTTGTTTTATGTGCGACAACAAGGCACCTATCAGGGAGATATCCGATGTATTCTGAGTGAAATGGTTGTCCGACGAATCGTGCCGTGGATGTAATTGCCTTTCTACCGTCTCTTTATATGTATTCATGAACTTGAATATTGTGAATGAATTGGGTTGAAGTTGGTTTGACCTTTAAATGATAGAATATAACCTCAAAGCATAAGCCAAACTACACGTATTTGCATATGAGAAAATTAAACTTAAAAAACCAACCTGCAATCAATAAGTCAGTCAGTAATAGATTTGCTATGATAATACTTATTCTTGCTGAAGGACAGCTTATGCAAAATACTTTTGAACGACCGTCATGAGAGATTTAACATCCATGCAGTAGGTACATACCTGTTTCATATCGCTATATCTGTATCTTTATCTTTATGTGCACACTTCAATACATATGCTTTGTTTTGCAAAGGCAAGCAAGTTAACGTGAATGCACACTTAACCCAACAGCAAACTTGTACGGGTGCGTTTATGTGGAAGACAAAGCATTTTCTATAGAATACACATGTTAGTATAATTAAGTTTAGGTTAAACTGACTGTTTTAACATCGATTGTGACGGAAACCTGAAACTTATTTAATACACTCTCGATTACTGCTCTCGATACTACACGAGTACTCGCACCGATTTGAGGGTTAGTCCCGCAATTTTCACCTCGCTTAACGGGCATTCGAACCCGAGACCCTCGGTACAAGAGGCCGACGCTCTACCACTGTACCACTGTCAATTACATGTGTAATTACATGTTTCTTCAGATATTAGTAAATATAATACAGTTTGTTCATTATTCAATATCTCGATTTATGTCCTTCATATGAGGTAAAAAAGAGATTCAATTGAATTGAAATTAGCTAGCCAAGCCATTAAGTCAAGCTGTAGAGAAATTGTATGAAGCAATGAGTAAAGCACACATCTCAAGCTTTCTCGTATATTGTTCAGATTCCACGTCAGAACACGTATATACCTGTTTGTAACCTCAAAGTACCGACTTCATGTTTATGCAAACATGTTAGATCCAAACCAGTCGCCAAGTAAATTGGCGACTGGTCTGTGATCTAACATGTTTGTTAGTCTGAGTCTTTCCTCATCAAAATTAAGCAGATATCTAAGGTTTTGGAAAGCAGACAACACACAAAATACTTTTATAAAACTACTCAGCATTCTAAGGGCTAAAACAAGACAACTCAACATGATGAGTTTGTATCACAGGGATAGGGGTAGGATAAAACCTAATAACGTTTGAGCAGTGCTGTATGGGCGTTTCCAATAATTTTTGAACATGCAATTTAGTATAGCCATGTTTACACAATTTCATCCGATAACCGACTCTTACCCTCACTGGCTTATGCTTTTAAAACAACATCCATGTAATGATTCAACAACATTTCGGACAAAGGATCAATATCGAAGGAAAGATATTTCGGACGCCTCTACAATCTTCGTTAGTGATCTTCCGCCCGAAATGATGCGCGACCAGTTCACAGATACACCCTTAAATTTGGGTCAGCCAAACATTGATTTGAGTGAGAATTCTCCCTCCTCCTTCATTTTGTTAATGATATGGAATTCCAAGAGCAAACATAATGCTCAAAGTATTGTACATACATGGCTTTGAAAGCAAGCCAATCCATTTACCAATCAGACATTCTAGTTTAACCCTTTCCCAAACAACAAATTTTCGACTGTCCCAATTTGAAAGAGTTTGCAGACGACATTTCAAAATGTGATGAAATTGGTAAATAATCTTCTGATAGGGCAGAAAACACTGTGGGAAAAGGAGAAATTGCTGGTTACGAGCAATTCTCCTTTTTCCACAATGTTTTTTAAAGTCGTCTGCAACAAAGTGGTCAAATGTCGTAATTGTTTGGGAAAGGGTTAATAAAATGCTTCAATGTACATGCACATAAAAATAGTGAAAGTACGATATGAGCAATGCCCCTGAAAGATAGACCGTTTTAACAAAGTATTGATTGATGAAAAAGACCATCTTGAATTGAAATTAAACCCAAAATGAAAATGAATTCCAAAACGGTATCATAAACATGATTCAAAACAATATCGAGTATTTTTCTTTGATGCCTGTTTACACAATGAATGCACGTAATGGAAAACAAATTCCGTTCTAAAACAATAATGCTAGAAACACAATAGAGTGCAATGGAACAGAAATGAGTGTCCATTGTATAAATTTCTAATGCATGTAATGTAAACACGACCAAATCAATTTTCTTCGATAATAAAAGGAAGGGCTGTATTACAAACCAAACTTTCGAATCGATTGCCCAAATTTGAATCACCGCATTAAAATCCTGGAAATATGCCACCATACACTTGTTGGACGTGCAATTTTCAAATGATCTTAAACAACATATAAGTGAGCATATATTCATCTCTTTCTGTGAACAAAGTCCTATGGACGATTTTCAAATTTGATAAAAACTCGTAAAATCTAAGAATTATTCGTGAATGAACAACCTTAGATTTTAGAAAATATTATTTAGCGGTTGTCTGTCTGCCTATCTATAAGTTAGATAAAGATCGCTCAAAACATTAAATGAGAATTGTTATATGTCTTCTTAATTAAGCCTTTTAAGTACTATCCATGTAAATATTTCTGACGAATAATCACTCAGGACGTTTGTAGAGGTATCCGAATGATCATTCGGACACCTCTAACGACATCATGCGCGATGTTACGTCTTATACGCTGCAGGAACATTAGACGACATTTTAGATCTTGAATTGGGGGGTCTAAGTTGACACACTGTTAATATATACAAGGTGGTATATAAACTGAGCATGCATTTCGATCCCAACTAGGTCACTGTATAGGTCATCTAAATAAATGAGCAACGGCTCCATTTTATTGACCTTTAAAGCGATTCATTCATGTAGTGTTTGAGAATACTGATTCAACGAATGCAGATGTGATGTGACGAAAGAGGAAATGGCTAATGATGAATATTCCCATTCTGTAACAGTATTTACAAAGTGTCATCTTTTTCAATAAAGCTCTTTAAGTGACAAAAGGGACCATATGAGACCGAAGGAGAATGTGATTACTTCGAGCAAATATTCCACTGGACACATTGTTTGCTAAATATTATCTGTTTCAACAAATTTTAATGAATAGAAGAGAGGCTTTCCACAAAGGAAACTAATCCACCAAAGACCTACTATCGAGGACAACAATGTGCAAATATTATATGAATTTGGTTCAAATACGATAATTTCGCAGTATTTCGGATTCTAATGGCTTACGAAGCTTGCAAATACGTCCGAATATCATTCGAACATATGTGTAATTTTTGTCAGCGGTTAAGCAGCCGAAACAATGCAGACTCTTTTAAGGTAGAATACCCATCCCTCCCCATTTTGAAAGTCTGTCTTTCGTCGGATTACTTCGATCGTTCTCGGTATACATCGGTCGAGGCCGAAACTAATCGGTATTATGCGAATGGTTCCGGTGCCGACCGATGTATACCGAGAATGCTCGAAGTAAACTGATTACAGAATGAGTTACAAAGTGGCGGATTATGGGTATTCTACGTTAAATTGTACTATGCTAAGACATCCCTTTTACTCGTGACTAGTGTAAACCCGTGGGAAACTTGAGGACAAAATAACCAGCATTATCGACTACATACATCGTCCGTAATAACACTCAGCGTCCAGTTAATTGAATTGACGTAATTGTCGCCATTGTTGTCGCAATACTAGAACGTTTTATGGTACCGGAAGTCGATATTAGCTTTCATCCGGCAAACGTATTGGCCGCAAATAGGTCGATTAACAATAGGAACTTTTGTTTAGGTTTAGTATATATCTTTCGTAATTACACGGAACGGCTCGTAAAGCTCTCAGAGCAGACGGCAGTATTCAACATACTTAACCCTTGAAATGCTGGATTATCTTTTGAAAATAAATTTTCGTGTCATCTGCTTTCTAAAACTTTAAATATCTGCTTAATTTGGCTGAAGAAAGATACTCTTAGTAGCAAACAGGTTTAATCACAGGCGACCCCAAAAGATGTTAGTTCAATCCACAAGTCTGTTTTAAACCAAGAGGATGGATACGCACATGTTGCATGGGTTATATCAATGAGCCGGATAATATAATGAGAAAGCAGTAACGCCAACATTGTTTCGCAAACAGCCCTAATTGTTCTATTGGGGAACTCTACTCGAATGAACCAAACATCTTTTTCAAGTCTATGCTTGATATTCTTTAGATACTCGGAGATGATATGTGCGACCATATATTGGATAGAAATTTTGTAAATTGAGTGCTATCTGGTGTGTTTTTAAAATGAAGCTCAATCCACTGCATGTGATAAATGGAGAAAGGTGTCCCACGCATAGGAATTTAACAAGTTTATGGTAAATGAAAAACTAACAATCTTTAGAAAGACTTCCTAATAATGTTGACAAAAATAGCAAATGGATTATTTCGTATTTGATATAGGTACTACGATTCGTGTTAGGAGATAACTGTATAATGATAATCGAACAGTAGCGTGATCTTAAAGTAAATAACGAAGACACTTTTCGGTGAAAGACGGACAATGTTTGATTTTAATGTAAACAGTGAGACAACTTCTCATGGAGATTATTAAGCGAACAAGTGTCTTCTTTCTAAACTTGACAGAGCTTATAAGTTGAGGTCAAGTTGACGAGATAGTAGTGTTAAATCCGCTATACACATCATTGGAAAACTCTATAAGGCATCGCGTGAATGTGTCCTCTCGTTTTAACATTTGGTACCACAATCTTTTCTCCGGACTGACTAACAGAATGTCGATGGTTCTACCTGGCTTGATAAGCCCTTATGGCGGTTGAGTATTGGGGATTTCTCTATCATAAAGAGTCGGGTGTCACAGCATAATTGAAATAATGTTGAAGCCATGTAACAACCCATATAAAATAAATAAATAAACTTCAACCTCTTACAAAGGCATTGCTGTTACAGATAATATATTTGTGTCTCTAGCACACATTTCTCTACTTTTTACATACAAATATCCAACTCATACACAGACTCATGAACGGAAATAAAAAGGAAACGCAATTTAAACTGCATGTATTACAAAGACAAACGAACGTGAGTGTGGACGAAGATGCAGGCACATGTGCAGATATTAATGTAGAGGTGTATCTAGAATTACAAGTAAAACTGAGTTTTTTTCATATCTGATTAGGAAAATGACTGATACAAAAAATAAATTCCACACCTGAGAGACCGCTCGGAGATGTTTCGATAAGACATTTCGTGATTACCCTATAAATTATACGCTACCTAATCTTGATTGACTTCAAAGATTTATCTCCTTTTAATTACGAGCACTGATTTTCCATTTCACCCTATTAATTCGGGACTGGATTCCTGAGTATTGGGTTGGCGTTAGATACAATAATGCAAGTAGTTTTGAAATCAAAAGGACATTATACTGAACAGTATTCTAGCAGCAGGAAATACCAGCGTTATTGTAAAAAACTCGCTTTGACGCCGCTTCATAGTGGGGTAAGGTAGGCTTTCCAATGATACGGCTTGACCCTTAGAATGCTGGGTTATTTTCGATAAATGGATTTTGTGTGTCATATGCTTTCCAAGACCTCAAATAACTGATTAACTTTGCAGAGGAAATATACTCAGGGTAGCAAACAGGTTAGATCACAGGCCAGCCGCCAATTACTTGGCGGCTGGCCTGGATCCAACCTGATTGCATAAGCATGAATTCGATTTAGCACTATAAGGGTTAAATTAAGTTTAAGATCTGAGAGTGTGATTAAAAGCGAATCGGGGAGGTCATGTCTAAATTGCAGCCCATAAAGTAATTGTTATCGTATACCGCGATCTAGCTTTAAAGGATTAATCGCTTGTAGAAATCTCCTATTATACATTTAATTGGTTAACGGTGGGTGATTTGCGTATGCATGTAGAACTAACTTTCCCTTTATAACGGTCCGGGTATGCCCCTTTTCATGATTCAAACTTTTCTTTTAGTTGAACATATCTTATAATAAATAGGCCCTATTAAACGCAAGGGGAATTTTCACACAATACGCTTTTCTGTTCGTTAAATATTACTGTTGATGCACTGCAAACTATGTCCTCCAAGCCACCAACTGCTTTCCAATAGTAACATAAATAATCAGTGGTTAAAGACAATACTAACTGACCACACTCTTAACAGTTTTGTTTTCGTTTTTTTTTTTTACATTTGTACAAAGAGCATATACACTGTCCGAGTTAGAAGACAATCATTCAACGATTGTAGGAATTAATCGAAATAATTGCCCGACGATATCTATGTGAGTGTATTTCAAAATATGTAAGTTGCTTAAAACAAAAAAAAGGTACAAAAGAAATCCGTAAAACGTAAAAACGACAAAAAGGGTCACAAACCAAGTCCATTTTCTGTATTTTTTCTAGAGTCCAACAATGCCTTGAGGTAAGAATACATAAGTCGAAGTCCTATTGCTTCTCTCCGCATGGGTTCAAATCCCAGTTTCGCCTTTTTGATTTTCAAAAGAGGTAGTCACTGAGGTAGCCTATCAGAAATACCATTTTCACGATGTAAATCCTACTTGATTAACCTAATTCCTCGTAGACGATGCTTCAAAGTGAGGAAATTATCGAGTAAGGAGTTAAATGGAACAGCCTGTGTAAGATATTCAGGCTGATCCGTTATGTCTCTTCACCCTTAGAATGCTGGGTTATTTTCTAAAGATAGATTTTTGTGCTGTCTGCTTTCCAAAACCCAAAATATCTACTTAATTTTGATTAGGAAACACACTCAGATAAGCAAACAGGTTAGATCACAGGCCAGCCGCCAATTTACTTGGCGGCTGGCCTTGATCTAACCTGTTTGCATTAGCGTTTAGTCGGTTCTAGCACTGTAAGGGAAAATATAGTAAGATCCTTTTGATCAGTCACGGTACAGATCTTTTACACCTTTTTGTTTATACGCGATTTACCATTGAACCAATATCCATTGTTCCGAGGTCAATAACGCCATATATGACTTTGACTTTTTGATAGTTTGGGATAATTGAACTATCTAACCCTTAACCTCGAAACGTGTTACAATCAAATCTCTGTCAGATATACATGTACATACAATTACTTACACGCGATTTTAATTGTATTTCAAATATGTTTATAGGGTGTCAAAATCAAGTGTCCGTATCGCCCACTTTTACCAAAATCCTCATCGGACAAATGAATCTTCACTGAAAATTACTATATTATCATTATTCAGACAAGTGAAGAACAAGATTTGACATTAATTGACAAGTAAATCAAAATCGGGTTCCGTCACCCGTGGGTAACGTTTAACTAAACGACTTACGAAAAATATTTGCGTAAATCAAAAAGAATAAATCTTGATAGTATCTAGAAATAAACACAGTATAGCAATATGACACATCATTGGAAGCGTCTCGGAGAGACCATGCCAATGATGTGTTACTTGCAATATTGCTTCGCCCAATATTGAAATGAGAATTATTTTTTTGAACTGACGCAGATTTTAGCATTAAATGCTTAGTACACGGTATCCTGGCCTACAACGATTCATCGCTATCTCGTGAAAAATGGTACTGAATTATTACATATATTAACATATGAGGTGCATTGTCCAAGGACACATTTCAATCATATTAGCCAAACCCGATGCCCGGTTCCCAAGTATTTAGTTTGGGAATCATGAACGCTATTTTCGCGTTTCGAATCCATTATTACATCATCATAACTTGTATACGAGGATGCATCAGAAAGTGCGCTGTCCGTCCTTAACGCTTTCACAAACAACAAATGTTCGACTGTCCCAAATTGAAGGAACTTGCAGACGACATTTCAAAATGTTATGAAATTAGAAAATGATCTTCAGATAGGGCAGAAAACATTGAGGGAAAAGGAAAAATTGCTCGTTACGAGCAATTTCTCCTTTTCCTTCAATGTTTTCTAAAGTTGTTTGCTACAAAATGGTCAAATGTCGTTATTGATTGGGAAAGGGTTAAATAACTAAACGACTGTTGAAAGATGGTGTTAGGAAAAATTGACACAAACGAGAATTTCGAGAACAAAGTTCTATACTGCGGTAAGTCTTTCGTGAAAATTAATGTCTTAATATAATATTACAATCAACACTCGGGTAAAGGGGAACGTGCACTTTTCTACACGAATAAAATGGTAGAAGCATGACTTTGTATTGTTTATAAGTGGGTAACCGACTATAGCTTTGAAGTATATTTTCAGTAGACGTGGGTTTTACATGTATTGATACAACTGTTTCTACCCTTTTTATGTGAAGTTGGGATATTCAATTATTGTTTTGTCATAACAAACACTAGAAAATTTATTGTGGAACTTTCAGCAATTCTTTCAACTGTTTCAAACCTCTATACTTAGCCTGTTTTCTTTATAGAGAAATTTATTCTATAAAAAGTAAAGAACCAAACCGTCCGCTGTATGAAGATAACAATTCGAGTCTACACCAGGAAAGCGAGGGGTTGACGTTTAAATCCGTATTACGGCTTGCTAATTTGTTTTGTAAACATTTGACACTTTGTAAATATGCTAACATGTATCCTCAAAGTCACACAGCCTTTGTTAAGTGTTAACATAACATTTTTCGTATCGCTTCTAAACGCATTTGTGGTCGCACTATAACCTCATAAGACAACATTCGTTCGTCCCCAATTCACAATTAATGTGGAATAGACCACAATAAAATAACATCATGTCGTAGTGACAAAGGCATAAAACAGACTAAGTATTGATTACTAAAAGATGTATCGTTTTTTCTAAAATAGCAACAATATCTTTCTTTTCTTCCTAAAGCCACACGTGTCAGGTTTAAAACGATATAAATCGCTGCCAGTGGTTTTTGTTTGGTTAGGATCATTCCGATATGGATCATATGAAACGAACTATTCAAACACTTTCAAATATACCACTTAGTAGAATAAAACGATACGCTCTATACCTTATAATTGATTCACGATCTGATAGGACAAACGTAAATAAACAATCATTTTTATCTGTCTTTTCGAAACACTATAGCTTTCGCATGATTTCATAAGGGTTAGCTCTCTTAATTTTTGTTCCAATCAAAGGCGAGTAACAATGTCTTGGCCGTCTTTTTAATTCAATTTAGAAACCATATTAACGACACTATGGAATCAAAAAGGGGTGTCGAATAATTAAAAGAAGTGTTAAAAGTGGCGTGAAACCGCGTTCAAAAATAAACATCATCTTATAGAAAGAATCTCTGTATAGACTACTGATTCATATTAAAGTGGCTCGGATATGAATCAATATCCGATAGGTCCACTTTTATAATGATCTGAGAATTAGAAACGCATGACGAAGGTCGTATAGAATATCAAAAACATACACTATACGTGGACCGTGAACATGTCTCAAGGACAGGGACATTTGCCAAATAGAAAACAATTATCTGTTTGTATGAAGACTGACATCACTTTCAACAATAGTTTGCTAATACTTCAGTGACAATGTGAAGACTCCATTTTGTATTATGCATTATATTATGAACAGAGGACGTTTTCAATTTCACGTACAAAGAATGTCTCTATGGCAAGCATTGCTAAGATTTCTCTTTCATCCTTACAAAACATACTTTGCTTTCATCCTTACAAAACATACTTTGCTTTCATCCTTACAAAACATACTTTGCTTACATCCTTACAAAAAATACTTTGCTTTCATCCTTACAAAAGATACTTTGCTTTCATCCTTACAAAACATACTTTGCTTACATCCTTACAAAACATACTTTGCTTTCATCCTTACAAAACATACTTTGCTTTCATCCTTAGAAAACATACTTTACTTACATCCTTACAAAACATACTTTGCTTTCATCTTTACAAAACATACTTTACTTACATCCTTACAAAACATACTTTACTTACATCCTTACAAAACATACTTTGCTAATCCTTACCAAACATACTTTACTTATATCCTTACAAAACATACTTTGCTCATACTTACAGAACATATTTTGCTTTCATCCTTACAAAACATACGTTGAGAATGATTTCTCATAGCATGTGTTGCCTACTCTTTAATATGGATCCAATCAAAGAAAGGGATTGACTCCCACATATGGTTCAGATTTGTTGTGGTTGTTGGGGACATGTTAGGCTATCCTAATATGAATTTAGTGCATCAATCCGCAAGGTACCTCTAGAACATGACGAAATCTTCTTCAAACACATACAGAACAAAACAGAACAGAACTTACATTTTCATACAAATGCAATTTACTATATTGCGTCATGTCGGGAATAAACTACGCGTCTAAGGAAATGTATAAAGCATGATACCATGGGTATTAAAGTGAAAAAGTAATTGCCAAGGACAGTGGTTAAGAATATTCAACTGTCACTCTGTGGCAACCAGTTATGTTGAGTAACGTGTCATACTTGAACATCTTGCGAAGGACATTGGTCCAGGGATAGAGTGTTGGCTTCCGAACACGACGGACGTGGGTTCGACTCCCGTGAGTAGCAGGATCTGCCTTGCTACCTTTCATTAGTCCATATTTGGCGCGAGTACTGGTTATGATCGTGGAAGCAGAATCGAGAGTGGTTAATCTAAGTTGTAAAACTTGCTTCACAATCGATATAAAATAAGTAATACTTAAGTTTAAACTAAACTTGAAAACCCCAAAATTCGTCAGTTATGAATTATGAACAATTGTAGTTCCCCTGAAACCCGATGCCAAGGAAAGTATCGATATCATTAAAAACATTTGATTTCGTTTATTCTATCGGTTTTGTAGGCTAATGTATGTGTGTTCTTCCGATATAAAGAAGTAAATGGTCAAAGGTAATCATGGCGCCATTGTTAAAGCCTCATTTTTGTTGTTAGAAAATGGTCACTTAACCCTTTCCAAGACAACAGATTTTCGACCGTCCCAAATTGAAAATGTTTGCAGACGACATTTCAAAATGTGATGTAATTGGAAAATAATCTTCTGATATGCCAGAAAACATTGTGGCTCGTCACGAGCAATTTCTCCTTTTCCCTCAATGTGTTCTAAAGTCGTCTGCAACAAACTGGTCAAATGTTGTTATTGTTTGGGAAAGGGTTAAGAAAAGTCTTATTACTTGTGTATATGTACATGGTTCCCATATTCATAACAAAAAAATAGAGAAAAACAAATAAACCATTAACTAGATGGGAATGCGTGACTTGCTAAGTACAAAAGTAAGAACAGGCGATAATTGAATCTATAAAGTGTTGAGAAAAACACAAACTTAATTTGTGGTATAATGTAGAAATCGTTATGACAAGGCAAAAAAAAACTCGTTTTGAGAAACTCCTCCATTGGTCTCAGAGGCTTGTGTAGTATGACAGAGCTCAAAGACTAATTTGGGCTTTACTTCAGGTTACGGTTTTACTGAAAATTTCATGCTAAGAAATTGCGTAAGTTTAAAACAATGTCCACCTCTTATTTCAATCTTAATAATGATAATAATATTGCAATGTAACAAATCATGGAAGCGTCTCGGAGAGTGACGTTCACATAACAATATTGTGATTTTGTTAGAGATAATTACAATGTTTATTGGTTTTGACTTACGTGGCTATTTTCCTTAAGTCTTTACCACCTGCAGACGACATTTTTTATTTGAAGCAGGCGAAAAAGCTTTATAAACACGCGAAAAACCTTTCAGTTCTGCTGTGGTGTTATGTGAATTGATTGAAAAAGTAATTTTACAAAAGAAAAATTGCTTGTGACAAGCAACAGTGCAGCCCTGTGCTGCAAAACGCAAAAATGGACGTTAGGTGTAAATGTCTTAAGTACTTTAGTAAAACGTTACCCTGTTATAGTAAAACACATAAATATGAAGGAAAATGTGACATACCTTTACCGTATCACTCAAACAATCCCAGACTCCATTGCTCTAAATGTACATGCTAACAGCACATTTGTAACACTGACCCCTGTGTATATAGTATATAGCACTAAAGCTCTACAAACTGAAAGCACATTGATCACGGTCCTATTGTATGTAGGTAAGTTATATACATGTGTGATTGTATACCTATATGTATATCACGCTAATGACAAAAGTATAGATGTATGACAACTGTAACGAATCTACAGAAATACAATCGAAAATGCACCGAAATAATTTAGAACGTTATATTACCACTCACAAGTAGATATATTCATCAGATTTCTCAAAATTTAAATTACAATGTTACTTTTTTTAGCACCAAATATTCCATTGTCGAAAATAACACGTATGTGAGTACAATGTCCAATTATCACAGTAGAGTATAGGCCTATAACTCCTGGTCACACGGTAATAATTAACTAAATCACTAAATGAATTAATCCCATGTTCACATCGCGTCTTATTCCTTGCGGGGTGAACCTCCGAACAGAAATCAGGCGCGCCTATAAACCTAATTAAGTTAATCCAGATTTAAATCAAGTTCGTTTGAGAGAAATCAAAAAGAAATTATTGAATTAAAACTAAAGATGTGAAGATCTGACACTTGGTTGACGTAATTAAATAACTGCAGAGATATTTTTAATTATAAACTACGAAGGTCTTTTAGAATAGAAGATACGCGCGTGTCCATATCGCAGTAGATGGTTTTAAATATTGGGTATTATTCGCTGTATACCCAACTATATACAAAACGGATATGATAAACACTTCCCCGCAACACTCACTTTTGGACTCTCCGATTTAAAAAAGAAATGGAAACGACTTTAGAATCTAAACAAATAATTCAATATCCCGCAGTCAGGATAGAAATATCTGTTGTATTCAACATTGGATATTTTATAAGCTGCTCATTTTATTTCTCTTTCATTTCACAATGATTTCCGATAGTGGGCTCGAAAAGACCCATACTGTTCTCGGACCTTTGTTAAGTAAAGGGTTGAACGCATTTCTAACTTTAAACCTTTCACTTATAACTGATATTTTCCGATGAAGGACAGACATATCTTGAAAGACCTCTAAAAGTGTGTAGAACTATTTTACTAACGCTCAACATTCTGACACACGGAGAATAGTCTCAAAATTGTCAGTTTATACATTTTTTCATAATTTTTTAATCATTGATTAAGTCCCTCTGATGCACATCTATTTGAATGAAAAAAATTGTTTGTATTGAGAAAGGATCGACTCGAGTAACTTTTACCCGCTTTATCGGTAATCAGATTTAGAGAATATATATGGGTAAAAAATGATATCATGTTTTGTGCGAGTTTCAATACGCCATTGAAAATCATATCGGCTGGCTGAATTGGATTGCGGAACGTTCTATTTGTTTTTACCCTTCTCATTTTCGTGCTGAGTTTATTCAAATATGTTAAGTTACGGTTGGTTTCTGACACATGTCCAATGTGGGGCCTCTTCGACAGTGCCGTATCAACAATTTTTCAGTTACAGTTATGTAACGGCTTTCCTGGTTCCACTGATACTAGGCTAGTGCTCTGAAGTGATTTGCAGATGTATGGGTGGAGCTCGAACCCGGGAACCCCGACTTCTCAGTCCACCATCTTCTTCTTTCTTCTGCCATTACTGGTCACATTCAACATATTGAATATTTTACCAGGTATGTGTGTGCGCATGATAGAGGTAGTAAAAAAAAAAAGTTAAAAGAGTGAAGTATATACAGGGTGAAGATAAAAGACTAAGATGAAGTTAGGCATAGGTGGTGGCTAGTTGGGCACGGAAGGCCTCAACTGAGCCTGCTGACTGGACTTCATATGGAAGTAAGTTCCAATCTCTGATGGTTCGTGGATAGAAGGACTGCTGGTGGGAGAGAGTGCTGGCGTAGGGGACTGCATACGAGAGGGTGCTGTTAGTTCTGCTCTGTCTGGTTGGTTTCTGTAGGTTGTTTGCTGGGTCAATGGCTATTTTTTCACAGATGATTTTGTATAGTAGAATTAATCTAGATTGTTTTCTTCTATGTTCAAGGCTGTTCCAATTGAGTGATTGTATCATGTCGGAGACACTGGAGCGGTTGTGGTAGCGGTGGTTGACAAATCGAGCTCCTCGTCGTTGGACCATTTCTATTTTTTCTATGTCGCCTTTTTCGTATGGGTCCCAAATACAGCTTGCGTACTCTAATGTTGGTCTTACCATGGCTTTGTAGGCAGTTTCTTTGGTTTTTGTAGAGGCTATGTTTAGGTTTCTTCTTAGGAAGCCGATGGTGTTACTTGCTTTATATGTGATGTTTGAAATGTGTTGGCCCCAATCGAGTGTGCTGTTGAAGGTGCATCCTAGGTATTTAGCTGAGGTGACGTGTTTAAGGGTGTGGTTATGCAGGAGGTAGTTGTGGATGATTGGTTTCCTTTTTCTTGTGATGGATAGGACCTCGCATTTGTTGGGGTGAAATTCCATCTTCCACTTGGTCTCCCAGGAGGCGAGTTTGTCCAGATCCGCCTGGAGGCGGTGGCAGTCACTGTTTGATGCTACTGTCAGGTATGCTATAGTATCATCAGCAAATAGTCTAACAGTAGATCCTAGCCCTTCCTGGATGTCGTTTATGTAGAACAGGAACAGGGATGGCCCAAGTACAGAACCCTGGGGCACGCCGGACTCTACATTGACTGGGTCTGAAAGTTGTCCATCTAGTGCAACAGTCTGGCTTCGGTCCTGGAGGAATGCCTTGATCCATCTGTTTGTGAGGCCCTGGATACCATAGTGGTGAAGCTTATGTAGCAGTAGGCAGTGGCTCACTTTGTCAAATGCTTTGGCGAAGTCCATGACCAGGATGTCTGTCTGTTTCCCAATTTCTAGGTTTTCTGAGACTTCGGATGTGAATTCCAGCAGTTGTGTTTCACAGCTTCGCATCTTCCTGACTCCGTGTTGCATGGGGTAGAGGATCTTGTTGTTTTCAGCGTGATTCACAGCTTCGCATCTTCCTGACTCCGTGTTGCATGGGGTAGAGGATCTTGTTGTTTTCAGCCTGACTCCGTGTTGCATGGGGTAGAGGATCTTGTTGTTTTCAGCGTGATTCATGATGTGGCTTGTCACAATGTGCTCCATGATCTTGCAGCATATACAGGTAAGAGATATTGGGCGGTAGTTTAACCACTGACTGTGTCATGCAGGGCCCAAACATGATTTTCGGCGTCAAGTTTTAACACTTCTTATTCATAGTCGTTTTTGTTCCGCATATCAGACTGTTTGTTGTTAGGGTTGTACATCGCGTTTTCTGTTGACGAGCAATAACTGCATTATTTAATAATGTAGTTCAGGGAAATCTTCCAGGAGTCAGCCCTTATGGGCAGTTAGGTAGGGGTTCTTTCCTGTTCAATTTTAAAACGCCATTATATGCTGTTAAGTATCCCTACCTAACAGCATATTATGAAGGCATTTTAGAATTGATGTACAGTGAACCCTCGTTTATCCGAACATGTCCGTTCCCAACAAAATGTCCGGTTTACCGAATAATCCGGACTAATGAAGCAGAGCATGTTCTTATACACATTAAGACATAAACGGTCTGTATGAGCGGTGTATACTTATAACCCTTTAGCAAACGCCAAATTGTCTTCCGTCCCAAATTGAAAGAGTTTGCAGAAGACATATCGAAACGTGATGAAATTCAAAGATAATCTTCTGATATGGCAGAAAACATTGTGGGAAAATGAGAAATTGCTCGTTACGAGCAATTTCTCCTTTACCCACAATGTTTTCAAAAGTCGTCTGCAATAAACTGGTCCAATAATTCCGTTCCCTTACAATTTTGTTCGGATTGCGAGACATCCGGATAATCGGGGTCCGGATAAACGAGGGTTCACTGTATACAAATGCCTTTATGTGATGTAAGGTAGGGATTCCGCCCTTATCAATTATAAAATGGATTTATTGCTGTTAAATATGGGGTTTTCCTGTATTAATTCTAAGACGCTTTTATATGCTGTTAAGTTAATCTACCTTTAATTATTCTAAAACGCCTTTATATGCTGTTAGTAAGTAAGAGTTATTCCTTTATCAATTCTAAAACACTTTTACATCCTGTTTAGTAAGGGGTCTTCCTTTATTAATTCTAAACCCCATTTATATGTTGTTAACTAAGGGTTCTTCCTTTATCAATTCTAAAACACCTTAATATGCTGTTGAGTAAGGGATCTTCCTTCATTTCTTCTAAGACGGTTTTATATGCTGTTAAATAAGGGGTCTTCCTTTATCAATTCTAAAACACCTTTATATGCTGTTAAATAAGGTGGTCTTCCCTTATCAATTATAAAACGCCATACGCTGTTAAATAAGGGGTCTTCCTTTATCAATTCTAAAACACCTTTATATGCTGTTAAATAAGGTGATCTTCCCTTATCAATTATAAAACGCCATACGCTGTTAAATAAGGGGTCTTCCTTTATCAATTCTAAAACACCTTTATATGCTGTTAAATAAGGTGATCTTCCCTTATCAATTATAAAACGCCATACGCTGTTAAATAAGGAGTCTTCCTTTATCAATTCTAAAACACCTTTATATCCTGTTAAATAAGGTGGTCTTCCCTTATCAATTATAAAACGCTATATGCTGTTAAGTGAGGGGTCTTCCTACATTGATGATTAAGCAGGGATGCATTATAACTCAAACCAAGCGAATGATATAACAGTTTGTGTCCTATAACGATTGCCTCATATCGTACTAGTTTCTGTTTGCAGTGCTGCTTCATTGATCGGAATATTCATTTATCCAACCATTTTGCTGTCCGCGGACATAGTCATTTTAAACCATTACCAAACAATAACGATATTTAACCACCTCGTTGCAGAAGACTCTTAACAAGCAATTTCTCCTTTTCCCACGTTTTCTTCCCTATAAGAAGATTATGTTTCAGTTTCATCACATTCTTTTGAAATGTCGTCTGCAAACTCTTTCAATTTGAGACAGTCGAAGATTTGGCGTTTGGTAAAGGGTAAACTGAACTTCGCCGTATTACAAACGTGTTTTACGAGGAAGGATGCTGACCCTACGCAGACCGTGGGACGCTCCTTTCGCCTGTCTTATTAAATTTCATAGTGTTGGAACCAATCAACTACAATTCAATTTCCCAGCATTCTAAGGGTTTAAACCAATAAAACGGGAGTTAGATGGCAAATATACTCAGCTCGAAGAACTGGCATAAACAAAACACAAGACAGTGTATTAAACTTTACTTTTTAATCAATTGATGAGTGCTACAACAAAAGAAAGCTTTGGAAGAGATTAAACTAACCGAAAAAACAAGGCAAACCAATTTCTTCAAAATAACAAACATTACTATCATGAACCTAAAAATTCTAGGTTACTGATTAGACCAAATATATCCATTCATAAACGAATCTAGTTACTTTTCTGACACATCCTGCTTCAAACTTCAAAAACGAAATGAGAGGCTAAGTTCTCTTTATCATTCTCACTTTTCCAACTACATGTACATATGGGCCGCGTCACGCGAAAAGGGGCACTCGGACATAAATAAAAACCGCTGACTCAGCTCTTTCTTAGCGCTATTATCACGACAGTTATCATTTGTATTTATTTAAAGGTAGAACTTGATGTCCTCTAAGATGGCAAACAGTGTAGCCCCAGACCAGCCGCCACGCGCGGTGACGTGGCGGCTGGTCTGGGGCTACACTGTTTGCTATGTCCGAGTGCCCCTTTTCCCGTGACGTGGCCCATATATTGAATAAGATGATAATTGCAAAGATCAAATCCAATATAAAGGCGTGTATGAATCAACATCGACGCATCAAAGTTCTTTAAAAATGGAAAAAATCACACCTTATAATGTTAAATGAAACATATATACACACTATTAATATATTCAAAAAGGAACAGTCACTTTTTTCTGACATTGTAATGTAACACATCATTGGACGCGCTTCTCCGGAGAGATGTTACAATACAATATTGTTTACATTGATGTCGAGATATTAGGGATAGTTGTTTCGTACTTACGCAAATTCTTAGCATAAAATGCTTAGATAAACGCTACTCAGTTTCAACCTACAAAACTCTTTATTAGGCATGTCGGCACTTTATGAGCCTATGGCCGATACATATACAATATAAAACATAATACAACATGCATGAAAACATGAAAAACAATTTGTAATACATATAGAGTTAATAATAATATTTTTCTAAATTAAGTTACATGTTTTCTCTATTGCGAACCAATACTTCCTAATCTTGATTCGCATTAGACAAATTAATTATATTATTTCTTAATACTAAAGATTCCTTGATAAACTTACATTAATTCATTTGTATCTTAATCTTTGAAGAAGACATTATGGATAAAAATAATGTTAATGAAGGAAATGTGCAATTTAAATATTTAGTTCTCAAATTTCTATAGGCTGTGGATATATAAGTATAAAATGATATTCAGTTTCAACTTGGTTCTGTTTACATACTTCGCAATATCTTACCTCCTTACTTGACTTTATACATATTTTATTGCCATAACATTTTACAAAATAAACATGTACATTCAATAAAATAAACAAGTAATAAGGCAAAAGAGTTTGGCCACAAGTTCTACCAACTTAGATTCGGCCATCCCCTTGGCAGGTATTTACATATTGTAATTATCAAGAATGTTTTCATATGTACAATCTATTTGTTAGATTATTAATTAATGTTCCGGTAATTTTGGAAAAACATCTTTCCTCCCTATTAATTTTAGTGTATCTGCCTGTTTCTATTGCTAATTCATGGTCCGAAATACGTAATTTTGTTAGTAAAATTCTTTGCTTATCATTCTTTACATTTCTCAAGTATGGTTCAATTTCAAAATGTTTTTTTTAAATTTTTATAGTAATGTAATTTCCTGGAATTTGAAATATCAGAAAACCATTTCTGTATAAACTGGTCTCTAATACGTTGTTGTATCAAAGGAAAATAATTCTGGTTTGAGTTAAAATCTGTCCATATAAAATTCAGTCCTAAATCATTCAACTGCTGTCTTATTTTGTATTCCCAAGAGGATTTAAAATTTAAAAGATGTGTGCAGTTATCCAAATATCTATCGTGTAAGATCTTAATTGGAGTTCGCTTAATTTTAAGCCAATATTTAAAAGATTTTTCAATACAAATTAATGACAAAGGAAATCTTCCCAGTTCACCAAGGACAGCATCATTTGAACTTTGTTTACGAACACCTAAAATAATTTTGCAGGACTTTATGTGCAGAGAGTCTACTTGTTTATACTTATATATACCCCATACTTCCTATCCATATACTAAAATTGGAACAACTAGTTTATCAAATAAAGATAATTTTGTCTTAATATCCATTGGTATTCGTTTAAAAAGTGCTAATAAATTGAACATTGCCTTTAAAGCTTGGTCATGTAAGGATTTAACAGCTAATGCAAAAGTACCTGTTTTAAAAAATCTAACTCCTAGATAGCAAAAGTTGTCAACTTCTTCAATTCTTTCACCATTAATAGACCATTCGAAATTATGTTGGCTACGTTTTTCAAATACGCATATTTTTGTTTTATTAACGTTTATTTTAAGATCCCATTTGCTCGAAAAAGTGAATATGCTGTCTATTAAAGATTGTAAACTATTACTGTCCGTTGCAAAAACAGCTATGTCGTCTGCAAACAAAAGCAGATATATTGTAAGTATATTACTGTCATCTAAGGTGAGATTATTAAAATCAATATTGTCGCTTATATCATTCATAAAAAGTAAAAATAATATCGGTGAGAGTGGTTCCCCTTGTTTGAGACCGAGTACAATCTCGTAGAATTCCGACAAATCATGATCAGAGGGTACTTTGATACATGCCGATACCTTGCTATAAATACATTTTAAAATCGTAATAAATCTTGTACTTTCACCCAATTGAATAAGTTTAAGCCAAAGTGCATCTCTGTTTATTGTATCGAAACATTTTTCAGTCATGCAAGTGTGATCTTCTTGGGTTCAGACTTCCATGGATCATGAAGCAGTAAGAAAACAGCTTACTGATAACGTTCTAAAACTGCAGGCAGCTATCATTTCAAATTACAAAAACAAATCAATACCATAGTAATATAACATATTTCTTAGTCTTTGATTGCTAAGAAAGTAGAAACTATACTGCTATCTTATAGAGGCAAGTGACAGCCATTGATTGAACCATTTAATAACCATGATTCAAATGCATATGCATATATATATATATATATGCATTTGAATCATGGTTATCGGATGGTTAAATCAATGGCTGTCATATGTATACATAAGCACATATGCATATTCATGAATAAGCATAATTTTTTTTATGTATATACAATATATAACACCAAACCAGTATGCATACACACACATACATACATAAATACAAACACATTATTAGTTTGCTCATCAAATAAGGTTTGCTTGTAGAATTCTATGTGGCATGATAGCGTTATTTACAGTTTCTTCAATAATGTTTACACCATTAGTTGGCAGACAGTCGTTGATGATTCTATGAGTCTGTATTACCACACTATAAAGCAATGGTCATGAAACGTATAAGCTAAAAACACAATATTGTCAAAGAACATGAATCCAAAATTGTTGTTTGTTTGTTTATAAGGGTTTCATATCATGTTAACAGTATATTAGTCATCACCAATAAACTGTTCATAATAAAGGAACAGGAACGCCTGATCACAATAAATGAACAGGAACGCCTGATCACAATAAATGAACAGGAACGCCTGATCACAATAAATGAACAGGAACGCCTGATCACAATAAATGAACAGGAACGCCTGATCATATCTAATGTACAGGATGTTCAGGGTGCATGTTAGCCTTGCCAGATCCTTAGTAACATACCGTTTGTTGGTTAGGTATAAGTACATTCATGGAGAAGAAAAGTATATATAAAGCTGCCAATCCAAGTAATGGATTTGGGGCAAACACGGTTCTGGGGCTATGATCTGGCATCAACAGTCTGTACTGGTATCATTTGAAGTATACGGTGGTGGTTTCCAATAAATGCTGCTAGCTTCCATGTGATGCCTTTTACAAGTGCGATGTTACAAGCTGCTGATCCAAGTATAAATATCAACATTTCATGAAGATGCGATTTGGCAGAAAATCCTTATCAATCATTTTTGAAAAGTTTTTTTTTATTACATTACACAAAAATTCAAAATAAAAAAAAAATGTTTCGTTTAACTCTGTCGTTACCAATTCATTGGTAAGGTAGGGTGCACTAATTTTCTTTTTTTTTAATATGGGTTTTACATCACATCAACATTATTTCAGTTATGTACCGATGCCCGACTCTTAATGATGGAGGAAGAGCCCATACTCAACTGCCCACAAGGGCTGGTCAAGGCGGGTAGAACCATCGGCATTCCGTAAGTCAGTTGGGAGACTGCCTCTCATGAAAATCCATATCCCTCTCAGGATTTGAACCCACGCGGAGAGGGGCCATGTGATTTCAAGTTCTGTACTCTAACCACTAGGCCACGGAGGCCCCTTTAGGGTGCACTAAACAAATCCCCCTCAACCAATCTTATCATGACATATAATTATGTTTCTCCTTGCCATGGCCTTATCCCAACAAAATTGATCTTATTTGTGAGTTTCTATTGTGAATACAAGTAAATATTAAAGTGTATGTAAAGTTGTTCATGCCTTAGTTTCTTTCATATGTCATAAAAACTATAATAAAAAGAAAGAAAAACGTGATTTATACATTCCAAATAATTATTATATATGTAAGCTTCAACCCAAATTAAACACTTCTTTCTACCTTTTAACAAAATTAAATATAATTTTTACATAATTAATTATAATTAGTATATTACCAGCCCAATAGTCAGATTTGAAAGACCTACACTTGACAAAGTCATGAATTAGAAAAAAAACATATGATCTGAGGATAAAAAATGCTTGGATAGATTTTTTCCTATCAATTTTATATCAGAATTATCAGTTTTCTAACAATTGTTGAAAATCATATTGTCTCCTGATTATATTCATGGACTAGAGTGATATATAATTATCAATTTTCATTCGGAACATCTCGGCATTTCTGATCAGAATTGTATTCAGTAAAATTTATTTGACACCTGGCTCTAAAGCTGGAAATATGCACTGGCCAGGGCCACAAGCTGATCAAATACATTCATAGCCTGACACGGTGTCCTAGCCTGTGCGTATACCTCGCACTTGTGCGGGTATACCCACAGGCCTGGACCCCGTGATAATATATCCATAGCTTACGACATGAAGGTTTTTACTGAACCCTCTATTCTCCTTCTACAGATTGGACATTTTCTCAAATGAGGGGAACAGCTCTCACAACAAACAAGATGTCCACATGGTAATAATGTCATATTAACTGGTTTGTCCATACATATTTTACATGTCTGCATCTCTCGTAGTTTCTTGTTCTCAGCTTTCAATGTCGATGTGTCTGAAATAAAACAAAAGACGAAAGTAAAACTGCGATGCTTTTGCTTTCCCCTTTTAAAAAAGTGATAGCTATTGTAACCATTTTGCAGCATCTTTTTAAATGGTGTTTAAGACCATATCAACAATTCTTCAGTTATGTAAGGACTTTGCTGGACACTTTGAAGTGACTTGCCAAAAGTCACTCCCACCAAACAAGAGGTGTAGGTGGGGATTGAACCCGGGAACGCCAAGTTCTAAGTCCGCCACCTTAACCATTTGGCCATGCAGGACCCTTTGAAGCCAATGTATTGATGAAATTGATAACCATTCAAACCAGTGTAACAAAAGGGAAAATTGCACAAAAATTAGCAAATGCTCATTTTGTTGCATTGTCAACATAAGTTGTCCATGAGACAGTATGCTCATCTATTCAACAAAATGTTGGAGAGTGATATAGGTAAGTGAATGATGATTTGTTTGTTAAAGATAAAGTTGAATGCAAAACTTTAACCCTTTTGATTTATTGAAGCAGAAAAAGGTGTAATCCCCGTCCCAAGATGATTGAATTCAATTAACCCATAGAATGCTGAGTATTCTTCTAATGGTAGATTTTTGTGTCGTCTGCTTACCAAAACCTTAAATATCTGCTTCATCTTGATAAGGAAAGATACTCAGAGAAGCAAACAAATTAGATCACAGACCAGCCACCAAGTTACTTGGTGGCTAGCCTGGATCTAACCTATTTGCATTGGCATGAGGACAGTTCCAGTGCAAAAAGGGTTAAAACATTAATAAGGGTTAAAACAAGGGTTAAAACATCGGTACTCACCTTTTTCTGTCGGTTCTCCAGCAGAGACCATTTCCCTGCTATTGTTTCCTTTTATAGCCATGGCTCCGCCTTCAGTTACAACTTCTTCTACCACACTCTCACTGACCTTCTCCTCATTTGCATCGGCCTCGCCTCCATTGTTGCCAGCCCCTCCTCCTTTACCTTTCTTCTTTCCGTTTTTCTTTTTCTGCTTACCAGAAGGCTGATTACCTTGACCATTTGCTCCTGTAATTTAAGGATAAATACTTATCTTTCCACTTATCCCTTTAGATAACTTGTTTCCTGCTTTTTACCAATCTCCTAAGCAGAGCTATCGTCCCCCGGATACTACCTCTGCAACGGGCTCACGCCATCTTTGCCACGAATCGTGGCAAACTCTGTAATATTGCGATCCAAACTGTTCTATGCATACATTTAAGTAAAAAATATATGAATAAGGCAAAACTACTTTTACTTTATCCATACAGTAGACCTTGAATATGTATTTCACCGATTCTTGCTAGAACTATTGTAAAGCCTTTTTACGCTATTGAAAATCAATCCGCGGAATGTTTACATCTTTGGTCTCCCGCTCGAAGAATAATATTAGTCTTGGGTATCGGACAGCTTGGATACCAGTGATGTAAACAAACACGAGGTAGAAATTGGGAACGATGTCTTCACTTTAAAGCTGTGATTTTTAAAGATTTCCCTACCTGCAATTATCAACTTCAAAATACACGATATCTTTGTCTTTTGAAAAAGCAAAAGCTTCGTAGATGGCACATTCTTATCATCTAAATGGACGCAGATCTCTTCAAAATGATGTTTAGAAAACTTCCACGAATGTATGATACCAATGAGTTGTCGCTTTTAAAAAAGTACTGTACTTCCAAATAACCCACTAATAAGCTTCACATGCTATGAAATGAGAGCTGAATTGGTTAAAAAAGGGTTGCAGAGAAAACACTATATAATGGCTGCCAGTGATTGAAACAATATGGATATTTGGATGATGTGTTCATGGTTTATGGGGCCAAAGGAAATGCATGAGCATAGAGATAAAGATGAGAGGAAAGAACCATGATGAATAAACTGCAAGTACCTTTTTCTAACTATGCTTGTTTTTTTTAGTATGTGATTCATAATTTACTAGTAACTTTATGATGTATGTATGCTCAGACTTTGTGCAAAAGATTAGACAAACCATTAATGATTATGAAGAAATAAGAAAGCTTTACACTCTTGGTTCTCCCTTTTTAAAACTGCAACAGCTGTCAATCTTCGCATGGGGGGGGAGGGGGATGAGGGGGAGTGAGGACCCGGTTATGGTTGTTTTAAATGAGGACCCAGTTATTTTAAAACGGGTCAATGGATCGTGAAAATTTATGCTTGATTAAGTACACTTCGGGGGTTATTTTATCAAAGTGGTAAAACCTCCAACAATAATGAGCAAAGCGCCATAGGAATAAAACTAAAATGATTGACAGATTGTCAAGTTATATCAAATCCCTTTATCATATAGTTCATATAGTTTTTGAGCCAGATTTTGGTTATGTTTTCCCTCCTTTAGATTATTTTAGTTGTTAACAGCTATGAGTACATCAAGTACTTTGTGGTAGACTTATTACTAATTACAATGATGTATTCGGGATGATGAGCTTTCAAACGATAGGGCATCCCCTGAACAGCCTTTAACCCATTATCCATTTTCCGACTAGTGTAATGATTATCATATTTTTATGTTTGACATTACATACATTTAGTTCATACATTTCTATACGTATTAATTTTATCATTATTTTATTCATTAATGCTTTGGATAAGTAGGGCTCTATGACGATAGGGCTGCTCCTACACAGTCCCAGAACCCTACATCCAGTTAACATTAAATCATTTAGTACATGTTTATCACACATTAGCACAGATGAAAGATAGGGCATCCCCTACACAGTCCAGACCCATATGTCATATATGTTATATTATAGTTGATTTAGTGGACAATGAATGGTGCAGTCTCTGCGCAGAAGAGGCCCCTATGCTCACATATAAAGGACAAACAGATATACTGTGAAATGTGTTACAACTTACTTTAATACTTATTAATCATCTTATTCGACTTTTTTTCAAACCGATTTCTACCCTTTTCGACGTAACAAAATGTTATCTTCAGTTGCTTACTATTTGAATAAATTCACAATTCATATCTGAGAGAGTTGGTTGGTGCTGCTGTTAATTGTAATTTGAACATAACATTACATTTAGTCTTTCAATTAGTTATTATAAACCTCTCTTATGAAAAAAAAATGGTAGAAAGAACTGATAATTTGACATTGGTCAGTTATATGATTCTTTTCTTCTTCCCATTACTGAGCTGGTCCTCTAAGGAACGTATGTAGTGTATAGGATGATCTAAAGTACTTATTCTAATGAAATTTGATAAATGAAGAGTAACAATCCAGTTTTCATATTAGATTTTCACTCTACTTGTTTAGATAATTTGAATTTTACATACAGATATAAGATAGTTGAATGAACAATACTCATGCTTTGAATAAAAATTCATCATAGTTTTTATAACTGCTAAGCAATGTCAAAACAATTGTGACCACAGTTTATTTCTTAAGTTTCTGTCATAAATACAAATAACAAATTCACAATAAGTGACTAAATGATGAATGCAGGGAGCATCCCCAGATATGATTATAATTGCTTCTTAGTTTTCAAACAGTTTGAACTGCTTGTTAATAGGAACTTAAATGACAGATTGTAAGAGGTTTCTTTTTATAATTCAAATTTTTTTTTAATGTTCTCTATGAATAATCTTAATCTTTTAAGACAAATATATACATGTATATATCATTACAGCATACAACAATCAAATTCTTTAAAAGACAAGTTCATCATGAGATAATAATGTTTAATGATATTATGATGAAATATTGTATTAACAAATTACTGATCTGTTGTTTGTTAGAAACATTGTCTATTTGATTAATAATGGTTTGCATTCATTTTATTTCAAGAAAGATGATGTCAGTACAGTGTTCATAAAAGTTGACAGCCTTTCAACCATAAATATTATTTGCTGTATAAAATTGAAAAGTAACTAAAGTAAAATTACTCAACCAATTACAGTGCCACTTGAGGATCACCAAACAAATAGAAACAGTGTCCATTATGTGCATCATCAAAGTATGATTGAAGAATATGGTGTAGGTGAAGAGATAAGATAGGAACTTTCTTACCAGTAAAACTAGGTAATGAAAAGCTGTGTTTGATCTAAATAAAATAACGCTTGGATCTGTTCGATGAGTTAGATCTGGTTGTTAATAATTCATTTGTTCGTTCTAATGTCTCAAATGAGTACCCACAACATAGGATTTAAAGAATCAATAATGGCTGAATACGCCTTTTATTTGGACATCTGCTTCACCCATTCCTCCATGTAAAATTATTGACTTGATTAATTTGAAAGCAAAAGCAGATGTTAGAAAATGGTTTTAAAGCAACTAACTCAGAGAGTTGTGTTTTGGGTGAAATAAACATTAATAATTTGATATGAAAAGGACAATCTCACAGATTGGGATCTTTAACTTTTAAGAAAAGATTGTCATCTACATTTGAAATGACAACACATTTTCTAAAGTAATATAAGACTAGATTATTGAAAGCTTTCTAACCCCAATCTTAATTATTTAGAAAAGATAAAAATCATTTATTTTGCAGATATCATAAACCATTTAAACGGGTGTTTCTCTAAACAACAATCTAAACTTAAAAGACATTTAACCATTTTGTTGCAGACTACTCTGGAAACATTGTGGGAAAAGGGGAAATTGCTCTTATCGAGCAATATCCACTTTTCAAGCAATGTTTTCTGCATTATCAGAAAATTATTTTCAATATCATCACATTTTGAAATGTAACCTGCAAACTCTTTCAATTTGGGACAGTTGAAAAGCAATTTTTCCTTTTCCCACAAGGTTTTCTGCTCTTTCTGAAGAACATTTATCAATTTCATTACATTTTGAAATGTCGTCTGTAAACGCTTTCAATTTGAAACAGTCAAAAATTTGTTGTTTGGGAAAGAGTTAAACAGTTTGCATTATCAACAGTATACACTGTAAATGTTCTTTATAAACATTCTAAACAGTTTAGAATGGTATTGGAAAGCTGTCAATAATCTAGTCTTCTGTTACTTTAGAAATTTATATTTTCATTTTATTGAAAGAAAACTTCTTATTTTAAATTGTTAAAATCACAACATGTGAGATAGTCCTTTCAAATGAGTTATTGAGGCTTAACAGTATGATTTATGGGGCCCTGATCTATGTCTACTTATCCTAATAGTATTGTCAAGGTCTGAACTGACTGAAGGAAGATTTAACCTCGAAATGAAGAGGAATGGTGCTATTTGTTGTTGAGAAGGTCGCCAATAGTCTTAATTTATTGGATTTTCTTGAGAACGTTTCATTCTGACTGACGACTCATTTGTTAAACTACGTGGATATTTGATTTGTCTTGGAGAATGTATTATCTAGCTGTCATTCACTTTGTTTTGATCGAGGTGGCGGGTTTCGAGTCGTATGGAGCGCCGCCTCAATTCTACTCAATAAGCTGTTACGCTTCAAATGTAAGCTGTTTTGTGTGTAAATAAATGTCTTTATTCTATTTTAACTGTCCTATCTTATCTATCTTTATATTGTGATACGACTAAAGAGACTTTCGTCTAACTTCTCAATTGATCTGAGCGTCAGTTTGGAGCTCGCTTTTTGCAAGCCGCTAGATGCAGTATACTACTACACCCCTACACGTCAGTTTTGGCCACGTGACAATGCCGGAAAAGTGGGACTATTTTCTGAGCCCGTCACAGAGATAAATGTGGGAGCGTAGCGGGAACCAATTTACTCTGGTAGAGATTGGCTTTTTACTGGAGCCATTTTGTTTCACAAGATAGACAAAGGGCAGCCTATAAACTCTTGAGCGATTTGATTGGTCAGAATTCAATGTTCCAAAAGACAACCACAACAAAATGAACAATTATTTCCCCTGAATCATTGTTTTGAGATAATCAAAGGAGATAGCCCTTTATCCGGCCTTTTATTCATCCACTTTTTTGCATCAATAGTTTTGTCAAAACTTCAATTTCAAATCATTTCGACCAACATTTAGTTAATGGAAAATTCGTCTTATGTCCAACCATTTATTTACTTTGAATCGGCAAAAGATCATCTCTATGGACAGTATGCTTTTTTCATTCTGTTCTTTACCTTGCAGAATTCCGCCAGATATATCTGTAATGTACTGGTCTCTATTTTTGATAGAAGAGGGACCATTTCCGAGTCTATCCCTTCACACATTACCAAACAATAGCGACATTTGACCAGTTTGTTGCAGACGACTCTGGAAAACATTGTGGGAAAAGGAGAAACTGCTCTAAACGAGCAATTTCTCCATTTCCCACAACATTTTCTGCCTTATCAGTAGATTATTTTTTAATTTCATCACATTTTGAAATGTCGTCTGCAAACTCTTTCAATTTGGGACAGTTGAAAGATTTGGTGTTTGGTAAAGGGTTAAGGCATTAACGACTTGTTAATATCAAAAGCAGCACCAGGTGATACATAGAGTTCTACATTGCTTCAAGTCTACCTGTTTGTGACCAATATGTTGTGATTCATATCAGAGGACCAGTAGATTTTCAAGTGCTGCACGTATGTGAGGCACTTACTATATCTTGCACTGAACCCTCGATATGTTTCTTTGATAAAAAAAATGTCAAAATCACCAAATAATATTTTCTATAAAAATGAAATCAGTATGAAAGTAAGAAAATAAATGCCAATGTCTATCAACCCTTTACCATACACCAAATTTTTGACTGTCCCAAATTGAAAGTTTGCATACGACATTTGCGAATTGTGATGAAATTGACAAGCAGTCCCCTGATAGGGCAGAAAAGATTGTGGGAAAAGGAGAATTGCTCATCCTTGTCTCACTTGTTTTCCAGAGTCGTCTGCAATAAACTGGTCAAATATCATTATTGTTTGGTATTGGATTAAGTCATTCATCAGTTTGTCTTAGCCAAGGACCTGTTAAACTTTGAGCCTCTAAATGTAGAAAAGTTCCTTCCCTTTCCTTGACATTTAACCCTTGTTAAGGATCAAGAGAAGTAATAAAGAAGTTATCATATTAGTCAAAGTACACCTCTGACCTGGACACCCCCAAGTATAAAAATACATTGTATCTTCAATCGTCTCTTCTCCACTTTCCAAGCAATAACCCCCATCCCCAAAAAACTAGGGTCATAAGAAGCGATAAAACAATTAAAATTGAAAATACACTGCTTCTCTAAAACTCTTAAAATAAAAAATACCTTCTAAATTTTCCATTTTCCTAGAATTTAACCCTCCCCCAGATAGCAATATGAAAAGCAATAAAGAAGTTTACAATACAAGTAAACCCATGTTGTCTGAACCTTTAAAAGTAGAAAGATGCCTTTTTCCCTCCCCTTTCCTAAGCATCTACATACCTTTCTTCTGAGAGTCCTTTTCACCAGGTTTATTTTCACTCTTACTATCACCTCGACTATTACTTCCACTACGGGTAGGAGTACTCGACCTTGATCCTCCTGTTGCCCCGGTAACCAGAGCCCCTTGACCTTGCTTGTTTGATTCCTGTCCTTTGGAAGATCCACCAGAAGCAGAAGTTACTGTGGTCGAGGAAGTTTGTGATGAAGCCGAGGAGATTTGGGTTGCTGATGATGACCCTTGCGTTGAGGTTGAGGTCTGGTTAAAAGCTGTGGCAGAGCTTTGACGGGTAGTTGTCACTGTTGGTTGTGTTGCTGTTGGTGCTTCTGTTGACGTTTTGAATGAACAAAATGAAGAGATTTATTCAATTATCATCTTATTACACAATACACCTGGTTGTGTTGCTGTTGGTGCTTCTGTTGACGTTTTGAATGAACAAAATGAAGAGATTTATTCAATTATCATCTTATTACACAATACACCATATGCTCTAAGTCTTTATGAACCATCTCAGCAAAAGGATAAATTGCTCCAAATAAGAACTTTACTAGATAAGATAAGATTAGAGTCAATAACTGACACAGGTCCCATATAGGTCCTCTTTGTCAGTACCGTAACTTCATTTTTCAGTTCTGGAACGGCTTTCCTGGATGCTCCAGTCACAAGTTTCTATCTGTGAATATGACTTAACCAATGCAGCTTAACATAATTTTATGAACAAAGACAGATGACATTCTCTGTTGTCAACTTGAGCAAAAACCACTGTGACAAAATAAAAATTGCTTATCATTTTGTTTATTCATTGCTGCTGTTTTCAACCACATTTTCAATCAGAACAATGGGCCAGTTTACATACCAGGGCTTTTTTTCCATGAATTGGGAAGAGGCCCAAGCCTGTTGAATTTTAGAAATTTTATCGCTGAAGTTGCTGAATTGAAAAGCCAAAAAGCTGGTAGGTCTTTGAATTTTTGGGAAAACTGCAGGATTTTAAAGAAATTACCAATTGGGAAGTAGCCTTTTAAAGGCCCCTGTTATATAACATAAAAAAGCCCTGTATACCTATGATCCCTTGAACCAAATCAGTTTTATTTATTCATTTATATATACTTTTACATTGTGTCATCATTATTTCAGTAATAGTGCTATGCCTAACTTTTAATGATGGAGGAAGACCCAATACCCAACTGCCCACAAAACCTGGTCAAGCAGAGTAGATTAACCCTTTCCCAAACAATTTTTTTTCGACTGTCCCAAATTGAAAGAGTTTGTAGACAACATTTTAAATTTTGATGAAATTGAACAATGTCCTTCAAAAGGGGAAGAAAACCTTGTGGGAAAAGGAAAAATTGCTCGTGAAGAGCAATTTTTCCTTTTCCCACAAGGTTTTCTGTCCATTCAGAAGATTATTTTCCAATTTCATCACATTTTGAAATGTCGTCAGCTAACTCTTTCAATTTGGGACAGTCGAAAATTTGTTGTTTGGGAAAGGGCTCAAGTCCTAGAGAGGGAATGTAAAAACCTATTACCCACCTGATGCTGTCAGTTCAGATAGCTCATCCCGGTCAAGAATCCAAACCAAGGCTTGTTCAGCACTCACAGAGTTGTGTCCTGAGATAAATAAATGTTTTGGTCATCTAATTTAGTTTAAACTTATCTATTCAATATCGATTGTGAAACAAACTCTTGCAACTTAGATAAATCTTTGATTACATCTTAGATTAATCACTCCTGATTCTGCTTACTAAGAAAAAAAACTAGTACTTCCACAGATTTGTGAGCTAGTCCCAGCCAGCATCTTCACCTTGCTGACAACAGGGATCAAATTATGGAGCCTCAGTACAAAAGACTGATATCTCCGCCCTTGCTTATGGAAAAGTTTGTCTGGAGAATTTGCCTGTATAATCTTCCTAAAGCCTTCTTCACAATATAACTCACTGTAATTGTTTTACACCGATTGTGAAGAAAGCTTAAAGGTTGTTCAAAGCCACGTTCGTAACTGTTTCCTGGATACTAAACCAGTAATCGTGCCGGTGTTGTGGGTTAGTCCTGGAAATTTTGACCCCGCCTACCGGGGATACGATCCCTCGATTCAAGAGCCCGATGCTCTACGCCTGCACCAAATGTCGCCTAAAATGATTCCAATGCCCATCCAAAACTTGAGATTAAAATCATAAGAAATCAAAGATTTTAAGATGAGACAAATGTCACCAGTCTCTCATCCATACTGAAGAAAAAGATTATGAGAAACAATAGTCTATCAGATTGAAGAATGGTCAGTTTTATCTCCTTAAAAACTTTCCCAAACAACACATTTTCGACTGTCCCAAATTGAAAGAGTTTGCAGACAACATTTCAAAATGTGATGAAATTGAAAAACATTCTTCAGTAAGAGCTGAAAACCTTGTGGGAAAAAAAAATTGCTCGTCACGAGCAATTTCTCCTTTTCCCACAATGTTTTCTAAAGTCGTCTGCAACAAAGTGGTCAAGTACCATTATTGTTTGGGAAAGGTTTAAAACCCTTCTACTGATTTCTTAACTAAAACATAGATCATTGCCATAGTTAAAATGTGACGATTAAATTAGATGACAATGTATATATAATTGTAATGACATTAAATGCATAAAAAAAAAAGATCTTCAATAACAAGGAATGTGTCGGGCATATGTTTTTGTTTTATTTTCAGAATTTTGGAAATTTTGTGAAAAAAAAAAAAAAAAAATCTGTTCATTGTTCTGCAACATAGGGATTTGGACTAAAGGATATTCAATTCTTTTCTGCACTTTATATCATGTATTTAAAGAATAAAATTTGCTAAATACAGATTTATTAGAATTGCCTTTTTCCATTATAAAGTTATAAATGGATTTAAAGGGTTGCCCTGAAAAATTTGTCATCTGTATGTCAAAGAACCAGAAAAACATAAAAATTATCCCCCCCCCCAAAGAAAACCTCCTAATATTTTCACACTGATATAGTTTGCAAAGAGATTCAAGTCTCCATTCTTTATTCCCTTCATATAGATACATAATCCAGAATTATTCCAGCCCAAACCAGAACTTTTTTTATTTTCAGATGATACCTAAACAGCAGCTATTACGGTTTTAATACACGGTAAAGAATGGGGCAATGTGTTAAGTGTTTGGTACACAATGTTTACCTGTGTTCCTCCTTACAGCTAAGATAGCTTCTCTGGCTCTCTCGCTTGTGTACCCCATCTCGATCAACACCGCTGCCGCGGGCGTAGTAAGGGGGTCAGGGGGCGTATTGGAGGGCGCTGCAAATACAGAATGGAATAGTGAACCCAGTTCTTATCTCAGGTTTTTACATTGTTTTCTCCTGATTTGGGACTTATAACCCATTGTATAGGGAATGATGAATGGAAAATAATGATCATAACGGGTTCTTTTCAGGAATTGGGGGTCATTTACTATATAATTTGGAAATAATGATCTAAAGGGGTCCTATTCAGAAATTGGGGGTATTTTACTGTATAATTTGGTGGTCATGGAAAACTCTGTAATCTTCTATATCAATCTACATGGGGTTCCATGCTGTGTCAACAGTTTTAAAGCTTTTTTAATGCTTTTCTGGATTCCACCAGTTCTATGCAGAGATCTGCAGTGTCTTGACAAAAGACACTCCAACCAAAAAGGTTAATGCTTCTGGTGAGGATAGAACCTAGAACCCCGCCCCGCTCTGTGTCAAAATTGAGGTGCTGATTGGATGATAAATAGTCTAAACAAATCAACCCCTTTGTAAGTGTTTATCAAAGATTCAACGTAAACATTAGTATCAGTACCAATGTGATGTAAATAAACATAATAAAGGAATGACCATTGTGGCTCCTAACAGCTGGAAATCCAGCACAGAACAGAACAATAGCAGGCCTGTCAAATCCAAACATCATTGGTGACAGTTGTGCAGTGGTCGAGCTCCAGCCTCTGGAACCGAATGTCCCAGGTTCCATCCCTGTAAGTGGCAGGGGTTTTAATTGTGGGGACTAGCCCACAATCTGATGCAAATACTGGTTTAGTATCCAGGAAGCAGTCATCGAGAGTGAATTAAGTAAGCTTCAATCAATGTAAAGTTGAAATGGGCCAACAGCTAACCTTGTGGCCCAATCAATCCTTTTGCATTCTTATGTTACTATAATTCTTAGTGTTTTGTATGTTCTTTATTCATGTACGTTTTGTCTAGCTAAATGTTGTTCAGAAATCATGTAAATGTTGTTTTTGTTGCAATAACATATGATTAAAGTAAATGTAAAGTATACAATTTACATCCAAACAAAAAGAAAACACATCATCCACTCACTTTGCTGTCTCCTTTGTTGTTGTTGTCTGCGCCTTTGTTCTGCAGCCTGTGAAATAAGACAAAGTGTGTTATATTTTAAAAAAAAAAACTCTTTCAGTGGTCTTACTGATAAAGAGATGATAAAAGTTTTTAGAATAAAAGCAATTTTGTAATAATTCAAGAGACATTACTCTTAAGCCTTTACCAAACGCCAAATTTAAGACTTTCCCAAATTGAAAGAGTTTGCGGACGACAAAATGTAGTGAAGAAAAATAATCTGATAGGGCAGAAAACATTGTGGAGAAAGGAGAAATTGCTTCTTAAGAGTCTTCTGCAACAAACAATTTAAATGTCATTACTGTTTGGTCATGGCTTAAGTGTATCAGACAATCTGATCATTGTGCTTGGCTTGAACCATTGATATGGTTTGGTAAAGATCGGTTTATAATTCCATGACTCAGAGTGCTTATATCAATATTGCTCAAATAAGATGCATACAACTTTCTTGTAAATGCGCTTTTTCTAGACATGTATAACTCAAGTAGTGTTTTCTCTATGCCAGGGTACCGTTTTACTAAACAGTTTACGCTTAAGATTTGCGTAAGTCTAAAACAACACGTCCTTTTATTTCAATATTTGGCAAAGCAATATTGCAAAGTAACACATCATTGGAATCGTCTCTCCGAGACGCTTCCAATGACGTGTCACATTGCAATATTGTCCTTTCATTGAAGATACTATCCATGTTTATCAATTATGACTAACGCAAACATTTTCCGTAAGTTGTTTAGTAAAACGGGCCCCAGGTCCGTTACATTACCATGAATATACAAGTGAGGTTTGTTTTTTATAGCCATACAAACAAAACACTTTTTCCAAAAAGAAAAAAAATTGAATCACTTTGAATCTATTTTTCCATAAAATAAGGCGAAATGAATACTTATGTGAAACAGATATTCTCCTTGTCTTCTAACAACAGCTTGTACATTATGAGTAACTTTGGTTAATGGGGGAATTATTTCAATGAAAACATTTACAGATATTACATAAACCCAAGTAACATGCTTTTAACACTTTTTGTAGCATCAACACCAACATATAATCAACTTTGGTTAATGGAGGAATTATTTCAATGAAAACGTTCTCAGATATGACATCAACCTAAATAACACGCTGTTAATTTTTTTTGTAATGGCAAAATCTATATGTTCTTCTTGTATTCTTATAACAGCCTGAACATAATATGAGTAACTTTGGATAATGGGGGAATTATTTCAATGAAAACTTTTTTTCAATGAAAACATTTTCGGATATAACGTAAACCTGAGTAAAATGTAAAAAAAAAAAAAAAAGTTATGGCAAAACCTACATGTTCTTCTTGTCTCCTAATAACTGCCTGCACATAAACAGATCCCTTCAATTTATTCATGTATTCACATCGTGGGTACCATCTGGTATGCTCCAAGCAAGGGTCATCCCCTGGAATGATCACATTTAAACATTGCTATCGGATTATTGCATATCGCCATTCTCAGTGGTCTTGATAAGGCAGGGTTTCCGCTGCCACTCGCCATAAAATACTGCATTTAAAAGAAAGTTTTGAGCCTTCACCCTTTACCAAACAATAACGACATTTCACCAGTTTGTTGCACACGGCTCTGGAAGACATTTTGGGAACAGGAGAAATTGCTCTAAGCAAGCAATTTCTCCTGTTCCATAATGTTTTCTAGTCTATCAGAAGTCACATTTTGAAATGTCATCTTCAAACTCTTTCAATTTAGAACGGTTGAAAATTTAAGTTTGGTAAAGCATCAAAGGGGCTCATAAGTTTCTTTTTACACACACTCTTTTAAATTGTTTTTTGAAACATCCAATTTAATGTGTGCAATCATTAGAATGAATGAATAAATGGTGTTTTAAGGCCCATCAACAGCTAAGGTTATCTAGCGCGCATTATGATGATGTAGGAGAACGTATATTGAATTATTTACAGGCTAAAATGTAATTGGTTTAAGAAAAAAAAAGATAAGAATTTGTAATAAATGAATGATAACAAATAGAAAATTTGTAGCAAGTTAACGGTAGTAAAAAAGATAATCAGTAAAAAGTTTGTAATGAGTTATTGATATCATTAAATGAATATTTATATAAGGAATCCCGATTTATTGTAAACTTTTTGAAAAACAAAAGAAAAAAATAAATCCTGACAGTCTCAAAAAGATTTAAGAGTTTTGACAAGTAAAGAATGAACAATAGAATCACATCAATGAAGTTACTACTAAAATGCCATCAAATTAGAGGATAGTTTTCATAATGCTATCAAAACCTACCTTTAACATTTAATGATTTATATGTGTTCTAACATCGTGTCAACATTATTTCTATTATGTTGCAATGCCCTATGATAAAGGAAGAATCCATACTCAACTGCCCAAATGGGCTTGTCAAGCCAAATCAAAGTGCTGTCACCAGGATTTTAACCAACAGGGAGATTCAAATTCTTTATTCTAACCACTGGGCCATGGAAGCCTGCTTCCTTTTCACAGTAAATAAACTAAGGTTATGATTTAATTTAAAAGAAAAACATCCAGGTATACATGTTAAACCCTTCTAGTGCTGGAACCAACTTCATGCTTAGTCAAACAGCTTAGAACCATGCCAGCCACCAAGTAAATTGGCAGCTGGCATGTGATCTAACCTATTTGCTATTTTGAGTATCTTTCCTTAACAAAATTGAGCAGATATTTAACCCATTACCAAACAATAATGACATTTGACCACTTTGTCGCAAACATTGGAAAACATTGAGGGAAAAGGAAAAATTCTCTTAACAAGCAACTTCTCCTTTGCCCACAATGTTTTCTGCCTTATCAGAAGACTATTTTTCAATTTCATCACATTTTGAAATGTTGTCTGCAAACGCGTTCGATTTGAGACAGGCGAAACTTTGGTGTTTGGTAAAGGGTTAAAGGGAAAGCCGAGTTTTTTTTTATAGTATTTCTACTTACCAGCCTCCCAATTACGCAAGCCTCCACCACACGCGAAACATCTCGTGAAGTCGGCAACTCCTGTTGGTGAGATATACATGTTTATGTCTTATCTTTAAATCTGCTCTAAACATTATCTGTACCATATATATGTTTGTCTTATCTTTAGATCTGCTCTAAACATTATCTGTACCATATATATGTTTGTCTTACCTTTAAATCTGCTCTAAACATTATCTGTACCATATATATGTTTGTCTTATCTTTAGATCTGCTCTAAACATTATCTGTACCATATATATGTTTATCTTATCTTTAAATCTGCTCTAAACATTATCTGTACCATATATATGTTTGTCTTATCTTTAAATCTGCTCTAAACATTATCTGTACCATATATATGTTTGTCTTATCTTTAAATCTGCTCTAAACATTATCTGTACCATATATATGTTTGTCTTATCTTTAAATCTGCTCTAAACATTATCTGTACCATATATATGTTTGTCTTATCTTTAAATCTGCTCTAAACATTATCTGTACCATATATATGTTTGTCTTATCTTTAGATCTGCTCTAAACATTATCTGTACCATATATATGTTTGTCTTATCTTTAGATCTGCTCTAAACATTATCTGTACCATATATATGTTTATGTCTTATCTTTAAATCTGCTCTAAACATTATCAGTAACATATACATGTTTATGTCTTATCTTTAAATCTGCTCTGAATATTATCTGTACCATATATGTATTGATCTTATCTTTACATCTGCTCAAAACATTATCTGTACCATATATATATATTCATGGCTTATCTGTTAATCTACTCTTGGGATTGTGTGTACCATATATGTGTTCCTGTCTTATTTCTAAATCTGTTCTAAACATCATCTGTACAAATCATAAGAGTAAAATCAAGTGTCCAATACATGTTTAATAGATGAAAGTGAAATGAAATCACGGAACAAAATTTTGCTCCTGATGAAAAAAATAAAAAACACCATGTTGAATACCTGCTAAATGCAATTTTGAGAAATGGACCTAATTCATTTCAGACAATGATAATGAACGAAAAATATTATTGCACTGTAGTAATTGATAAAAAAAATTTAGAACAAAAGACAAGCAACTTCTCCTTTTGCAACAAGGCTTTTTGAAAGTCCTCTGCTGCAAGGCGCAAAAAAGTGGCATTAGGTGGTAATGTGCTAATTGATCTTCTGTAAGCATCATTCTCTACTGACCTGCATAGAAGAAGCCGGCTTGAGCCATCTGTCTGGGTGTCTGATCCAGGTAGCTTGGCCACATGGACGTGAATGAAGCTGCCCTGGAATCCACAGATGAGTATTCACCATACTTGGGGTCAAGGACATTCACGTGGGATGGATCATTGACACCTTGAGAAGCATCACCTGAAATATTTGAAATAACAAGATGTGTCCATGGAAACGAATATTTGAAAAAAAACAAACAGATGTTTTCCTGGAAACGAATATTTGAAAAAACAAAATGTGTCCAAGGAAATATATATTTGAAAAAAAATGTGTCCAAGAAAACAAATATTTGAAAAAAGCAAAATGTGTCCCAGGAAACAAATATTTGAATAATCATGATGTGTCCCAGGAAAAGAATATTTGAAAAAAAAAAGATGTGCCCCAGGAAACGAATACTTGAACAAGCAAGGTGTGTCCCTGGAAACAAACACTTGAAATAACAAGATGTGTCTCAGGAAATGAATATTTGAGCAAACAAAATGTGTCCCAGGAAACAAATTCTTAATAAATAAAATGTGTCCCAATAAATGAATATTTGAAAAAAAACAAAAACAAAATGTGTATCTGGAAACCAATATTTGAAAAAATAAAATTGGTCCCAGGAAACAATAGTGCCTTGTGAAAGCCTATCTGACATTAAAATGACAGTAGTTTGACCAAGTGAAGTTTAAAACACCAAGAAACAAGCTTATCTGATGGTTGTTAAAGCAAGAACGTGACAATAACTTATTGTAAAACTGTGTAAAATGATTTATAAATTGTGAAACAATATGTCAAAACATAGCAAAACACCACATTATCATGACAATATAATGCCTGCACTATTTATTAGCAATGTTTTAAAATCAAGAAACAGGCATATAATGTTTATTTCAACTTAAATAACATCAAAAGATTTGGACAAGACTATGATGGCTGCCCCAGTATCATATTACAGTTTATAGGATTTGATTGAGAAGTATTTGTAAATTCGAATCCAAACATAACGTCAACAATATTTGGTTTGTTCCCCTATGCATATATTAATACTTTGCTTTTAATGGGTCTAACACCATGTTAACCTCCTTTCAGTTATTTTACCGCTTTCCAGGATTTTACCAGTACTAGGCAGGGCTATACAAAGTCTTGCCTAAAAAATGAATGGTGTTTTAAGGTGCATTGACAGCTAAGGTCATTCAGAGCACCTTGCCTAAAGAATGAATGGTGTTTTAAGGCGCATTAACAGCTAAGGTCATTCAGAGCACCTTGCCTAAAGAATGAATGGTGTTTTAAGGCGCATTAACAGCTAAGGTCATTCAGAGCACCTTGCCTACAGAATGAATGGTGTTTTAAGGCGCATTGACAGCTAAGGTCATTCAGAGCACCTTGCCTAAAGAATGAATGGTGTTTTAAGGCGCATTGACAGCTAAGGTCATTCAGAGCACCTTGCCTAAAGAATGAATGGTGTTTTAATGCGCATTGACAGCTAAGGTCATTCAGAGCACCTTGCCTAAAGAATTTTTTTTTTTTTTATATGGGTTTTACATCACATCAACATTATTTCAGTTATGTAGCGATGCCCGACTCTTAATGATGGAGGAAGACCCCATACTCAACTGCCCACAAGGGCTGGTCAAGGCGGGTAGAACCATCGGAATTCCGTAAGTCAGTCGGGAGACTGCCTCTCATGAAAATCCATATCCCTCTCAGGATTTGAACCCACGCAGAGAGGGGCCATGTGATTGCCTAAAGAATGAATGGTGTTTTAAGGCGCATTGACAGCTTAGGTCATTCAGAGCACCTTGCCTAAAGAATGAATGGTGTTTTAAGCATTGACAGCTAAGGTCATTCAGAGCACCTTGCCTAAAGAATGAATGGTGTTTTAAGGCGCATTGACAGCTAAGGTCATTCAGAGCACCTTGCCTAAAGAATGAATGGTGTTTAAAGGCACATTGACAGCTAAGGTCATTCAGAGCACCTTGCCTAAAGAATGAATGGTTTTTAAAGGCGCATTGACAGCTTAGGTCATTCAGAGCACCTTGCCTAAAGAATGAATGGTGTTTTAAGGCGCATTGACAGCTAAGGTCATTCAGAGCACCTTGCCTAAAGAATGAATGGTGTTTTAAGGCGCATTGACAGCTAAGGTCATTCAGAGCACCTTGCCTAAAGAATGAATGGTGTTTAAAGGCACATTGACAGCTAAGGTCATTCAGAACACCTTGCCTAAAAAATGAAGGGTGTTTTAAGGCGCACTGACAGCTAAGGTCATTCAGAGCACCTTGCCTAAAGAATGAATGGTGTTTAAAGGCGCATTGACAGCTAAGGTCATTCAGAGCACCTTGCCTAAAGAATGAATGGTGTTTTAAGGCGCATTGACAGCTAAGGTCATTCAGAGCACCTTGCCTAAAGAATGAATGGTGTTTTAAGGTGCATTGACAGCTAAGGTCATTCAGAGCACCTTGCCTAAGAATGAATGGTGTTTTAAGGCGCATTGACAGCTAAGGTCATTCAGAGCACCTTGCCTAAAGAATGAATGGTGTTTTAAGCAAATTGACAGCTAAGGTCATTCAGAGCACCTTGCTTAAAGAATGAATGGTGTTTTAAGGCGCATTGACAGCTAAGTTCATTCAGAGCACCTTGCCTACAGAATGAATGGTGTTTTAAGGCGCATTGACAGCTAAGGTCATTCAGAGCACCTTGCCTACAGAATGAATGGTGTTTTAAGCAAATTGACAGCTAAGGTCATTCAGAGCACCTTGCCTAAAGAATGAATGGGGTTTTAAGGCGCATTGACAGCTAAGGTCATTCAGAGCACCTTGCCTAAAAAATGAAGGGTGTTTTAAGGCGCATTGACAGCTAAGGTCATTCAGAGCACCTTGCCTACAGAATGAATGGTGTTTTAAGGCGCATTAACAGCTAAGGTCATTCAGAGCACCTTGCCTAGAGAATGAATGGTGTTTTAAGGCGCATTGACAGCTAAGGTCATTCAGAGCACCTTGCCTAAAGAATGAATGGTGTTTTAAGGCGCATTGACAGCTAAGGTCATTCAGAGCACATTGCCTAAAGAATGAATGGTGTTTTAAGGCGCATTGACAGCTAAGGTCATTCAGAGCACCTTGCCTAAAGAATGAATGGTGTTTAAAGGCGCATTGACAGCTAAGGTCATTCAGAGCACCTTGCCTAAAGAATGAATGGTGTTTTAAGGCGCATTGACAGCTAAGGTCATTCAGAGCACCTTGCCTAAAGAATGAATGGTGTTTTAAGGCGCATTGACAGCTAAGGTCATTCAGAGCACCTTGCCTAAAGAATGAATGGTGTTTTAAGGCGCATTGACAGCTAAGGTCATTCAGAGCACCTTGCCTAGAGAATGAATGGTGTTTAAAGGCGCATTGACAGCTAAGGTCATTCAGAGCACCTTGCCTAAAGAATGAATGGTGTTTAAAGGGGGCATTGACAGCTAAGGTCATTCAGAGCACCTTGCCTAAAAAATGAATGGTGTTTTAAGGCGCATTGAGAGCTAAGGTCATTCAGAGCACCTTGCCTACAGAATGAATGGTGTTTTAAGCAAATTGACAGCTAAGGTCATTCTGAGCACCTTGCCTAAAGAATGAATGGTGTTTTAAGGCGCATTGACAGCTAAGGTCATTCAGAGCACCCTGCCTAAAGAATGAATGGTGTTTTAAGACGCATTGACAGCTAAGGTCATTCAGAGCACCTTGCCTAAAGAATGAATGGTGTTTTAAGGCGCATTGACAGCTAAGGTCATTCAGAGCACATTGCCTAAAGAATGAATGGTGTTTTAAGGCGCATTAACAGCTAAGGTCATTCAGAGCACCTTGCCTAAAGAATGAATGGTGTTTAAAGGCGCATTGACAGCTAAGGTCATTCAGAGCACCTTGCCTACAGAATGAATGGTGTTTTAATGCGTATTGATATCTAAGGTCATTCAGAGCGCCTTGCCTAAAGAAACTCCCTTGAAAATTCCAAGTGAGTCCCAGATGAGAATTGATCCCAAGACCCTGTGTCACAAGTTCTACACTGTATCTCATAAAATGTGATTTTTAAAATCTTTTAAATAAATTATCTTCTATCCATAAAATGACAACATAGATATCTAAAGTAACATAAGAACAGGTAATGAACAGCTTCCAAACCCAGTTCATAACCTTACAGAAAAGATATAGATCATTTAATGCAAATTAAATGGGCATATTTTGTAAACATCAAACTAACCTTAGAATATGAGGTGCTTTTTTAATTACCATTGTCACATGGGTATATGGAAGTATTTCACCCCTCTTCTCACATGACATAAGCAAGTTGTGCTAGAAGGAATTCCTGCATTTATTTTTAAACTGACTTTTCAATAGACATGCTGACAGGTGCCAGGGATTATTTCACATTATTCAATGAAATCACAGGATTTCAGCAACTTAAAAGTAAAGAAATTGAAACAGGTGTTTGGTTTAGTGGAAATGATTGTTAACATCAAATATTTTACATTCATTTTTCCCAGATCACACAAAATTGTGTTTGTTCCTTTAACCGCTTGGCTACATAGGACCCATATACAAATACAAAATCTCTCTTCCAACCACAGGTTAATGATAAAGCCTTGAGCACCCTATTCTCTGACTATTTTGTGATATGGGATTTTGTGACAGATCTTACAGACAATTGCATATATAAAGACAACCAATTTCTCCTTTTGTCTTTGGAGATTCTTCAGTGGCTTATCGCAAGTGTATTAAAATTACTATGTAATTACTATGTATGCAATGACAGGTTCACAAGAGATATACATCTCCCCATTTAGCCCATTAATCTTGTGGAATTTTTTCCAAAAATCAAAACCTGAGCACACATGTTACAAGAAACGTACATAGCATGAAAAATAAAATTATTGAAATCAAATAGAGACCATTGAGTCAAATCTGTCTACGTAGGAAATCGAAGGATAAGGTACATTTCTTTTCTCTAATGTTATCTGAAACCAATCTACATCTATTCTATATAATTGCATTACTGCAACTTCAGGAAATATTTTCCAAACAGAGCAATTTCTCCTTTTTTCTGAATGTTTTTATATATTATATAAGGAAAAGAATTTGGAGGGGATACCTCATTCAAAACTTTCACAATTTTTCCTAGTATTAGGTCTTTTAAAACAACAAAAACCCAAACAACATTAACTATTCTCTTTTTAGGGATGATGAGGGTAACCTTAAAGTAATACTAGTGCTCAGTTACAGTAAAACTGTGCAAGCTCTGGAATAGTTGATGATTGATATAGAAATAAGTTAATTCCCTTAAAAAGAGTAGCTGATTTTGTGAAAACATCACTTTGAAACATTACTATAAACAATACAGGCGTTCTATTGTAATGATAATGCTGTGTTTTGCTACGTTTTAACATGTTGTTTCATAACTTATAACTCATTTTACCAAGTTTTGCAGTTTTTTAGTGCTAGTATGCTTTTAACTGAATTTTTATGCTGAAGACATTTACCAAATACTGAAAACCAGCAATTTCTCCCTTTGTGTGATTGGTCTCTTGTTTATATGGGAAGTAACCCTGTGTCAACAGTTATCCTTTATTTTACAGTTTCCCTGGATTTCCCCAGTACCAGTCAGGGCCCAGCAGTGTATAACCTAATGACACTGTCGGCAGAAATCCTAATATTGCTGGTGAAGATAAAACCTGGGACCCAGAGACAAAAATGGGCCTTTAATCCTTTCCCAAACACCAAATTGTTTACTGTTCAAAATTCAAAGAGTTTGCAGACGACATTTCCAAATGTGATGAAATTGGAAATAATCTTCTGCCAGGGTAGAAAACCTTGTGGGAAAAGGATAAGTTGCTTGTTACGAGCTATTTCTCCTTTTCCCACAAAGTTTTCCGGAGTTGTCTGCAACAAAGAGGTTAAATGTTGTTATTGTTTGGTAAAGGGTTAAATCTTCTTCAGTCCTGAAGCCAATATTGGGATAACAAATAGTCTCCTCTGCCATCCTAAAAACTGCCTATTGAACACAGAAGACTCAGTAGAATAAATGAATGAACGATGTTTTAAGGTATAACAACAGCTAAGGATATTAAACACATGTTATGAGGAGACAGTAGAAAATTGGAGATCGACTGCTTAAAAATGGATGCATGCGCAGGGGAAACTCAACCCCAGCTAACATAAGCTTCTTGGCCGAAAGTGTGCCCAGGCAAGTTTATATAATTGAGCACTGATTCAAGGCTTTGTCATGTGTACCTGCACTAAACCCTCCATTACCCTGGTTTCTCTCACGAAGTTTGCCGGCACCGGTCGCAAACGGCGTGGATGTGGCCACTTGTGTGTGCGGCCTTTGACTGCTGCTGTTTTCGCTTGTTACTGGAACAACAATGGACAACAAATGATTATCTAGTCAGTCATGCAATACATAAATTGCAGCAGAAAATTAGAGAAAGAACGTATTTTTCAGGTAACTCTTAAAGGTACCTATTCACAGAAGAGAAGATTTGAAAGTCAAATTACAACATCTTTGAAACAATACAGTTTTTGTATTCTAGGTTGATATACATAAATACATGTAGTAGCTTTTGACAGCATAATTTATTTGGGAAGTGTCAATTTATCTAAGTAAGAACAGTTTATATGCCGTAGATCTCAACAGTGATGAAACACTTCACTATATGATTAAAATATATGTTAATTTACGAAACACGCACTTAAAAGAATACCTAATTTGGCCTCTAATGACTATTCTTCAGTGTGTATCATATGACTGTACATCTGTTGTGCAAAAAATTACATTCAAATTTCTTCACAATTGTGAATACATTTTGTCTCTCCAAAAAAGCTTATTATGTCATATCTGTGGAAGAGGACTATATAAACCACTGTGACAAAAGGATAAATTGCTATTATTATCCACAAAAGCGAACATGCTTTATTCCAACCAATTATTGCCGTCTGCTGTTGATTTTAATTTGGATAACCCCCAAATTACCATGACAAAAGCAGTCAATGCTTCAGTGCAAGACTGTAGCAAGTGCTTCATGTTTATGAATCACTTACTTAAGTCTTGCATTGAACCCTCAAGCTATCCATAAGACTGTCTATTCGATAATGTTGGATTGGGGTATAGTTCAAAGAAATATTTGTTTCTAAAATATGAGGATACACACAATGATTCCTTACAGTTTTTCATGTGAAACAATCTAGCAAGTAAAATCTTAACTTTTGTAGGTACAAATGGTTGCATAATTTGCTTAAATTCAAGACAAGAGGTATGAAACTTGGTCAGGGACCTATGATTATGACCCTGAACAAATGCTTGAAGTATCAACTCATTCCATACAGAAGTTAATGATATAAAAACTTGCATGTAAAAACTTAACCTAGGTGTGACAGTGACGCCTTATTATTTGAATAGTCAAGCTAAAAACATTGAAAAAGCCCTTAAAAAGCAATCATACACAATCTTCAAAGTCAAAAGATTGATAAAACTTTATTAGAACCTACCTGTTATGTTTGTGGCTGTATTATTAGAGTCCTGAGCTCCCACACTGGCACCAGTATTCTGCTGATGAGCCCTGCCAGTCCCCTCAGGTGGACCACTGGAAGTCTCCTGTCCAGACACAGTCCTCGGGGTTGACCACGAGGTAAACTCATGGTTATAACGATCCTCTGTGGGCTGCTGGGGTCCTTCAAGTATCTAAAAATAGATATAAAATATTGAATCTTGGAGAAATCCTTTAGGTACACACAAAATATATTACCCTCTTTGATTTGTGTATGGTCATTTTAGGTTGTTTAGATTCACCAACATTGATTGTAGATGAATTGGAACAGTTATTTTTTGGGAATCAAGCATCTTTAGTGTAGTATCATTGAACAAGACAAGAAAATTATTTGTGTGTTTTAGGGATTAAAATATATTGGTCTTCTGGGGGTATGTTGGGATGGTTGTTACTTTTGCTGTTAACCCTTTACCAAATGCTAACTTTTCGACTGTCCCAAATTGAAAGAGATTGCAGACGGCATTTGAAATTGTGATGAAATTGAAAAATAATCTCCTCATATGGCAGAAAACTATGTGGGAAAAGAAGAAATTGCTTAGGTGGTCCAGAGACGTCCGAAACAAACTAGTCAAATATTGCTATTGTTTGGTAATGGGTTAAGATATTCATATATTCTGTCATTTTAGACTGTGCCTGGAATAATCAGTAGAAATAGCAAAAACATTTGGTCAATTCTAGGAATGGGGTGTGATTTGTCAGTTGGGAGTTGGCTACCTTTTAAAATCATATTGTCATAATTTATGGACATTTGTCAATGTTGATCATTTGAGCATTGTATTCGTTTTTTTAAAGAAGGAAGTAGGTAGGGTGGAGGATAGGGGTGCATATGAGCATCATATCCCTTTAACCCTTTCCCAAACAATAACGACATTTGACCACTGTGTTGCAGACGACGTTAGAAAACATTGTGGAAAAAGGAGAAATTACTCATAACAAGCAATTTTTCCTTTTCCCACAAGGTTTTCTGCCCTATCAGAAGATTATGTTCCAATTTCATCACATATTGAAATGCCGTCTGGAAACTCTTTCAATTTGGGACAGTGGAAAATTTGTTGTTTGGGAAAGGGTTAACCTTTTAACAAACGCCAAATTTTCGACTGTCCCACAATGAAAGTGTTTGTAGACGACATTTCAAATTGTGATGAATTGAAAAAATAATTTTCTGATTTGGCAGAAAACATTGTCAGAAAAGGAGAAATTGCTTGTTAAGAGCAATTTCTCCTGTCCAACAATTTTTCCAGAGTTGTCTGCAACAATCTGGTCAAATATCATTGATTGGTAATGGGTTAACCTGTATTTTCAATATGGACAAAATTGCATACCATTTCAGGAATCTGCGTACCCTGCAGATTTTCTGTAATATTTGCAACCTCATTTCTTGCGTGTTCTGAACTTTCGTTGACCTCAGGTGTTGTATTTCTATCAACTGGTTCTTCTTCAGTGACTTCTGGGGCATTCCTCTCAGGCTGGTTATCAATAGAAACATTTCCTGATGTACCAGCCTGATGTAAACGACAGTTGGGGGATAACCTTTGGTGTTCCTCTGCTATGTTATCGAAAAACTCCCAGTTCGTTTTGAGCAATTTACAAGCGTGACAGCGTGTTGCGGTTGGTCCTTGTTCGACATCATGGTAAAACCCGTTCCGAGCCAACTGGATAGCACTGGCAGCTCCACAGTATGTGTTGAGGGATGCTAGACGAAGCCACTCATAAATCATGGACTCTTCATGGCTAATGGGGCCTTGCTCCAAGCGTTCAAAATACTCCTTTAATACTGGGAAACATGCTAATGGCATAACTTCAGGTTTGAAGTACCTCCAGTTTCTTAAATCAGCCATAAACCTTGGACTTCTTAATTCTTCTAAAATATTATCTATGCTTTTCATTATTTCGTCTTCCTTCTCTCGGATTTCCTTAACAAGTTCATCTCTGGTACAATTATCTACTTCACTAATTTTGCTATAACTCTGTAAGACCTCATCCCATGATTGTTGTAGAAATGACATGGATGTCACTGTTCTACTCAGGGTCTGGGCAAAGATAGATGCTCTATCTTTCCTGAAATGGAATGGTGTGTCTTCGCCTCCAGTCTCACCTCGAACATTAGCAGCACAATCATTAAAAATTGGATTAGTGTTAGACAATTTCCTATGGGTTGTTTTACAAGTTCTCCTTTTCAATTTTGATTGGCTTGACACCTTTTTGTTTGATGTCTTTGAAATTACTTCCATTTCTTCACTTTTGTCCTTTCTTTTGTATTCAACTAAATTCCGATGTCCTGACACCAAATTCTGACCTTGAGTCCCAGTAAGCGGTTTGTTAATTTTAAATATTTCTGGATGAACATAGTTTTCTCCAGAGTATTGACTGTATTCTTCAACAGAGCAAGTATTTGATTGTGGTGTACAACCAGCAAAACAGTTACCTGTTGTTAAAGATGCTGGAGTATTTCCATACGGGAATTCTAAGTACAGAGAAGAGTCTATGGCCATCTTTCTGGCCTGACATAAATCAGTAAATGTCTTTCTTTGAAAGAAGATATCATCTGTATTACATTTGAAAAAGCAATATATATATGTATCTCTAACATTTGTTTTATCCATATACCAATTCAGATTTTCATAGAAAGCTATGAACATGGCATATATCCCCATCTTTGCAGCAGAAGTTTCACTCAGGTTCAACACAATAATCCAAAGTATTTTCTGAGTATTTTTTGCAATGTAAGACAAATCTGCTTTACCTTCTAGAGGTGTAATGCCATCTAACCAACATTCACTTTCCATTTTGACATGTTTACTTGTAATTCTAACATGTTTCCATATTGGTTTCATCACTACCCTTCTAAATGATAATCTCATGTTTGAATATAGTTTTCTTTGAAACTGTTTAGCACTAAGCATATCAGCTAGTGTGCTTATCACATGTTGTTCTCTATTTAAGGTATATTCTTGAGAGCTTTGAAGCTTGATTGTACACTTGCTCTGTGATAACTCATCTTGAGAATTAATTATGTGGTATATTTCAATAGAAAAAGTTCTTTGAAACATTTTTGTGTCCGGCAGTGTCGATACAATAGTAAATAAATTTGCTTTTTTTGGAAGTAAAATACTGTCTGAAAGACCTTCCTCTTGAGTTGTATTGACCTCAGAAAATATCTGTGGTTTGGCAGAAATGGCAAGTACCTCCTTGTGCAATTTTTGTGGACAAGTTTTATCTTCTTTGTCAGGATCAGGTATTTCATCTTTCACCTGTTCTTCTGTTTGTTGAATCTCTTTAATTGGGCCTACATTCTCTGACAAACTTTTTTTTCCATCAAGATCACTCTCATTTTCTTCAGAAATATGTTCCCCAAATGTAGATGTGTTATCTGGGTAACCACTACTAAGAGAAACTCCAGAGGAACTTGGAATAGCTTCATGATCATTTTCAGGCTTCAGAAACTGAAGTGTAACAAGCTCTTCTTTTGGCTGTGTTTGAAAAGTTGTGGATTGACATTCCATGGACAGAATGTTATCACCACTCAATGTCTCAAAGCTTGATAACCCTAAACGTTCCTCATTAAATGGGGAGATTTTCATTAAAGAATTTCCTGCCCCATCAAGGCCTTCAATTTGATCTAAAGATTGAAAATCTAAATCCATTTGGTGGTTGTCATTTTGTTCTTTAGGGGACCTCAACACACTCTCACCCAAAACAGTCATGGTAATTGGTGTAGACTCGTCTACATTTTCTACCGTATCATGACTAATATTTGCACTCCTTTCAGTTAGCTCCTTGCTACCTAAATCAGCAGCTGCAATATGACATATATCTAAAAGCTCATCTCTGTGCATATCAAATGTTGGTGATGAAAGTGCAGCAGTCGAATTTGCCACTCCTGATGGAACAGTATCTTTAACTTTTCCATGTCTTTCATCTGGATGGGATTCTTGAATAGGTATCTTGATATCTGCATTAGATGAAAAAAAAAGGAAAAATGGTTTAAATGACTGGACCATTATAAGAGATGAATACCAAATCATACATTACTTCTCAAAACACAATCTTGTCAAGTTGCTGAAACTCATAAAAATCAAATACCTTTCAAAAGTTTGTATATTATGATCATCTTTTTTTTTTTTATATGGGTTTTTCATCACATTAATATTATTTCAGTTATGTAGCGATGCCCAACTCTTAATGATGGAGGAAGACCCCATACTCAACTGACCATAAGTGCTGGTCAAGGCGGGTAGAACCATTGGCATTCTGTAAGTCAGTCGGGATACTGCCTCTCATGAAAATCCATATCCCTCTCAGGATTTGAACCCATGCGCAGAGAGGCCATGTGATTTCAAGTTCTGTACTCTAACCACTAGGCCACGGAGGACCCTATGATCATCAAAATACTAAATGTGCAAGTATGTCCCTCATCAATAATGTAACAACAACTCACAAATAATTAGTTTTGAGAAACTAGACCAAGCTGTCACTGAAGAAAGATTAAGGTATTTAACTAAAATTTTCTTTTATACAAACACGTTTTAAAAACATAGTGTATAATTTGGAAGTATAACAGCTACAGGGAATTTTGGCTCATCAGTACATGTATAAAGTTTGAAGGAACTTATGTCTTACTTATTTTTCTCTCTTCTTCATATGATGGGCAGGTAGAGGACCTGAAGGAAAAACAGTTGAAAAACATTGTATATAAATTCAACTAAAACATTTTCAAATTAACAAACAACTTTATCTCCTATGCCTTTATCATTCATATGAAATACATAATGAAAAATTAAGATATCACTCAATTGTACCAACTGCTTTTTTGTTATCCCAATCTTTCATGCAGTTTTGTATGCATATCTTTAATGATAGTTAGAGATTTATTTCCGGAAAAAAAAACAGCTTAACTGTTAAACAATGAATTAAATAAAAAATAATTCATGATTTAGTAAGATGGGAAAGATATTCAAGTCTATCTACTTTCACAACAATAATTGATAGTGTAATTGATAGTGTAACAAGATTTGACCAGTTTGTTGCAGACAACTCTAGAATACATTGTGGGAAATGGAGAAATGGCTCTGAACGAGGAATTTCTCCTTTTCCCAAAATGTTTTTTTACCTATCAGAAGGTTGTTTTTCATTTTCATCACACTTTGAAATGTTGGCTGCAAACTCTTTGAATTTCTGACAGTCGAAAATATGGCGTTTGGTAAAGGGTTAATTATAATACACAGGTGGATATTCCACAGACATTGTATCAACACCTTTTAATCAAAATTGATCATACCGGTAATTGTGAATCACGGATAACATACAGACAAGAATTGAAAAATAGAAAATCTACAGTTTATAGGGGAATATAAGGCAAGGTATTCCTATCCCTGGGCCCTGTCGTTTCCTAACAACTGCTGAAAGTTCACTTGATTTTCTCATTTCCCCAAAAAATCTAGACAGTGAATTGTATGCGAGAGAAGTTTCACTTATCATAAATGTAAGAACAGTGAATCTTTAACACCAAACTCTTTAATTGACAGTGAATATAAATTAAGAAATGAACTAATTTTGTCAAATGATCAGTTTTTACAAGTTCAAAAGTATTGTTATTGTATTGGTCAAAAATGGGTGACACAATATGCAATTTATTTTTAATGCAATAGAGATTTATGAGATCAACAAATAAAATTGAAATGATAAATGTTGACCTCAAATGCACTGTAATGTTTGGGTGCTCCTTAAGTGCAATCTAATGTCTAAGTTGGTCTTGTTTAAGACACAATATATTTGTAACCATCTCATTTTGCACTGCCTCACATTTTCATTGTGTTAAATTCTCTTGTATTCAACAAACATATTTCTGGTCTTTCAACCCTATACCACATAGACAAAACAGAGGCATTCTAGAAACCCTTTAATTCCACCATAGTTTGAATTTGTGTCAAAATGCACATGTTCTTGTTAGTTTCTTTGCCAGACTTTGTGTTCTGTTTGCTTACAGAACTCTAAGCTGAACTTGAGCAGATATTTGCCTCTTTCTATGCAATATAAATCTGTCGGATAAATCATCCTCTTATCAAACTGGTGTCATCTGTAGTTTAGTATGAGTAGAGCTTACACTGTCAGTACAACACATTACCACCTAACGCTACATTTTTATGTCTTGCAGCAGAAGACTTTCAAAAAGCATTGTTGCGAAAGGAAAAATTGCTTGTCACAATCAATGTCTCCTTTTGCCATGATGCATTTTCAATCTAATCATTTGTTACCAAAGCAGAATTGAAAGGTTGTTCACAACTTTACAAAACCTTTCTTACGTCATCTGCTTCAATTAAAACAAAAATGTTGTCTTACGGTGGTTGAAAAAGCCTCTGTTAGGGTTCAGTGCAAAAACTATCTTAAAGCTGGAGGTCCAAAGATAATAGGAAAATTGGAAAGTTACATTAAATCTTTTTGACCCTTTACAAACACCAAATTATCGACTGTCCCAAATTGAGAGAGTTTGCAGACGACATTTCAAAATGTGATGAAATTGAAAAATAATCTTCTGATAGGGCAGAAAATATTGTGGGAAAAGGAGAAATAGCTCGTAGAGAGCAATGTTTCCTTTTCCCTCAATGTTTCCCAGAGCCGTCTGCAACAAACTGGTAAATTATCGTTATTGTTTGGTAATGGGTTAAAGTTGTATGGCAGCTTTACTGTTGTACGAGATGCTCAGGAGAATAAGCATTGGAAGTACAAAAGGTTCATAGTTATGTATTTAAAGTGTGCAAACAATGACTAAGTATGTATTAAGATAAAAAAAAAGAGTTGCAACAATTTAAAATCCATCACATAATGTATATACATACTAAGACATATTGACATGAGCAATCTCAATCACTTTTTCATATGGTATTAAATATTATACCACAAAACAAAAACTATCGTTTCAACAACATTTTATTTTGACTTGCAAACTGTCTTAAGTGTGAACATGCACGTTTAGCCGTTATAGTCCTGAAACCAACTTCATACTAATGCAAACAGGTAACAAGTAAATTGGTGGCTTGCCTGTGATCTAACCTGTTTCCTTTTCTGAGTATCTTTTCTCAACAAAATTAAGCAGGTACCTAAGGCTTTGGAACGCAGACGACGCAAAAATCTTTTTTTAAGAAAACTACCCAGTATTGTAAGGGTTAAGCCCTTCACTATATTAGCGTTGAACCTTCACATCATGGAATAACCCTGACAAACAATGGGGTGGAGTTTTCTTGACTGATATTACAATAAGCATTAACTTACTTCTTATAATCTTTGCCATCAGGTGAGTGATTCGAGTCACTGGTTTCTTTCACATGATTTTCTTCAAATGCTAATCCAGCTGCCTTTCTCAGAAAATGGACAACTAAATGGACCAGTTGAGCTACACAAAATCCAGTGACGAAAACAAAAATCCCTGAAAAAAAACCTTTGTGATATGGCTGGAAACAACTATTAAAAGATCAGAAATTGATCAAAACAAGAACAACATAATTTCGGCTTTTGCCGCTTTAGTTGATCCTCATTTCACCCTTATTGCTCTTTATCTTGTTCCTCTCACTTTGTATGTGTTTGACTCTTATGTATACTTTTGAAAATGTATTTGTCTAATATGCATGTATACCTATGTAAATCTTTAGAAAATGGAGGCAATAAAGCTATATATATATATATGTCATTATTGTTTGCAAACGGGTTAAGGGATGATTTGATCTAACATAAAAGTGTCAACTTACAACAAAATTAACATGGCAAAATTACATTTTCTTTGATGTGTTTGGTAGAAGCTATAATCATTAAAGGATAAAATGACAAGTTCCCATCAATGGTAGATTGTGATTGAGAACATACAGCAACTAATAAGTTGGACATACTTTTTGTGGTCATTGGTAGACATTGGTGTGTCGAAAATTTCTTACTTGTTTTTTACATGGAGTTTACGTTGCATCAACATCATTCCTGTTATATTGCTATGCCAGATTCTTTATGATTGAGGAAGACCCCATATTCAACTACCACTAGGTGCTGGTCGAACAAGGCAGAGCCATGGATATTCTGTTAGTCAGTTGGGAAACTACCTTTCACGAAAATCCAAATGCTGTCACTGGGATTTGAACCCACGCGTGGATAGGTCATGTGATTTCAAGTTCTGTATTCTAACAATATGATCGACTCCTTCTTTTATTTTTGTAACAGTATTGAAGTTAATCCTCATTATTTTCAAATTGTTGAGCTAAAACAATAATTAATGAGATCTTGCAAAGCAGTCAAAAATTGCAGTTGGTAATGTAACCTATGGGAATCAACACCACACCAACAGACTTTTAGTTATATCATGACATTCCTGGTTATGGCCAGAACTAGGCTGTGGCTCTGCAGTGTCTTGCCAAAGGACTCTTCCACAAAAAAAAAGACACTGCTGGTAAATAATGAACTTATCTGGTGAAAATTACAATTGGGCAACTACTTCTGGCCATCCGCTGGAAGAACTTGGGACTGCCCATTACATGACCTTCAACATAATCGCTTGGCCATGCAGGACCCAAAGGCAAGTTGGTAGAATTCAAGCAAAACTCTACCAGCAGATTCTAACTGATATACACAATAAAACTATATTAAGAGAATGACTTGCTGTAACAAGGTTAATGATTGAACAAATCAGCATTGTCACTATGGTACAAAGATCACTACAACGAATCAGAAAACACATAGTATTGTATTTCAAGGAATTAAATACCTGTGATTTTAGACCATTCAGATGATCCCTTGTTAGTAATAAGTTCTGCTTTGGATCTGAAAGGAACAAAAAATGTTACATTATAAATTTTGCATGGTCACTCTGTATCGGCACTTTTTTATGATGAAGTCAACTTTATTTCAATTATTTTGAAATGCCCAACTCATAAGAATCGAAGAAGACCCAAAACTTAAATTCCTATAAAGGCAGGTCAAGCCCAGGAGAGCCATCTGCATTCCATGAGTCTGTCAGAAGACATGTAACATGAATTTGAACCAAATTGGAGAGTGGCCATTTGATTTCAAGTTTTGTGCTCTATTCACCAGTTCACAGAGGACTTTAGTACAAGATAGATAAACAACACTTTCTGATTATTGTACACTGCCTTGATTGATCAAATAAAATGTTTGAGACAATGCATTTCTTCATGGAAGAAAGTAGCAAAGTAAGTTAAAAGTATACACTTTGTGTAATTGTAAAGTCTCAACCTGCTAATGCTGCTTGATATAAAAACAATTACTATTGAAAACAAGGCTTGTCAAGGAAAAATTTTGATTTAGTCACAATTGTTTTTGAGTCTTAATGCCGCTGAACAGTGAAAAAAAATAGCAAGTTTGACACATTTTGTTTCCCAGCGTAAACTACAAAAGGTCTTTGGATATGGTTACAGAAATGTATATGCCATTGTTAACCCATTACCAAACAATAATAACATTTAACCACTTTGTTGCAGACAACTGGAAAAGATTGTGGGAAAAGGAGCAATTTTTCCCTTTCCATGTCTTCTACCCAATTAAAAGATTATTTTCCAATTTAATTACATTTTGAAATGTCGTATGCAAACTTTCAATTTGGGACAGTCTAAAATTTGGCATTTGGTAAAGGTTTAATGCATGTTTACAACTCTTTTGGTGACATGCTTCAAGTCAATCACTTAAATCTTGGTAAATCTTTTATCTTATTTCAAATCTTGCCTACCCCATGCATGTAAAGTTTAGGAGGGGGTTTCTGTCTCCAAAACAAATGGTGTCACATGTGCCATCTGAAAAAAAAGAAAAGAAAGAATTCTGATTTGTTACAAGGTTATGCCAGGCTAGAAAGAGAAGATATCAATTAATCTTCACTTTAATTGGTTTATAACATGATGCCTTTATCATGAATATGTCTATTTATTCAATACGACTAGACATATTGTCAACAGTTTTTTCAGTTTTGTTGTTATGTCTGGCTCATGACTACCAATAACTGTTGGTCAAGGCAGGAAAAACCAAAGGACACAACAAAAAACTTAACATAAGAAACAGAGGTTTGCAAAGGAAATATGCTTGTTTATAGCTCCAAACATCTTTTCATTATATAAGAATAACAAAACCAAAACTGATGGATGTCTTACAATGGCGATATAGGAAACCCATTTTCATTATGGTCCGAATTAAGCAAAAGAAACTTTAGGTGATGTTTAAATAGACATCTACGATTGATGGTCAGCATATTTATAGAGAGAAGTGGGTTAAGGCAGGATGGATAACTTACCTGGCAATAGCTCTAATCCATCATCTAATCTACAGGTAACAGACTTTGTACAAAAACATGGAGATGTGACGTCACACAGGTGTTGACCTCGCAGATTGCTGTAGCCATTCTTTGCATCACAAGCATATTTGTCTGCCCCAATAGGCCATAACTCTTCAACCAGCACTAGAAAGGACAGCTGCCTTTCCACTTCTGATGATAACCGTTTCTGAGAACATTCTATGAAAAGAAAACATTTTATTGGTACAAGAAGAGATTAAGCCTTTCCCAAACAACAAATCGTAGACTTTCCCAAACAATAACGATATTTGACTACTTTGTTGCAGACGACTTTAGAAACAATTTGGGAAAAGGAGAAATTGCTCGTCACTTGCAAATTTTTCCTTTTCCCACAAGGTTTTCTGCTTTATCTGAAGAATGTTTTTCAATCTCATCACATTTTGAAATGTCGTCTGCAAACTCTTTCAATTTGGGACAGTCGAAAATCTGTTGTTTGGGAAAGGGCTAAGGTTTTTGGACAAACTAGGTAATACTGACAATTGATTCTTCCTCCCCTGCTTAAGACACAAGTGTTACAATGCTCAAAATGAGCTACTTATCCTTATGTCCAAATGGTTTCTTCCCAGGGTCTTCACCAGATTTTGTTCAGGCAGTAAATTGGCAGCTGGCCTGTGATCTAATCTGTTTGCTTCTCAGAGTATCTTTCCTCAACAAAATTAAGCAGATATTTAAGGTTTTGGAAAGCAGTCGACACAAAAATCTTTTTTTAGAAAATAATCCAGCATTCTAAGTGTTAATAATCATGACTGTCTTACCATCAAGCTGGTCAGAGGAATTCATTGGCAGAGGCTGGTAATGGTCTTTGTCACATATTGTACATTCCAGTATTGACACATTTTTGCTCGGAATATGAACAACTTGGGGAAATGATCCTGAAAAAAATAAAAAGTAAAAAACAATGTACAAAACTGTATAACTAGTATTGAAGATATATGTAAATTCATTATTACCTACATTATCAACACTTATATATATTACCTTCAAATTTCAAAAGCTGAGTAAACTCTTTAAAAAGGAGGGTCAAACATTTTAAAAATAAATGGAATTTAAGGTTGTGAGATGGAAGCTAAATGTGAATATACATATTTCAAATGATCATTAAAACATATCAACCTAAGATGGCCAGGTTCCAAATGGTAATAGAAAACTATTTTCATGGAGGGAGCCTGTGATATGAGTTTTCATGGTGTTCAAAAAATCCTACCAAGCAAGTTTGCAATCTGAATGCATTGGGTTTATCCAATGAAATGCCTTTGAGACATAAAGGATACCGTCATATTGCTTCTCATGAGACTTTCATCACTCAACTTTCGTTTCCATATATTGATACATGTATGTGAAATCTCAAAAGTTGTCTAATTCAATTAAGGAAACAGTTATACATGTATCACAACTTATAATTTTGCCATTTTGTATGAGTTACTGATAAAAAATAATTTAAAATGATGTCCAAAACTTCTATATACATTGAACTACTTGGAAATGTGTTATATGCCAGGGGAAATTCACCCAACATATTGTAACCCTACAGTCATATTGAAGAAGTATTTCTCAGCACATGGAACCACTTGAGTAGTTCTGATTGGCAAGTTTGCAGTGAGACAAGTGTGACACCTGGTAGCATTATCATGAACTGTTCTAAAGCAGATTAGCACTGTCTTATCGAAGACAAAGCTTTATAATATGTAGATTTTCCTTTTTTTCAAAAAGGGGAACTTATAAATAACTTATAGTTAACCAAAAGTCTTAATTGTGACTGTAAGGCAGGTAGAAATTGAAGGAAAGTAATCGCAGAAAAAAATTAAAAAACTTTCATCAGTAACAGAAATACTCTATCATATCGTACAACACAGTTCCTTTCAATTTAGACCATTAAAAATCCCACATTGGTCAATTGGTTTTAAACTCTTATAAAAACATAGAATCTTTGAATGATTAACCCTTATAGTGCTTAGGTCATCTGCTGATTGTTTCAATTTGGAAGTCACAAAACTGCATATAAGGAATAGGTTGATTTTAAGACTTTATTCTTTAAATTAAGAATCAAGTCAAAGTAATATCTTGTTGAAAAAGTTGAGATATATCTGATAAAATTAAACCTTGATGAGGCTGTATTAAGCCTTATAGTGCTGGAATCGACTTCATGCTTATGCAAAGAAGTTAGATCACAGGTCAGCTGCCAAGTAAATTGGTGGCTGGCCTGTGATCTAACCTGTTTGCTATTCTGAGTACCTGTTCTCATCAAAATTATGCAGATATCTAAGAATTTGGAAACGGACGTCACATAAATCTATTTTCCAAAGTTTTCAAGCATTCTAAGGGTTGAATACGAAACCAATAGCAGATGACAATAGAACAGGATAAAAATCTGTTATAATAATTGGTAGGAGCAATTGTGAAAAAAAGGATGAATTGTTCAAAAATGACCAGTCCAATATTCCTCTGCAGTGGCTTTATCAAAATAAAGGGTATGGAGTAAGGTGTTATATCTACCTGGAGAACAAACAATTTCCTTATAACAACCTTCAACTAGATTTCCTGTGTATTTGTCTGCGCCGCAATGATAATGAAATCCCTCAGAACAATTCTTTCCAGCACCATGACACAGTTCTCGAAATTTTCTACCCCTTTCTGTCCTTGGGCATTCGTAAAGAATGAGGTCACAGCCAGTTTGAGTCCCTAGCTCAAGGGCCAACTCTGAACTAACAACGCTTTCCACAGAACAGTTAGCACCATTAAAATTGGATAAAATGAGAAATAACACTAATAATGTATAATACCTGAAAAAAAAAAGAAACATCTGTAAGTACTTTTATCAAAATGCTGCGAATGTTGTATATAATATAGCCTATTTTCCTTATTTTGGAATGATTTACATCAAAATAGAGTTTTAAAAGATTCACACAAAACAAAATATTTTTTCCATTATAAAAAAATATACGAATGAGTAGCAGAAAGCCATTTGAAGATTTTTTAAGATTCCTTTGATGGTGGAAAATAAATATAGTTTTGAAATGAAAATTTGTGTACTTATGTGTAATAGATCCTTTTTCCTAAAAAGGAATAGGTAGTCTAAACAAAGGGGCAATGTTTATCAATTGGTCGAGGGGCATCTATAAATGTATGAAAAAATGGAATGACCATGGTAATGTTTTACCAAACAACTACAGGAAATTATTCGCGTAAGTCAAAGCTGATGAACATGACTGTATAGTTTCTAGGATAAACATACACCTTTGCAATGTAACACTTCATTGGAAGCATCTCAGAGAGACAATTCCAATGATGTGTTACTTTGCAATATTACTTTTCTCAATATTGAAGAAAAAGAGAATGTTGTTTTGGTCTTAAAGACATATCTTTAGCGTAACATGTTAAGTAAAATGCTACCATCAAGTGTAAGAAATGCAGTCTGTCATATTGAAACAATATGCTCACCATCGGCTAGTTATGTATTCACAAATGTTTTCACATTTTCTTGTATGAAGTCTACACACTTATCAATGTTTCATTTTTGTAGTACCTTGACCAGCGGGGAAGGGAGGGAATTCTATTCATTGTGTTGGATCCCCCAAATTTGAAATGACATCCATATCCCAAAGCATGGAGGTCACAATGACCCTCATTCTTCAAAGTGGAGGCAACCCATGAATGCTTGAAATATATTTATTGTAATAAAGCTCAATGGCACTTGCTCAGCATTGAGCAGCAAATTAAATATTCCCAAACATACTTGTTTCAAAATAATTTACTTTCCTTATGACAAATGAACGCTTGCTTTTATCATACCTGAAGACATCTTTAGTTTTGTTTTTTGTTTTATTGGGTTTAAACCTTGGATCATTGAACCAACACAGTGTTGTCATTAAGAGCCGGCTGCTGGCCAATTTGACCAGTTCAAATTCCTTTATGGTTGCAGGGCTTTTTTGCATTATACAATAGGTACCCAAAAAGTGCACCTTCCCAATTAGAAATTATTTTAATATCATGCAGTTATCCCAAAAAATCAAAGTCACATCAGTTTTTTGATATATAAATGTAACAATATCATCAATCAAATTTCCAAAAAAAAAACAGACCTAGGCCTCTTCCCAGAGCAAAAAAAAAAACAGCTATGTGTGGCTCAAATAACAAAAAAACAAAATGATATATGGTCATATTAAATAGTAGTTATAACACCTAATTTTTTGTTGGGTGCTTCATTGGCCTCCTCAAATCAAAAGTTGGCCCCTTACTCCAATGACAACCCTGGATCAACAACTTCTTCACCCAAATGCAATACCTGGCTCTTGTCGTTTAGATGACCAATCCCTTCCTTTACTGCCTAACGGATGGTCAAGACATTTTGAACCATCAGCATTCCATTAGTCGACAAAACAGCTCTTTCACCCTATGTAACAAGGATTTTTATCCCAAATTCCATGGGCAATAAAAGTGTTTGTAATGCCTTGCTCATATGATTGAACTATTGACTGCAACAACCTTAAAGGCTTTGATGAACAAAAGCTGCATGTAATATTTCAAGTGGTTGTAGCCTCAGCATAAATTAGAATAACTATATTCATTATAAATCAAATATGATATTTCCAAACATTGTTCTCTGTCCTAAAACCTTCTTGAGAAATACATTCAAGCTAAATAACAACTTCATTCATCATAGACATTTCTCCTAATTTGAGAGATTAAAAGTTTGTTAACAGTTATGAACTCTTTGGCACATACAGATGACACTTTTTCTTTTACTTGAAGCAGACCACTTTATATAAAAGCTTTGTAAAAATGTGAAAACCTTTAGGAGATCTGCTGTTTTGATATGTGAATAGATTGAAAAAGGATTGTGGCAAAAGGAGAAATTGCTCGTTGCAAGCAATTTTTACCACAATGCTTTTGAAGTCGCCTGCTGCAAGATGCAAACATATGGCATTGGGTGATGTGTTAAAACTGATAGAAAGGTACATATTGCTGATGCTATTAAAGGATAAACTTGTTGGGAAATAGGTCATTGTATAGTACATTTGAAAACCCAGGTACTATATTAGCACCGATATTAGTCAAAACATTTAGGCAGTATGGTATGAAAATAAAGCAATTACCTGAAACTATTTACACCTGATGGCTTCAGCCTTGGTCTTTGCATACATTCCATACCAGAACTTGGTAATGACTCACTACATGTCAACCAAAAAGGATTATGTTTCCCTAAAAGAAAAAAAATGGTCTTTAACTTTTATCTTTAACTCATTTTACCCAGTTTTGCAATTTTTGGGGCACATTCTGGCTCCAAAGCTTCAGTGAATGGACACAGGATGGTATCAAAACATCTTGGCTGCAACTTGTATTCCACAAATTCTAAATAGGATGATAGTCTATGAGGGGTTTCCTTTTTCTGTATTTTATCAGAGGATGCATCTCTTGATGCACAAAAAGCAATGGTCAATGACAGTGTTCAATTCAATACTCGAGTAACTGCTTTTCAAATGTGAAGGACATGCAACTAGTTTTTTCTGCGCACTTCATCTGCACATCAAAGGAGATATTTATCTGTTATCGAAGAGGTACTTGCATAGTAGTCGGACACACGTTTTAGTTCGGATACAATTTACTATATGCATTCTTTTTCAAAGAATAATCATAAATACCCATATAACTATAAAAGGTTATTAACATTATGACAAATTTCTCATGCATATTAAGCCCCCAGCATCTATTTTTCAAATTTAAAGTTATTTTAGTCGATTTTATAAGTGCTTATCAAATAAGGTTATCATGGAAACTGTCATTTTACAGAAAAACTAACTAGTCAACACATACTTTTTTTTTGCATTTTGCATTTCAAGATTAAATTTTACTTCACATACTGAAAAATAAGAAAATTCTATGAAAGGAATTTTTAAATATCTTGATTTATTTGTAATATACATATCGATTTTCATATTTTTTTGTCAAATACAAAACTTTTAAAAAATGATTTGGATTACAAAAAGTGTTCAGATTGTAATAATCTAAATCAACATTGAATTATAAAGTATTGGATGTATGAATTCAAGTGTTTTGTATAAATAAACCTTCCAGAAATTATTTTATTACCTTGGAAGATGGTATGGTCATTTTGACATTTTTGCCCCAAATGGTTACCATGGAAACTGTCAATTTATGAAAAAACTAACTAGACGGCCTGCATTTTTCTTTTCATTTTTGATATCAGAATAAAATTTTGAAAAACATATTAAAATTTTAGAAAATTCAATGAAAGGTTGTTTTTTTATAAAACTGTAGAAAATGTTCTTAAATTGTAAACTGAGTGTGCTCCATGTAGTCTTGCAGTTTGTAAGTTCTGGTTTTAAAAATCTCTGAACGCTGGTTTTGTCAATGTTATCATTAGGACATGAAGCTGGATACTATCCTGATCCAACATGTTTTTTAACAACATTTTTGGAGCAATTTCTTAATAATTGTTATGACGGCAACTAATAAATTGAGAGGAAAACCCATTACAGAAATTAACTCTGTGGACATCTTGGTAAATAATTTTCAGGGAGCTATAGTATAATGTTGAATCATTTTGATTAAGAAACTTCATCAATCTTTTCACTGTATGCATGCGAAATGTGGGGACACTTGAAGAGAAAGAATATAGAAAATTTATACATCAAGTTCTATAGTGGGCATTCAAAATAGTACAATCTCTTAAATCTCTTAATTTATCTATTATAACTAAAAGGAGACAAGACTTTTTAAAGATTTAAAAGACATTTCTGCTTTGGTTGCTATGCTGAATCATTCATTCCTTTTTAAAATTTCTCTATACAATTGAAGTATGATAAACATTGACACATACATACATATTAACTTTTTAATCTACACCTCATTTGTATAAATTTACCATGATAGAACATTTTGAATCTTGCATTCTTGATTCTTAAGCTATTTCATCAATCATATACCATTTTGACAATGAGTTTTCTTTTTGGATTCTCTTTCAACAGGAACTCACCAAAAAGTATTCAGTACATTGAGTTATTGATGGAATTCGACATAAAATTCTAATCATTGCATTGTATCATACAATAATGGGGTGAAATCTAAAACCCATAAAGTTACCAGCGGAATCCCCCAGGAAGCGTTCTTGGCCCCATACTTTTTGTAATCTACATATTAAATGATATGCCGGATGAAGTGAAAAATACAGTCTATCTTTTTGCTGACAACACAAAAATATATGCTGAAATTAAGTCCGAACAAAATCGAGTAGACCTTCAGAAAGACCTTGACAATCTATTCAATTGGTCTGATAAATGGCTTCTTAATTTCCACCCAAACAAATGCAAACATGTCACTGTTGCGAGGGGTGAAGTTGAAGAAAGATCATACAACCTTTACGACGGAGACTGCAATGAAATAACATTGGAAAAGACAAAAGGGGAAAAGACATTGGGGTTCTAGTCGACAACAAACTAAATTTTAAAAAACACATACAAAGCCAGGTGGCAAAAGCCAATTCAATCATGGGGTTAATTAGAAGGACATATACGTATCTAGATTTAGAAAGCTTCAGATTCCTATTCAAAGCACTCGTAAGGCCTCACCTAGGGCCTCACCTAGAGTATGCAGTCTCAGTCTGGTGTCCCCACAACAAATCCAATACAGACGCCAAAGGGGAGATATGATAGAAACCTATAAAATAGTGCATCTTATTTATGACAAGAAAGTTAACAAAAATCTCTTAACTGTAACTTCTGACAAAAGAACAAGGGGACACATTAGGGAACATAATGCATGGTTGCTGAGAACATGCTGGTACATAAATAGACAACACAACTGCTCAGTGTATGACAGGATTTTTCACTGATTGGATGTGTATGTGTCTTTGGGAGGTTAATTCGCTCTGTTTGTTATAATGGTGGCAGCGGTGGGATGAAGACTTCTCTAATTGGAAACTTTGGGCGTATGGACTAGTCAATTTTAGAATCCCTACATTTTGTAAAAAAAATCTCGTTAAACTATGCCCATAGACCGTTATGTAGGTCTATAATAACATTCAGACTTTAGCAACTTACGTTTATTGCCTCTTCAAACTCTTTCAATTGTTATCCACTATTAAAGATTCAATAAAACATCAAAATCGCCCGCATGTAGATCTTCCCAAAATGTCGACTGATCCTGACGCAACATATATCTGATAAACCAATCTGAACACATCGGGTTTATCCAATGAAAACGCCTGAAAACACGTATTCCGGATTTTGGTAGCATGCAACAGTTCCCTACAGAAATATGCGAATTGGCCATGGCCAAAAATAGAAATAGTGGGAAAGGGTAAGATTCAACATCATATTTGAAGGCAATGGTACCTGATGTATCCCAAAAGAGCATGATATTGTAAAAAGATACCATTTAGCTAATTCGAAACTACAAGGTCACGACCTTTCTCCTCCATGCCCAATGTTTATTCCCAGGATTGTCAATGTGGAGTGTAAATGGTTTCTGTCGGTAAGTTTACAGTGAAATTGATGTAGGGCTTACACTTTGAAATATTGTGAAAAAAGTAGCAGGTAAGCAGGTACTTTTGAATGCATTCATGGCTTGCATGGTGTTTTGCGTGCAAGAATAGCAAACAAATGGTGGGCCATCTCTCAAGTTGTTCTGTTTGCGACCTTTTGGGCGAAGGCTAAAATGGTATATTTGACATCAGTTTTCGCGGCCAAACTATTTTCCGCAATATCATGCAGATTTCTATAAATGCCATTGTAACTATTGTTTTTTGCCATTTTCGTGTTACCTTAGAACACATGAACACAGCAAAACGTTTCCTGTTATTTCAGATTGATTGTGAAGGGTGATATTGGTTTCGAAGAAGATTGGTTGTCGGACCGGAGAAGAAAGGACCCAATAAACTGTGTGCTGCTACCTTTCGTAATGTTTGACTGGAAGAGTTGTCGTTCGTGCGGGACGGTACATCTACGACGACGTAGTAATGGATCGCTTGAATATACAAAGTGGATTGAGTTTTAACACAACCGTAAAGTGGCCTGGTGACGTAAATGGGCTTAGGGTTAGGGTTAGGCAATCTGAGCACATCGGGTTTATCCAATAGAAAACACCTCTGAAATAATAGGGATGACGCCATATTGTTTCCCGCGAGAATGACGTCACTTTCTTTCGTTTCTAAAAATAGATCTTGAACGTAAAATCCAAAAAGTCGTTAAATTTGATTGAGGAAACAAGTATACATGTCACAACAACAAGTTCGCCATTTGGTATGAGTTACTGATCAAAAGTGATTAAAAAGGATGTCCAACACTTCCATACACATTAGAAAAGGTGTTCATCGGCGGATGCCGATTTACCCAAAAAATTGTAACCCTACACTTATATCCGAGGTGTATTTCACAGCTCACGGAAATACCCGAAGAGTTCCGATTGGGTTAGGGTTAGGGTTAGGGTTAGGGATTATGTTTTTATAAATAATATTTTTTTTTTCAGTTATATCTTTCATTGTTTCACATAAGATTTCTTATGATGCAAAGTATTCAATTTCATTCTGAGGAAGATTTAGATCTATATAATTCAATGTCGCAAACGTTGTCGCAAATATGCGTCAAAACTCTATCGTCGTCATAATTTCGATCCATTACTAGCTCAACCCAATCGGAACTACTCGGGTATTTCCGTGAGCTGTGAAATACACCTCGGATATAAGTGTAGGGTTACAATTTTTCGGGTAAATCGGCATTCGCCGATGAACACCTTTTCTAAGCGTGCATGTTAAGTAGTTCAATGTGTATGGAAGTGTTGGACATCCTTTTTAATCACTTTTGATCAGTAACTCATACCAAATGGCGAACTTGTTGTTGTGACATGTATACATGTTTCCCTTATCAAATTTAACGACTTTTTGGATTTTACAGTCAAGATCTATTTTTAGAAACGAAAGAAAGTGACGTCATTCTCGCGGGAAACAATATGGCGTCATCCCTATTATTTCAGAGGTGTTTTCTATTGGATAAACCCGATGTGCTCAGATTGTAGCTCAACCGTATATCTACTTCCGGTTTAAATTTCTGACAGTTGTAAACAATGGGAAAGGATTATTGTTCAGTGTTTAAGTGTCATAATTATAGTGGCAGAGTAGGGATATTTGGGACTAAAGTGACCTTACATAAGATTCCTAAAGAACAGTATGTAAGAAGAGCCTGGATTCGAGCTATAAGCAGGAAAAACTGGATGCCATCGAGTTACACACGCGTGTGTTCGGACCATTTCGTGGACGGTATTGGCCCGAACTCTTTGAACAGGAATAAGATTCCGACTGAAAATCTTCCCCAGAAGCGAGCTGACAGTTGTAAACTTTCAAGAAAAAGTCCACGGAAACGTTTTGGATTCACGCCGCCTTCGGAAGGAGTCTTAAAGTCGGACAACAAATTGAAATATGACACTGACTGTCACTCGTAAGTAGAAAATACATGTACATATGGCATAGACCGTATAATCTAACCATCTATTACTCAATACTTATATTTAGACATGTGGTATCTTTGGTTTGATATGAAATGTGATGTATTAAATTCTGTTTCCATTCTAACATGTTATTAGGAAGATAATTGAAATAGGTATGATGACTTAAAAGTTAAATTGAGCAGAGATGTAATTTTCATGAGGTTTTTTTGTTTTATTGATGTCACATCTGACATCATGTGAAAATGAATATTCTTTTCTCTAAACCATGTGTATATCATAGAATGAATTAATGCATGATTTCAGTCTCCTTTGAGAAGATAGAGAAAATTATGTACCGAGTTAGAATTCTCTATAATATAACAATCTTGCACTGGTTTCCGGTCATACCGGGAAATCTAGTTCGAGGGGTACTGTTTATGGCGGTAACGAGGCCGAGTTACCACTTTAAACAGTTTCCCGAGAGCTAGATTTTCCCGGTATGTACCAGAAAGTAATGTTTGATTGTTCTTCTTGCATGCTGATAAAACATAGCTAACATATACTTAATGAAAGAGTTGCGTTCTTGGACATACTTTATTTTCATAGTAGCGGATAAATTTACGTATTCATTCATTAATGTTCATGTGACATCATAAACATGATGCATGTGACGTCATATTAAGATTTATGAATGAACCAATGATGTCATTTAAAGCACGAGAGTTATCTTACACCAGATGGGATTTTCTAGCACTGGTGAAAACGGTAGAAAACCCGGTCTGATATGTGAGAAAACATGATATTTAATTGAATTTATGCAAACTGTATCTGTTGCTTTATTTTCAGCTACGCACAGGTTCAACAACCAAAGTCTACCACAGATTGTATGGTTACTGCTAGCAGCAGCAGTGGGACAGCAGTACAAGCCACACAGACATGTCAGGCACCAGTGACAGATGTTGGTACTGAAGTTTTGATGCCAGAGTTAGTCATAGAAAATATCAGCCATTCAAATGATTTGATTATGTTTTATACTGGTCTGACCGACATAAGAACTTTTAATGCCTTATTTGAATCCCTTATGGAACAGGGTGCTGATAAACTTTCCACAGAAGCTATTGGTGAAATGAATGCACAAGGGTTGGGTCTCAAAAGGAAACTTAGACGTATTGACGAGTTTTTACTTGTAATGATGAGACTGCGGCTTGGTTTATTATTGAAAGACTTAGAATACCGGTTTAAAATTTCTGCCAGTTCAGTGTCTAAGATCTTTAATTCCTGGATATTATTTATGTCTGAATGTATGCAATCTATTGTTGTATTACCTCAGCTTAATATTCTACAGATGAGAGTGCCACAGTGTTTTAAACAGTTTTCAGACACAAGGGTCATTCTTGATTGTACTGAAATTTTTGTTCAAAGTCCATCATCACTGGAAAATAAATCATTAACATACTCAAGCTACAAGTCACATGATACATTTAAAGCTTTGATTGGTGTCAATGCCACTGGAGCTGTAGTTTTTGTGTCAAAATTATGGCCAGGTTGCACTTCAGATGTAGAAATAACAAGAAGAAGTGGCCTTTTGGAACAGTTAGATAAAGGTGATGCTGTAATGGTTGATAAGGGATTTATTCATATACAATCAGATTTAAAAGAAAAAGGTGTTAAACTGTACTGTCCACCATTCAAGACGAAAGTTCAATTTAGTAAAGAAGAAGTTGAGATGACACGAAGGATTGCTTCAGCCCGTATACATGTTGAACGAAAAATGGAACAAATAAAAAACTTTAGAATTTTGCAAGGTGTCATTCCATTAGCTCTTAGTGAATTTGCTGACCATGTTTTTTTTGTTTGTACAGCTTTGACCAACTTGTTGCCTCCTCTTGTTGCAGAATAGAATGTCAATCCTATCTGTTATTAAAATTAGTGCTTGTCATACTTTCTTGTCCAATCAGTGATATAGATTTTTCAAATATTTGGCTTTCTTATTTTAATAGAACATGCTCTATCTTCAAAACTACGAAGAGCGCTCATAAAATTTGCAAGACATGATATGTCACCTGTCAATGTTGTATTATTTGAAAAAATCTTGTCGCTGATTGGATAAGCGAGCACTAAGACGGTTAGATTGTATAATTTGGTCATTCTTCGTACTAAGAAAGTAAGAGTCTTTATCGCTCCTTTTGAGCTTTCTTATCAACGAAGAAGACCCCAAATTTGCATTCTAACCTATACATATAGAGCTGAATGAGGGAGAGCAACATTTGATAAAAGTAACCCATCCAAAAGTTCAACATTTGTTTTTTATGAAAGTTTAGTAAGGCAGGCATGTTAAAAAAACAACTGCATATCCAGCTGAAGTCATAGAATGATGTAAAATGCTAGGGTTCATTCTTTTCTGCACAACCTGTTACAATCACAATCATGTACATTATAATTGAAGCATGGAATTTTATGTATTTTCAGTTACTGGTATTTATTTTTTGTATAAGATGGCCACTTTTGAAATATTAACGTAACAATGTAATATTTCTTTATTAGAATTTTATGTAGACTATAATATTTTATAATGTATGCATTGCATTGCTGCTTTGTTTCCTATATGTGATTAAATGTCTCAAATTTATGTGAATTGATGTCATATGAGTATAGTGATGATGGATGATTTATGCAGAGACATAGATAACAGAGATTGGCAACTCCTTCTTTACCTATAGCCGGTTTCTGCGATATCTCGCATGACGCGTTATTTAGCGAGACCTTTCGAGATCTGTCTATCGACGCAATTTTCAACTAAACGCGAAATAGGCAACACACATATAAGCGTGTTTTAAGTCATATTTCAATTATTTTCTTACCAAATTCACTATATTGTTATTGTTAGAAAGTTTCTCCATCCAACAAGACCAATCAGCAAGTGATTCTTAAAGAAATAAACATGGCAAATAGCGACAAACTTGATTGAATTGTTTGCAATTTCGTGGTTGGGTGCGATAAACGTGATAATTGAGTAGATCTAGATTCAAACTGTTCTAAAGGAGGGTTTTTCAAACATTTCCAATTCAAGTCCATTTTAAAGAAAAGGTTTGTTTTTCTACATTTCCAAATTTTCAGTTTGATATTCCTTGTCATTTAGAAGTTATTCAGTACTGAATATGTCCATTTTACGACCCTAATGAGTTTAACCATCTTGATTTACAAGCAAAAATTAACAAAGTTGTGCACAGTAAAACTTAAATACTATGTACTGGATCATATCATGCTTGACATTTTCCTGAAGTGTAATTTTTGTTTTATGGTTGCCCGCATTTTTATAGTAATCTTCGCTTCCATAACGAAGTTATGCCAAGTTAACTTAACCACACAAGCATGATCATGATTTCGGCCATTTTATTTTCAACCAAAATATTTCATACTTGTACAAAGTAAAATGTTTTAATGGAGGTTTATTCAAACATTTCTAATTTATGTCTATTTTAATGGGATAATATGATTTTGTCGATTTCCAGATTTTCAGTTTGATATTCTTTGTCATTTAGAAGTTATTGCGTACTAAATATATCCCATTTACTACCTTAATGAGTTCAGCCATCTTGATTTCCAACCAAAAATTAACAAAGTTGTGCACAGTAAAACTAAAAAACTTTGCACTGGATCATATCATACTTGACATTTTCCTGAAGTGTTATTTCTGTTATATGGTTGCCCGCATTTTTAAAGTAATCTTCGCTTCCATAACGAAGTTATATCAGGTTTACTGAACCACACACGCATGATCATGATTTCGGCCATTTTATTTTCAACCAAAATATTTCATACTTGTACAAAGTAAAATGTTTTAATGGAGGTTTATTCAAACATTTCTGATTTATGTTCACTTTAATGGAATAATATGATTTTGTTGAATTCCAAATTTTCAGTCTGATATTCCTTGTCATTTAGAAGTTATTGCGTACTAAATATGTCCCATTTACTACCTTAATGAGTTCAGCCATCTTGATTTCCAACCAAAATATATCATAGTTGTACACAGTAAAACTAAAAACCATTCACTGGTTCATATCATACTTGACATTTTCCTAAAGTGTTATTTTTGTTTTATAGTTACACGCTTTTTTATGGTGATTGTCGTGTTTATAACGAAGTTATACCAGGTTTACTTTACCACACAAGCATAATCATGATTTCAGCCATTTTATTTTCAATCAAAATCTTTCATTTTTGCATCAATTAAATCTTAAATTGTGTGACTTGGATTTTATCAAACGTGTTATTACTGAAAACGTCTGAATGAGTTTGAATTGATCCCGTATTAAATGCTGACTAAGTTCTAAAGTTTCCCGTATTTTCAAAGTGATATTCCTATATAAGAAGAAGAAAATCCATTCAATTAATAGACGAAAGAATGGATAGATCTTCCTAATCAGAAACACCACGATATATCCTTTTTCGTCATATTTCTTCTTAATTTCGATCGCTTGCAAATATGTCAAGTGAAATGTGTCATTTGAAGAAAGAAGGGTGATAGAGTCAATCACGGTAGTGGACAATACAGGCTATGATTGTAAATTGCCACCCCATAAAATATGTAGTTTGATGTCATAAAACCTTTTGATGCTAGGGCGATTACACAAGAAGTGTGTCGCGCTAACCCTGTGTCCACTCTCTGACACCTCATTCAAATTTAATGACCTAAAGCTCCCGAAAACAAAATAGGGAGGATTTGTTCTGTTTTAAGCGTCTGACTGGGTTTAAAGTAGTGTGCTTTGACTTAATTTCTCGTTCAGAAATGATAATAAAAACGGAGGTGCAAGACACACTATTTGCTTTAGCTTAACATTCAAAAAGCCCACATTTCTTTTTTCTAAAATCATTTCGGTCAGCAGCATGATAAGACTAGACCGTTACGTGTTTAAGAATAATTATGTACTTATTGATTTGCAATCAATATTAGAGGAATCTGCGGTAAAAGGTGTATTCGAAACTTTGCACGTAAGTTTTTTCCTACGTGTCCTTTCGTTTACTTAAACCTCTTTTACAAAAATTCTCACCACATGCATCTTAACATCATAAAATACTTTTAATTTTCTTAAATTGAAACATTTGGCTTGAAATAATGTCATGATGAAAAACGTGTTTTGTTTTGACAAAATTAGCACTGTAAACAGTTTTACGACACAAAATAAATGAAATGAAGTTAGAAAGCAATTTTTTAATATTAACGAAAACTATCATGTCTTAGTGGAAAGTTCATGCTTTGGTTATATACTGCAACTAAGTAGAGTCACTTGATTTATTACAAGATATTATTTAAACCTTTGCTTGAAAGACATTGTCGTTATAAGTACAATTCTGAATTGCATGGTAATCAAGCCTGTCATTGAAAAAGAAGGCCTACTGGAATTTTTTGTTTTGTTTTTAACATAAAATCAATTTAATAAAATAAAAATAAAACAAAATGTCCAGAAGTTGTTTCAGATAACCAATCAGATAACCAAAACATAGCTATTTTACTGTAATAAAGAAGTATCAATTTCGCTTGACATCTCCCGTGGCAACGGATAAACAGGTACGCACGTTCTTTATCTCGCAGAACCTCGCGGCACGCGAGAGTTTGGCGATAACTCCGGAGTTGCCAATCTCTGTTATCTATGTCTCTGATTTATGATAGTGATGACTGTAATAGCTACTGTAAAGTACTATATTGATGATATAGATAATAATGATAATGATTGATGATAGTGATGACTGTAATAGCTACTGTAAAGTATTGTATTGATGATATAGATAATAATGATAATGATTTATGATAGTGATGAATACAGTTGTTGTATACACTGTATTGTATTTTATTTATGAAATAGATGATGATGATGATGATGATTTATGATAGTGATGAATACAGTGGTTGTATTCACTGAAATGTATTTTATTTATGAAATAGATGATGATGATGATTTATGATAGTGATGAATACAGTTGTTGTTTACACTGTATTGTATTATATTTATGAAATAGATGATGATGATGATGATTTATGATAGTGATGAATACAGTGGTTGTATTCACTGTAATGTATTTTATTTATGAAATAGATGATGATGATGATGATGATTTATGAAAGTGATGAATACAGTTGTTGTATTCACTCTAATGTATTTTATTTATGAAATAGATGATGATGATGATGATGATGATTTATGATAGTGATGAATACATTCTTTGTCATTGTTATGTATTTTGATGAAACTTTCCCTTTGTAAATTTCTACAGTTTTACTATAAAGCACTGAGAATATTTGAACTTGTTTACTGATATTGTATTCTAATTATGCTGGAAGTCATGACAGAATTTAATATTGATGATGATGCAGGATATGAATACATGTACAGTAATTTAGCATTGTGAAAGATAATTTTGTATTGACATTTGAAGCATTGTTAAGTCATGTTAAGTTTCCACATTGCTATTGGTATATATATCTTTTTAGTTATTTTTTATGGCAAAATTACAAATGCAATTATAATTTAAATGTTTTTGTAATAGAGTTTGAAATGCATAAAACCATATCTATTATATGAATTACTTTATTAAATAACATTGTTCTTGTTGTTTTTTGAAACTAAAATAATTGCATATATATTACAGGTATTTGTAAAAATGAGTTCAAATGTACAGTATGTCCAGGCTAGTTTAAATATCAGGACATAATAAAGACATTTTTCAGACAAATAGTATTAGAATTTTACATGGAAAATAGATACCCCATGGAAATGTTACTGTTGATTTTTTTTCTTTTAGCTGATTTCTTGCACTTTCTGGCCAGAAAATAATATTCTATTCTAATACCATGAAAAACGAAGGTGTTATTTTGTGCAAGTTTGAACTAATTTAAAGACCAAAGTTATGTTTTTGTCAGAAGTCCACCTCTTAGTCTGGGGGTTGATTGTTCAAGCTTAATTTTGTGGCGTATAATAATTCTTAGCCAGGAAACAAACTACAGCATTTCTCATCTATCAATATATATATACACCTTTTATTCCCCTATTAATGCCCCAATCTCTCCCCCCCCCCATTTTCCCCCCAAAGTAACCCCTCCATATTTTTTAAGTAGAAAAATGAGTTTTGAAAAACAAATTTAAGACAGAAATGATAACTGTGGATACTTTATTTGATGTTTTTTTTATTATGTATATGATTTATATGTTCAAATTGTTTCACTAAAAATAATTTTAATACAACTTTTCTGAGTTTGAAATTATTATTATTATTTTTTTTTATCTTTTATAATGTCCCCACCCCTTTGGAAAATGTAATGTTCCTGGGGGCACTAGAAAAGGGAATACATGGTACAGTGGACCCGCGATAATCCGAACGTCGTTTATCCGGAATATTCACCATCCGAACAAAATTTTGAGGGAACGGATCTTACCTTCATCAATTTAACTGTTTAATGCGGAAAATCCGCGTTCCGGAACCGGACAAAAATATTCGGGAACCAACAGTCACTTTTCATAGTATATGCGTATGGCTAGTCCGGAAACCAGTAAAATCTTTATTTTGCGGTTACAGTTGCGAATGAAGGGATCGGTCTTCTGTTGTAAACGGCATTCACACGTTTTGCAAACTGTCACGTATGCTTGACCATAACATGTCACCTAGTGTAGTGTACTGGAAGGTGTTGATTGTTTGTTAATCGGTCATTCTGTCAGTTGATTGGTCTTACATTATTGTAATTACGGTCGCATGTCGATAGTTGAGTTTGTAAAAGGTGTTGATTGGCTGATTGGCTGCTTATAAAGCGATCGGGAGACAATGTCTGGCAATCATTTTCAATTATTACTCAATTGATATGCTCCTTTTCCCTATAAATAAACTCTCGACAATCCCTACCTATCTCATTTCTCGATATTGAAATAAGAAGATACAACTTGAAGATGTCTACACCCACAGCCAAACGAAGACAGTTCTTTTCAGAGCTATCTTAAGGAATTTTAACTTCTCGAAAGACATTGCTTCAAATTGTCATTTTTTAAAAAATCCGTTTTGACCAAATAAACACTTCCTTAACACACTTTATATTTCCCTTCAAAAAAAAATAATTGTGTATTTCTTACTTCATAGTAATGATCATGAAACACCGACACCGTGTAAAGGTAAACATTTTGCTGTAACTCGCATATTCTTTATTCCGGAAATTTCGTTAATACGAACGTTTCTCCTGGGAACGAAAGTGTTCGGATAAACGAGGGTCCACTGTATATATATACATATGATATCAATGCATTACTTCAAGACTGATGGAATGACTGGTATATGAGGCATAACTTGCAAACATTGGTACTTAACTACTGAAAAGTAATTAAGTTAATTTTGACAAATCAAGTTATAACTAAACACCAAGTTAATACAAGTATTTTAATCCATAAGAAAATATGAATATATCATATAATTCTGAAGAGTATATAGAAATTTATGATTTGTTTTTAATGTTTGCTCTTGGTACAATATTTGTAAACATTTGATTATGGTCATAAAAAAATTGAACTATTGTAGAAAGAAAACATTATTATGATTTAAATAAAATATTCATTCTAAACTACATTATGAATGGATAAAAGTAACATAGGCATTTTATGTTATTACTTCATGAACCCTACAGTCCAATCAGCTCTGCTCTTTGTTGTTAACAATTCTGAAAAGTTGTTATCCCTAATACAACAAGTTTATATGATATTATTTTAAAATGTCAACTTGCAGTTTGTTGAGAAAATAGTCAATGTAAAAAAGATTATCCAGATTGAAAATGGACAACAACTTGCATCTCTTAATTAAATGATTTACTACATTAATCATACATCTTTGGCACAATTTCAACTGTGTAAAAATCTTTTAACTTAAGAAGCATATTTTCCCAGAAAATCTTATCAAAGGCAACTGGGATGATAATCATATCTTTTACAGTATATATGACAAAATCACATTTTTGTACTTTGGAGATACCCATTTGTCCTTGAACTTGGGTAAAATACCTGTGAGTCTTCTTCAATTGAAAGTTTTGATTATCATCGAGAACACAGCAAAAGTCTTTGTCTTTTAAAGCATCAGACAGTGAAGAATTTCTCCATTTAAAGGGACATTTAACTTCTATCAAATGTTGTTCAGATCCACAACTCACTAACCCATCTGGACTTGCACCCAGATAGGTGTCTTCCTCTGACAATACTAGCCCCATTTCTGAAATATGAACAACTTTTTTTTCTTTTAACTTCTTGTAGGCCTTATACCTCTTCTTGGCAATTGACTCATTCTTTCTACCCCATTGTAAAGCTTTGTTGTCAAATGCCTGGTTTTTACCAAAAATTTTTTTAACAATATTGTCAGGTTTTGTGGATTTTTTTTTGTTTATTATATCATGAAAGGTAGTGGCTGTGATTCTACCTGTCCTGGCTGTTATCCAGAGTGGATTTTCATGTTGTCCTTTTGTTCTAACTTCAATTTCTTCAACTATTTCTTTTGAGCATGTTGATAAAAAGTTTAAGTATTCTGATTTAGGAATATTTCGGGTTTTAACTGTATTTAGTAAGTTTATATATTGATCTGATGCGTAGTTAATATGTTCACTTGTTTCAACTTCTTCAAAATTTGAAATGTTTAAATCACTTTCTACATCAATATTATGTTCTGACAAAGGAGGGATAATATCAAATATTGCAGCTTTTGAGTTGTTCCCAAGCTTGGCACATAAAGAATTTCTAAATGCATTAGTGTCAACTGAATATTTTGCAATTTTTTTTTTCTTGATCTTGAGTGTGTCTTCATATTTTATTCTTTTAAAGTTTATGTCAGTGATTGGCCTGGTTTCCTTCTTTCTCTTGCCAGGCTTGTTCCATTGGCAAGGCTTAGATGTAGAAGGTAGCTCTTCCATTTCATCCAACTCCCCCTTTCCTGGCCGAGTCTCCAGTGCAAACAATAGTCCAGCGATATGTGTACAGCCCTCTCCACACCTGAAATACACATATTTTTATTTAAAGCAAGTTAGAGTTGTACATGATTAGGGGATGAAGTGCATGCTTATCATTACAAAATACAGAGTGAATCCACACCAAGGACAGGTTTCCACTTAATCTTAAATTATTTACCTAGAAAACAGACAACATTATTTCTATCAAATTACTTTAACACAGGACTACATCTCAAAAGAGTTAAAGTTTGTGTTCTCCTATTAAACTTTATTTTGCCAACTCAAGTTATCTGATAGTCAACAAGAAATATCACAGTTTTGTTGTAGGGTGGAATGAAAAAGCGCTTTAACAAATATTCTAACACGATCTTCTAATAACCTACATAGGCAAGAAAGAAACGTAAGCTAAGGTTATTTTGCAATATACCATGCGGGTATATTATGATGTCAGGCCTTTGTGACAATTCTTACACATAAGAACTCAAAGCTCGTGTTATTTAGAATAGCTATATACATGTAGATATTATATACATGTATTATATGTGTGTGTGTGTCTATAAATATAATGATGTGATTTAAGCTTGTTTATCATTAAAAAATAATTATTAAATGATTGCTAGTGTATTAAACTTTTATTACTCACCCTGCTGGACATGAACAATGTGCTTTGACCACTTTGAATGGTGCCTCCTTTGTAGCTAAGATCCATTGCTCATAAATTCCTTTCTTCATTGAGGGGAAGCACTTTGACCGTATGTAACAAAGGTCATGTTCATCACTTATTATGTTTAGCATAATCTTATGGATGTAACCCTCTTTATAGAAATTGAGCCCTCGTATATACTGTCGGTAGCAATGCATTTTCTCAGAGTCTCCAGTCCTATGACTGCTGTGAATCAAGTAATGTTCAATGTCTTTCAGAGTTACCTTTGGATAATAAGTTGATTGTTCTGTCCATCCAGCACATAAATCGGATATTGGTGTTACATCATCAGCATAAGATGAACATTTAGTGTCATTTACGTTATCCTCACCGTTAGTTACAATCAACCGTGACCGAATTGTGTTAACAACACGTTGGGCGAGTGTCAGTTTGTTACCACTTATTTTAAGGCTGTTTTGTCGCAAAAACGCTTTAATTTCTGATTTTGTATGGTTTATGATGTCTTCTATAGTTGTATTGGGTGATACTGGTAAAGATGAATCGTTTATGACGAGAGAATCCATCGCCGATAAATATTCTTAAAAACTGGCGCTATGTTTACTTTAAACCGGAAGTTGACATACCGTCCCGAAAGAACGACAACTCTTACCGTCATACTGTTACGAAAAGACGGAATGGCCGAGGGGGTGACGGTCGGTTCGGTAAATGACTGGTTCGGTAAAAATGCAAACTAGAGTAAAAGGTCTGGATGGTTCTAGTCCGAATGATCCAGACGGAGATATTTCACTCTCCGTCTGGATGCATTCGATGTAAAAGCGCGTCAAGCGGATATCGATTTTTCGAGGTAGTGCATTTTGGGAAATCTGTAGAAAGGGGCGGAGTTAAAATGACAGGTAAATTCTGGCGGGAATATAATATTGGTTCCTTTTCGTTTGGTAGAAAAGATCTATTTTCATTAAAACCGAGGTTCCCTTTCCCTCATAAGAATTTTGTCAATTGCCAAAGTATTGCAACAGTTGATTTCAATAGAATACGTAGATATTCATTCATTGAGTAAAAATATTTGTGACTCTAAGCGAAAATCTAGACAATACTCAAACCATCAGAGAATTTTTTTATGGAAACTTTTGCCACAAAAGAAGCCTTTAGCCTATTATTTCTGATGGCGGATTCTATGGGAAAATGGACTCTCAATTTGATATTTTCTTGATTATAGAAATCGGCATTATGGGTCTAATCTGAATTATAAATCTAGAAACTATTTCAAAGTATATTATTTGCAGGTTGGGCGAGCGCGAATGGAAAATAGAGATATAGATAACAGCTATGTCTTTTAAACAAATGATTCCTAAAGCAAAAAAAAGCTATATAAACAACTTCGGGGCATGTTATAAAGGGGGAGTATCGAATAGTACATCTTTCGGGTTGTTGGTCTAAATATCAAACGCCTAGTTTTATTACACCAGACGGGAACGACGCGCGTCACACACAGATACTAATCCAGACACCGCCGTACATCACACAACACGTGCCTTACCCTTTATCTTGTTAATAGCAGCATAGTTTTGACCTCAAAGTATACGCATTTGACATAGATTTTTATTTTTTAAGTATATTAATATAATCAAATCTACAGATATAAGAGCAAGTTTCTTCTGAATATCATTTATGTTTGCAGCGAAATGGTAATCGTCAAAACCAAATCCCTTTTACCAATACAATATCGATTACTTTCTTGATATAGTTAATAGTTTGTATTTTATCTAATCGATTAGTTTGTGTGTTTTATTGCAATTTGAATTTTAGAATGGTAACGACCTTGTCTGGGGAACAGAAGGATAACTAAATGTTGAAGCTTAACAAAACTGATTACCTAAAGATTCAATATTTTTTGAAAACTAAAATGGTACGGGAAAAGGTATTGCCCAATGCTTCCATGCATGGAAACCGATTTTGATTATCACTAGATTGGTTAATGGGCTATTGTTTTTATGGTGTATTGTATCAATATCCACGGTTAATTAGCGCACATATAACAAATGGTGACTATCTTTTTACCAACACAAATAACCACAAAGGATTTATTTAGAAATAACTGTTGCTAAGCAAATCACTTCAACACCAAAATGATGACATTGTCTTTCCCAAACACCAAATTTTGACTGTCCCAAATTGAAAGAGTTCGCAGACGACATTCTAAAATGTGATGAAATTGAAAAACAATCTTCTAATAATGAGCAATTTCTCCTTTACCCAAAATGTTTTCCAGAGTCGTCTGCAACAATGTGGTCAAATGTCGATATTGTTTGGGAAAGGGTTAATCAGTTTTATCAGAGAGAAGTTGATGTTGTTTCATTTTTAGCATCGTGATATAGAGTTGACAAACAGTCCGAATGAATGTTAAGTTTAAATATATAGGGTACAGATCACCCTATTTTATGTAAGAGATATTTTATTAAAATTGAAACTTAAGTGTCTTTCCCTTCGATAATGGATTTCATCAAATGACACTGCTATGGTTTAAAACGAATTCATATTTCCCGTGAATCAAACGTTAAAAATCGTTCATTGTTTTTTTTCTGTAAATTACCGGAAATGGAAGCAATACGCAATCTTATTGGTCAATCCCAACTTCTTTCTGATTGGTGCCCATATTTGTTCTCGTCGCCGATTGGACCCCTCACACACAGAGGGGGAAGGCTGACGCGTTTTTATCGCAGGGCGCCTCCAAGCTGTCACGTAGTTACAGCTTGGATCATCCGAGTTAGGATGGTTCGGTAAAAACTAGCCTGGGGTCCTGGCCCATGCTAACCCGCATTAGGGCCAGGTGTCAGAGAATGAATTGTCTCTTCTGATTGGCTAACGGATTGCCACTCGCCTTATCATGAAAAGATGGCGTTTGAATTGTGCATTTACCCTTTTTCACCCTTATCATTTTTACCCTTTTCCAACCCTTATTCAGCCTGGGTAGCCTTTACCTTTACAATTTTCATACAATACTCCATTTTTTATAAATCAATTGCACTTAAATGGATTTTGTTCATTTCATTTTATTTTTCTATTAATTTATTGTTTGATTTAAATATTGGGATTCAAAATAACAGATTAAATTGATATCTTTTGTAAAAGAATCAAACTTTTTACTTAAGTAGTTATCTCTGAATGAATTCTACCAAAACTATTGTTTATATATTCAAATGAGTTTTAAATCACACACAAAACATATTGAATGGAAACAAATTGGAAACAAATATCTCCACCAATCAATATTACTTATCATCTTCAATCCTTCGATGCTTAAATTTGAGGCTTGTGAAGTGTTGATAGGAGATTTTGAAGAAAGAAAGACCACATAAAAATGTGAAAAAATTGGGATTTTTTTCTATCTTTCCCATAACATGTTCTTTTTAATCAAATCCAACGACACATAAAAGGAAGGGGTAAAAGGTTTCACGTATCTCTGGTTAAACAATCACGAATTCAATTAACAGGCAATAAAGATAAGAATCCCACCGACAAGAGTTTTTGTATATCAACGGCATCTGTATTTATTCCCTTTATGCAGTTATAAGTTAGATAACAAACAAGGAAAAAAGAACGTGATTTTTCTTTTCCAAATTATAATCAAAAGCCAAGCTTCTCGACAAATTAAGCACCTTTATTTTTCGTTTTGACAAAATCATATGAAGCCTACAAAATCAATTATAATTAGTATTAAACATTATCGCAATAGGCTTATTTAGTGTTGTTTGAAAGTCTGATTTAACATAAGAACCTGTAGTTGACGAAGTCATCAAAAAGGGGGGAAACGCATGAACTAAGAATAAACTGACTTGGACCCATTTAGATCTCAAGAATTTGATATCAGAATTAATACTATTCTAACATATAATGCTTATCAAACGATTTTCCATATATATTCTTGTCTCGTCATATCTCGTCTTTTAAAACCACGTTTAACTCTAACTTTGGAAGATTGACACGCCTTCCTTAATTCTGTAACTATCTTGTCAATATTAAGTACTTTTCTATAACAAATTTAAGCACACGACACCATCTATTACAGACATTCCACCATAAAGTTTACTTTGATCTACTCCGGATTTGTTATATGGTAAAACACGACGCAAAGAGCTTGACTTTTCAATACTTGTGTCACAAACACAACCCTGTTTGGGTGATTTGCGCGGTGTACTGCATTTGTGTTCCATTACAAAACACAACGCTTTAAAATACAATAAAAAACGGAGTCACTATTTCATCTCAAAAGGATCCAACGCTAAGTAGGGTGTCTAAATAGGTACAGTTTCCCATGAATAAGCTTGCAGACTCTTAATCGACGCGCATGCGCAGTCGATGTTGTTTCATTCGGAATACCTCGGCATAACCGAACACTATTGTGTTCGGTAAACTTTCTCTGACACCTGGCCCTAATGCGGGTTAGCATGGGCCAGGACCCCAGGCAAGCATTTTTACCGAACCAGTCATTTACCGAACCGACCTGTAATCTGGCCGAGGTGTTCCGAATGCAGCAAATGCTAATGTCGCAGCCTTTCGGAACCTTTTTTTTCCGCCGGTTTACGGCAGTGAACAAGAGCATTTGTTTTTATATATTTCTAGGCGGATTTGTGTATTTGAGTTTAAAATGGTTCTTACTTGATAAAGATAAATGGTAAAACAGCATATATTATTTGGATATGTTTGAAATACAGCGTCAATTGATGTTTTCTTCCAATAGTCAAATGAAATCTTGAGCCAAGTTGAGGGTAGACAATTGTATTTTTCCCCTTAATATTTACGTTTACGAAAGGAATTGTTGTCGTCCAAACCTTTATTAAGACAAGCCCTAGATATATGCCTTGTCGATGAACCACATTTTCAACTAACAATATACAATTATCTTTACTTGCAGCGATTCTATTTGAATTCCCTCCCTCCCTCCCTCCTTCCCTATCTCCCTCCCTATCTCCCTCCCTCCCTCCATTCATCCATCCATCCATCCATCCAATTTGATAAGGATTGATGAAAGTAAATACCTGGTCTTTTGTAGCGTTCTTGATCAGGACCTTTTCGATTTAGTATTTTCCCACTATCACTCGGGTGTTCCCTATCCCCTTGGCTAAGTCTGTTGAATTGAAGGAGGGCGCGCCGGCTCATTTCTCGTACCATCCCAGTTGATATGTTGTGCTCACTTGAAACAAGCTCAACATTCTCTTCATCACTTTGTTTTAACTAGAAAATATATACCATGTTATACTAAAATGAGAAAAGCACCTCTTTTAAAATGGATTTGCGTCTTTTATAAATATTTCTTCAAATCAATGAGATGCCTAAAACGACATATTAATATCACTGATAGAGTTATTAAAAAATTGCCCTATGACTTTTTGGAAAGACATTAAAAGTGTAGGATCACATTTTGATGCCTCAATAGGTAGTCTTAAAACCTTTTATCAAACACCAAATTCATGTCTGTCCCAAATTGAAAGGGTTTGCAGACGACATTTCAAAATGTGATGAAATTTAAAAAAAAATCTTCTGATAGGACAGAAATCATTGTGGGAAAAGGAAAAATTGCTCGTTACGAGCAATTTTTCAATTTACCACAATGTTTTCCAGAGTTGTCTGCAACAAAATGGTTAAATGTCGTTATTGTTTGGTAATGGGTTAAAGATATATTATGAAGCCGCCTCTTACAGGTTAGTTTTAAACCATCATAAATGACGTAGCCTAACGAGGGTAAACCTTTGTCAGATGTGGGAGGCTTCATGTTGCTCTTTAGATTAAACTTATTTATTTTACATCGATTGTGAAATAAGTTCTTACAACTTAGATTAATCACTCTCGATTCTGCTTCCTGGATACATAACCAGTATTCGCGCCGAATGTGGATTAATGAAAGTTCGCAATGCAGATCCCGCTTTTCACGGGATTCGAACCCTCAAACAGACCTAATTGGGCGATAAATGTTAATAAAAATATAGTTTGATTTTAAAAGTTTTTGTTCGCTTTTCCTTCAGTTGAAAATGGGAACATTTCCCCCGGGGGTCGAACCTTCGACTTCCCCATCCCAAGGTGGACGCCTTAACCACTTAGACCTTGAGCCAGAAAAGGCCCTGCCCCCCCCAGGGAGAATTTTGAAGGTTATGTTTTTCTTGACCCTCTAGCTATGGGGCATAAGCAGACGAAAGATTGCAAAGTTCTGTTGGGGCTTTACGGAGTTATGGGACTTTGAAAATGGGCTTATCAGCAATAAATAGCCTATATGAGAACATCTTTAAAAAATCTTCTCATTTTGATCCATACGTTCTAGGGCTTTGATATCCGGTATATCACATAATCTAATGGTCCTCTACCAAGTTTGTTCATATCATGACCGCTTGTCGAAAGCTGGCCCCGCCCTAGGGGCTTATCAGTTTTACATTGCATTAATTATATAGAAAAAAGGTTTGAAAATCTTCGTTTTCTAAGGATCCATTGGACCTAGAGTTTTAATTTTTGGTATGTAGCATTATCCATGGGTCCTCTTCAAATTTTTATAAGAATTTAGATGATAACCTTTGGGCCTTAAATGGCCCCGCCCTGGGGGCTTATCAGATAAATATAGCCTTATATTGGAAAATATTTAATATTTTTCTTTAGAGCCATGAGAGCTATTCGTCTCATTTTTGGCCCAGTGGTCATGATTTCAACAAGCTTGGTAGAGGACCAGTAGATGATCTTTCATACCAAATATCAAAGCTCTAGGCCTCATGGCTCTAGAGAAAAATGTTTTTAAATATTTTCCTATACAGTATAACTAGAGAAAAAGATTTTTCAATATTTTCCTATGTGAGGCTATGTTAAACTGATAAGCCCCTAGAGCGGGGTCATTTAAGGCCAAATGGTCATCATTTTATCAAAATTCGAAGAGGACGAATAGATAATGCTACATACCAAAAATTAAAACTCTAGGTCAAATAGATCTTTAGAAAACGAAGATTTTTAAACTATTTTCTACATAATTAAGGCAATGTAAAACTGATAAGCCCCTAGGGCGGGGTCATTTTTGGCCCAGTGGGCATGATTTTAACAAGCTTGGTCGAGTGCCAGTAGACGATGTTTAATACCAATCACAAAGCTTTAGGCCTTATAGCTTCAGAGTAGAAGTTTTTGAAATATTTTGCTTTATAAGGCTATTTTTAACTGATAAGCCTCTAGGGCGTGGCCATTTAAGGCCCAAAGGTCATGATCTTATCAAAATTTAAAAAGGACTAATAGATGATGCTACATACCAAAAATCAGAGCTCTAGCTCAAATGGATCTTGAGAAAATGAAGATGATTAAACCTTTTTATACATAATTATGGCAATGTAAAACTAATAAGCCCCGAGGGCGGGGCCATTTTTGGCGCAGCGGTCATGATTTTAACAAATTTGGTAGAGGATTAGTATACGATAATACATACCAAATGACAAATCTCTAGGACTTATGGATCGATTTTCTCATATAGGCCATAATTTACTGATAAGTCCATCTTCAAAGTCCCATATCTCCGTAAAGTCCCAACGGAACGCAATCTTTCGTCTGCTTATGCCCTATAGCCCAAGGTTTCGGAAAAACATAACCTTCAAAATCCCCCCTGGAGGGAGTGTTCTTGGCTCATGGCCTAACTAGGCCACGTGGGCGTATCATAAGACTACTCCGAAGAGCCAATTTGTTTGTGGCATTATACATTTAGCTTTCAAAAAAGGATTTGAAGCAACGCGGAGAGAGGCCATGTTCTTTCAAGCTCAGCACTCTAAACACTAGGCTATGGAGTCCCGCAGGACCCCATCATATTAAAAAATGACAATAAAGTACATGGTTAGGTGTTCTTTTACTCTGAATATCTCAATGTCATATATCAGGAGGAGAACATATTACTATACACTTCATGTATTTCCGAATTAGCAGCAGGTCGTCTCGACGTCGTTTGATATTGGCAAAAAGCCTTTAGGTTCATGAAGCCCAGCCCAAAATACCTTGAAACATTCAACGAAACAATGGCTAAATAGCTTTATATTTTTACCCATAAAATGGTCGGGAGGGGAAACGTGGGAAAACGGTTGGTGGTTTGAAAAAAATAATAATAATTGGTCTTTCAAAATGCATAGCACATACTTACTAGAAAACAAAATCGGGGAAAATAGGGAAACGTTTTAATTTCGATCATATATGTTTCATCTAGGCAACTGACCTGGAAAAAATTGAACCTATAATAAAAACAATGCAAATACTTTCTCATTTATTGTTATTCCTTATTTGTTCGCTAAATTTCTTAAGTCTTTCAATTTCATAAGTTGATAGGTTATTTAACCTTCAATATTAACTTTTCATGAGGAACATACTCAGATTAGCAAACAGGTTAGATCACAGGCCAGCCACCAATTTACTTGGCGGCTGGCCTGGATTTAACCTGTTTGCATAAGCATGAAGTCGGTTCCAGCACTATAAGCTCATTCATTAATATAGCTCTAGCGGGGAATGATTCTTTAAGGAAAATGATGCGTCCTAAAAAAGGTTTATTTTGGCATTAGCTTTCAACCTTTGCTTTGACCCGGTGGGTTTGCGGGCCTGACAATCTACTTCTGCACTAATGCGGTGATGTCAGGAATAGCTGGACAATCGTTGAAAAAAACTAAATTATCGTTTTCCAATAATTTGAAATATTGACGTTTTATTGACAATCTATACATCTACTTCAATTTGGTCTGTTGCTCTTTTCAGTCATTCCAGAGACATAGATAACAGAGATTGGCAACTCCGGAATTATCGCCAAATTCTCGCGTGCCGCGAGGTTCTGCGAGATAAGGAAAGTGCGTACCTCTTTATCCGTTGCCACGGGAGATGTCAAGCGAAATTGATACTTCTTTATTACAGTAAAATAGCTATGTTTTGGTTATCTGAAACAACTTCTGGACATTTTGTTTTATTTTCGTTTTATTAAATTGATTTTATGTTAAAAACAAAACAAAAAGTTCCAGTAGGCCTTCTTTTTCAATGACAGGCTTGATTACCATGCAAATCAGAATTGTACTTATAACGACAATGTCTTTCAAGCAAAGGTTTGAATTATATTTTGTAATACATCAAGTGACTCTATTTAGTTGCAGTTAATAACCAAATCATGAACTTTCCACTAAGACATGATAGTTTTCGTCAATATTAAAAGATTGCTTTCTCACTTCATTTCATTTATTCTGTGTCGTAAAACTGTTTACAGTGCTAATTTTGTCAAAACAAAACACATTTTTCATCATGTCATTATTTCAAGCCAAATGTTTCAATTTAAGAAAATTAAAAGTATTTCATGATGTTAAAATGTATGTGATGAGAATTTTTGTAAAAGTGGATTTAGTAAACGAAAGGACACGTAAGAAAAAACTGACGCGCAAAGTTTTTCAATACACCTTTTACCGCAGATTCCTCTAATATTGATTGCAAATCAATAAGTACATAATAATTCTTAAATACGTAAGGGTCTTCTCTTATCATGCTGCTGACCGAAATGATTTTAGAAATGTGAGATTTTTAATGTTAAGCTAAAGCAAATAGTGTGTCTTGCACGTTCGTTTTTATTATCATTTCTCAACGAGAAATTAAGTCAAAGCACACTACTTTTAAAACCAGACGGACGCTTAAAACAGAACAAATCCTTCCTATTTTGTTTTCGGGAGCTTTAGGTCATTAAATTTGAGTGAGGTGTTAGAGAGTGGACACAGGGTTAGCGCCACACACTTCTTGTGTAATCGCCCTAGCATCAAAAGGTTTTATGACATCAAACTACATACTTTATGGGATGGCAATTTACAATCATAGCCTGCATTGTCCACTACCGTGATTGATTCTATCACCCTTCGTTCTTCAAATGACACATTTCACTTGACATATTTGCAAGCGATCGGAATTAAGAAGAAGTATGACAAAAAAGGAAATATCGTGGTGTTTCTGATTAAGAAGATGAAGATCTATCCATGCTCTTTTGTCCATTGATTGAATGGATTTTCTTCTTCGTATATAGGAATATCACTTTGAACATACGGGAAACTATAGAACTTAGTCAGCATTTAATACGGGGTCAATTCAAACTCATTCAGACGTTTTCAGTAATAGCACGTTTGATAAAATCCAAGACACAAATTTAAGTTTTAATTGATGCAAAAATGGAAGATTGTGATTGAAAATAAATTGGCTGAAATCATGCTTATGCTTGTGTGGTAAGGCAAACCTGGTATAGCTTCGTTATAAACACGACAATCACCATAAAAAAGCGGGTAACCATAAAACAAAAATAACACTTCAGGAAAATGTCAAGTATGATATGATCCAGTGCATAGTTTTTTAGTTTTACTTGCTACAACTTTGTTATATTTTGGTTGGAAATCAAGATGGCTGAACTCATTAAGGTGGTAAATGGGGAATATTGAGTACGCAATAACTTCTAAATGACAAAGAATATCAAACTGAAAATTTGGATATCGACAAAATCATATTATCCCAATAAAATGGACATAAATCAGAAATGTTTGAATAAACCTCCATTCAAACATATAAACCTCCATATAAACCTCCATATAAAAATATTTTGGTTGAAAATAAAATGGCCGAAATCACGATCATGCTTGTGTGGTTAAGTAAACCTGGTATAACTTCGTTATGGAAGTGAACATTACTTTAAAAATGCGGGCAACTATAAAATAAAAATAACCCTTCAGGAAAATGTCAAGTATGATATGATCCAGTGCATAGTTTTTTAGTTTTACTGTGCACAACTTTCTTCATTTTTGGTTGGAAATCAAGATAGCTGAACTCATTAAGGTAGTAAATGGGATATATTTAGTACGCAATAACTTCTAAATGACAAAGCATATCAGACTGAAAATTTGGAAATCGACAAAATCATATTAACCTATTAAAATGGACATAAATTAGAAATGTTTGAATAAACCTCCATTAAAACATTTATTTTGTACAAGTATGAAATATTTTGGTTGAAAATAAAATGGCCGAAATCATGATCATGCTTGTGTGATTAAGTAAACCTGGTATAACTTCGTTATGGAAGCGAAGATTAATATAAAAATGCGGTCAACCATAAAACAAAAATAACACTTCAGCAAAATGTCAAGTATGATATGATCCAGTGCATAGTTTTTTAGTTTTACTGTGCACAACTTTGTTAATTTTTGCTTGTAAATCAAGATGGTTAATCTCATTAGGGTCGTAAAAGGGACATATTCAGTACGGAATAACTTCTAAATGACAAGAAATATCAAACTGAAAATTTGGAAATGTAGAAAAACAAACCCTTTCTTTAAAATGGACTTGAATTGGAAATGTTTGAAAGCCCCTCCTTCACAACAGTTTGAATCTAAAACTACGCAATTATCACGTTCATCGCACCAAACCACGAAATTGCGAACAATTCAATCAAGTTTGTCGCAGTTTGCCATGTTTATTTCTTTGATAATCGCTTGCTGATCGGTCTTGTTGGATGGAGAAACCTTCTAGCAATAACAATATAGTGAATTCGGTAAGAAAATAATTTAATTATGACTTCAAACACGCTTAAATGTGTGTTGCCTATTTCGCGTTTAGTTGAAAAATAGCGTCGATAGACTGATCTCGAAAGGTCTCGCTAAATAACGCGTCATGCGAGATATCGCAGAAACCGGCTATAGGTAAAGAAGGAGTTGCCAATCTCTGTTATCTATGTCTCTGGTCATTCATTCGTCTTCTTCTTTCTGATACATCATACGGTCCACTCTGATGTATTAACATACATTAGGTGAATTTATAACTAAGAGACAGGGGTATTAAATGGCATACGTTATTGTGACTGGGACTTACTTCATCTGATGACGTTGTTTCATCACCGGAAACACTCTCTTCCCGATGACAATCGACCAACCAGCGGACAAACCTGACACGAATCCCATGTTTGGCACATCCGTCACCAGGCATATCTTGGGCATGTCCGTCACCAGGCATATCTAGGGCATTTCCGTCACCAGGCACATCTAGGGCACACCCGTCACCAGGCACATCATGTGTACATCCGTCACCAAGCACATCTTCGGTACATCCGTCACCAAGCACATCTAGGGCATTTCCGTCACCAGGCATATATTGGGCACCTCCGTCACCAGGCATATCTTGGGCACCTCCGTCACCAGCCACATCTTGGGTACATCGACCACCAGGCACATCTTGGGCACATCTGTCACCAGGCACATCTTGGGCACATCGACCACCAGGCACATCTTGGGCACATCGACCACCAGGCACATCTTGGGTACACCCGTCACCAGGCACATCTAGGGTACATCCGTCACCAGGCACATCTTGGGTACACTCGTCGTAAGAAACATTGTCTTTCCCCTTGCCATCTGACACATTGGGCAAGTCGTCCTCAAAATGTATAGGCAGTGTCCCTTGACCCTTAGTAATTATATACAGACAACAAACTTAGTTCGACTTTCTCTTACAGTACGAACGGGTTCAATTTTTGAGTCGTATCTTTGTTAAATATTTTAGTTATAGTAGTTGTGTTACACTGTAAATTCACTAGTTTGTACCCCCATCATTTTTCGCACTTGTAAGTTATAATGTGTTTAAACATATTAAATATCTTCCCATGTGAACAGTGCTGACCAGCAAATCGAAATGAAATACGCACATTTCATCCATAGAAAACATTTTATTCTTAAAATATAGCAATTTCAAGCTGTGAAATAGTCCTTTTAATTGCAATATCCTGAACAATAACAATGTCGAACAAACTAATATTAAAAGCAAGTTTAGAATTCAAATGCTTATAAGGACACGACAATCGATTAAGTGATTTACATGCACATCTCTTCCACTATAGTTTTTTTATTAGTCTTGTTGACTCTTTTCATGGAAAGAAACGGGATTTTCCTATCGGTGAATAAGCTTAATGATTTCCTCTAGCAGCATATTTGGCTTGCTGGATTTAGTCCCCCGTTTACAAAACCAAACGATCGCACATTTTCATACAATGTGATATCTTTGGTTATAACCACATCACTGTGAGGTACTTACATTATTTCGGAAGTCCTTCTCCTCGCCAATCACTTGTGAAGGTCCAACGCCCAACCGATACTTTTCGCAATGTTCCCTATTAAAGTGTAGCTCTACACCAGTCGGTCTGGTATTCCCAACCTACGCAGGTAAAACACGAATAGAAAAGTTAATTAAACCTCAAATAAGATAAGTTGAACGTGGTGTTGAATGCTAGATTTTTTATATATTTATAATGGAAGGCACCACATTTTGATAAACCGAAGGGTATCTTTTTCTTACCAGTAATTTTCAATTAAAACTCTTTACAAACACAAATATATTGCTTTCAATTGTCAATAAGGCAGACGTGTAATTTAGATCTTACTGCCTTAAACAAACGTGTGAGAAACATGGGCAAAACAATGGATGATACTCGCTCCAATTTCACTCGGCAATGATGTAACTGAGATGTGTACAAATAACAGCATTGTAACTGAAATGTTAGAAATATATTTCTTCCGTCTATTGGAGATTTTTCTCTTTATGATTACAATACACGTATATGGTTCAAATAGTCATCCACCCCATGGTGCATGTTGCACTGTGACAACATCAGAGCTTACTCCTAAGATTTATGTAAGGAACTACATGTTTGGTTAGCTCAATGTTCTTCAAAGCGGTGTTATCTCTAAATTAAGAATACAAGTGTATATGAGTAATTTGTTTGACATGCGACATGATTTTTTGTATTGCCCTTTTAATCATGTCTACAATTTTCTTGATTTTTGTGAGCGAAAGACAGCACGTTTTTTTTTTATCTAGAATATATTTTATATAATGCCTGTGGTAAGATATATGTTACTGTATGCTTGCACTTGATTATTGTGGGGTTTTCATGTTTGTTGTTTTGAAATTCCAATTGTCTGAGAGAATGATAGTCTAGAAATAAAGTAAATCAAGGTTAACCTTTAAAGATTTCATAGTCTTTGGTTGATAAAAACCTTTGCCCTTTGTCGGCGTAATCTTTGTCTTCATCGAATTGTTGAGTGCAAGTGCAGTAAATATCTCGAAATCTTTACGGTCATGGTCGTAAGGACGAGCCATTTTAATTTCTATACTTATCCTATACAGTGTCAATCATCAGAGTACATGTCATCTGCTTTTTGTTTCAACTCTGAAATGAAATGATAATAATTCCACATAATTTGAGACGGACGGACTTTTACATATATCAAGTAGGCCTTATACTCAAGTATTGAAAATTTTAAAGTGATACGCATCAATTTGTCATTCTGCAAATCCCCTCCAACAATCATCTATATCGTGAGGAACGAACGATAACTCTGCATGACAGATCGGTCCAGTATGTTGTAGTCTGACCTCCTTGCTTTTACAAACTCCGCACAGGATAACTTCCCTTTGCTACACCTATCTTTACCAAATGAAAAGGGAGATCACTGCCTAGTAGATAGTCTTGAGGCCTGGCCCGTTCGTATACCGCGAACCAAAGACCTAATAAACAATTATTAGGTCTTTGCACGAACTAGGGTAATGCGGGTATGCATGGGCCAGGCCTCCAGGCTAAGTAGATAGCACAATCGTATCAACTCGGCAATCCCCGTCACAAGTCGGTATGTGAATTATCTAACTTCATATGCAAGAGCAATTAATATTTAAGAAGCAACATTTTCCCTCTGATATAAGTTATAAACCATTGTAACAAATGGAGTTATTCTGCATTTTGCCGCTGCGGTTTTTAAAGTCATTTGTGAGAGGTGTGGTAACGTGTGGTAAAATGGGGTAATGGGTTAGTTTTCACACAGATAAAAATATATAAAGCGCTGCCAAATGCTTAAACTTGAAACCCTCTTGAGACAGGACATCAAAATATCGAAAGGTGTCCGAACGCTGTAATTAGGAGACACAGACCATTTTGGTACTGTGTAGTACCATAGGCGTAGGAGCGTTTTCAACATTGGGGGGGGGGGGCAACTTCAGATGAGGACCGGTCTAAGAATAAATGTTTCTAAACTTTCTCATGACTAATCATGCGTCTACAAATTCGAAAGAAAGCGTATGAAATTGTGTATCTTAGTTACAAAATAACCAAAAGAAAATAGGATAGGCCAAGACTCGATCTTACGCGGAAAGCATATTGTACCAATACAAACTATAAGTAACAGCCACCATGCTGTCACGATCACGACTTCAACTACAATCCCAAAAAAAAATGACTATATTTAAATACAATATAGAGTCTGACTGCTTAGAGTACGTTTTGCATCACTGTTTTCGTTAGTCGAAACTACTTTCCGTGAGCTGAGATTTCATTGGATAAACCCGATGTATTCAGATTGCCATTTGCGATGATGACGTCAAAATGTTTTGGTTATTGTTCGTAACAAAAGGCGAATTGGTATTAAATAAAGCACAAAATACACTTTTATATTAATTTTGCTGTTAAATTCCATTTCTTTTATTTTTTCTTTCCAAAAATCTTCATCTTCCATTGCGAATATTGTGGGGGGCCAAAGTATACTCTGGCCCCCCCAGTCTGGATATTGGGGGGGGCGGGCCCCCTGGCCCCCCGGCTCCTACGCCTATGAGTACGTCGGAATCGGTTTGTTACTCGCAAACCTCGTTTCAAAATGACATTCACTTTAAAATGTTACTATTTTTGGCAAACCGTGTTTGTGTGTATTACGGAGATATCTATTTAGAACATTTGGGAAGCCTGTATTGTGTAAGCGTGGTGATCTATTTTTAGAATTGGAAAACCATAGTCGGTGTAAATATAATCAATCAGCTGGACACAATGAGCAACCTACTCATAATCTATATTGAATCATTTATTTGCCTGTGCCATGCCATAAGGCTCTAAATAATCCAGAAGCATGTGTAGGTAATTGGTTTATCAGAAGCACTTCCATTGAATAAATATGATAGCAGAAAGCTTCTGAGTTTGGAGCAAATGCTTTAAAAAATCGGCAATGTTGTGATGTTTGTAAACAAACCAGGCTGGTGCTTGGATGAAGGCGGTCTTTCGGGTTTCATTTGAAAAGTCCAGAAAATTCAATTGTTGCCCAAGGGATTGTAAGTTTTCTATACTCGTAGAGTTTTAGTAAAATTCCGTACATTATCAATCTACCTACAGGATTCTTTTTGAACAAACAAATGTAAGGCCACATGATAGTCAGTGGAAATTCTTTCTTTGTAAGAACACAATTTGATGAAACTAAGGGACTGTGTGGTAAACTCAAATTCGGTGAACATGTTTTAATAAGTAAGAAGCTCTTTTGAACTAAATGTGACCCGTCGTACAGACTCAGTGCGTAGATACGCACGGGTCAAACCACAGGCCAGTCATCGGACAAAAACTTTGAAGATTATGTGCAAGAAAAATAACCCCCCCAAAAAACATGTAAAACATAGGAAAAGCAAACAAATGGTTAAAACTTTTTAACCATGGTTAAACTACTTCTGTTGAAGATATTGTGGTGAATATGAATATAAATGATCATCCAGCACAAGGCACCTTTGTTATTGCCAATTCCACAAGACTTTTAATCGGGAATTTCGCTTAAGGACATTTTCTACAGTTTTATAAGAAAATAGTCCTTTCATAAAATTTTCTTAAATTTTGAAATGTTAATTCAAAAATGAAAAGAAAAATGCAGGTCGACGAGTTAGTTTTTTCGTAAAGTGACAGTTTCCATGGTAACCGTTTGGGGCAAAAATGTCGAAATGACCATACCATCTTCAAAGGTAATAAAATTATTTCTGGATGGTTTATTAACACAAAATCATGTATTAATACATTCAATACTTCAAAATTCAACGTTTACTTTCAATTATTACAATCTGAACATTTTTTTGTAATCCAAATTGGGTTTTCAATTTTTTGTATTCGGCAAAAAACAATGACACTTGACATCTATATCATATAAAAATGAAGATATTTAAAAATTCCTTTCATGAAATTTTCTTATTTTTCAGTATGTGAAGTAAAATTTAATCTTGAAATAAAAAATGCCCAATGAAACACATTTTTTGATAATTTTCCACTCTTATTTTCATTGATAATTATTACAGATAACGTCAATAACGCAAAATCTACGTTATAAATAAAAAAACCCATAATTTATTTGAATATATGTTTTATATCAAATAGTGGATAATTTTCCCAGGGGGTAATCGTCCTAGTGGGGAATTGTCCTGTGGGTTATTGTCCTAGTGGGCAATCGTCTTTGTGGGGAATTGTCCTGTGGGTTATTGTCATAGTGGGGAATCGTCTTAGTGGGTAATCGTCCTAGTGGGGAATTGTCCTGTGGGTTATTGTCCTAGTGGGGAATCGTCTTAGTGGGGAATTGTCCTGTGGGTTATTGTCCTAGTGGGGAATCGTCTTAGTGGGGAATTGTCCTACACCCGCTATGGACATGGTTTAATAACGACTGTCCCACATTTAAGGTAATGGAAAACAGGCAATTGCTTCGGTTAGAGAATAAGTTGAAAAGTAGTCAATGAAATATATTTATCATTTTAAAGGCATTAACCTAGCCAATTTTAAAATTTTGTCTGATTTGAGGCGTTTTTCTTTTCATTCTATCTTTGTTTGTCTTTAGGATATTACATAAAACATGATAGTTACTTAACTAGCAAAATTGATTAACTAAAAAAAAAAAAAAATATGATAAAACAAAATGCACTTTTCATGGAAATATCAATGTAAATATTTATTAGCAAAGTCTAATTATTCCTATTGTTTCTTGGTTTATCGAGAAATATCGGCAAATTACTCTCCGATATTTCCATTGTTACATCATTATTTCAGCGATACTTTTCTGCCAACGATTAGAAATTATGATTTTGTACAAACGTCTTAACATATGCTAAATAACTATATTGTGTACGCTACAATCACGTTATTGATGTTTGATGCTGAAACCTTTTTTTTTCTTTTTTGTTGTGTATAAACGTAAATATTAAGAGAAAAAGAGAACACCAGAAAAGCGTTAACATAGACGCGAACAGTTCATGAGTTTTCAAAATGAAAAATGTATATAAAAAAGTTGTATACTTTGCATTAGCTACAACAAAATTACCTTTGTGATTCAAGGGTTACGATATATTTGTAAACGTAAGTTACGGATCAATGTGAAACAGGTTCTAGACCTGTACGCTTTGAAATAAGTTTTTGTTTACTTCCTTCTTTGTGTCATGTACAGTGTGTATACAACATAAATCAATATCGCCTAGTTGTTATTTGTAATTAGTGCGTATCGGGAGAAACGGCAGACGACAAAAAGAAAAGATAAACACAATACGTTAACTTGGTGACTAAAGGTAGAGATAATTGAGAAAGGTGGTAAAACTACTCATTACTACTCACTACTCATGCAACTATTCATTTTGTAACAGTGGCTTTTAGAAATTTCAGCAGATACGAAGTTAAGCATTTTCCTAAATCAGAAAGTAGAAGCAGACAATAATGAAGAAGAATTTGGCTCAACTATTTTCTTAATGATTTATTTCCTGTAAAAACTTCAGTGTAAATGAAGGAGATAATTCACTAGCTTAAACAGAGACAAAAAGAGGATACAACATTAGATGAATATTCAGGTGCGGGTACTCTAAAAACTGCATATACATGTATAAAGTAAGGAACGCGATAGTAGATTGCACACGTCAGGGCTTGTTTACTAACCGTCGCGGGGTAGGCTTTAAATGGATTTATCGGCGAAAACAAATGTTAGTTTTGAAATAATTCAGAAATTAGCCTTTTTAGCATTAAAACATGATAATACATGGTTAGTATACGTCATTGGTCGAGTCTAAAACAATAATTTTAACATTGAATGGTTTTATTTGAGATTAAAACGATATAAATTAAAAAATAGACCTTACCTGGAGTGGGCTTGTCGTTTGTTTGTCGTTACTAGGGTCAGACTTAATCATTTTTAACTACATTTACATGTATTTCAAATGGATATATATATATATATATATATATGTTTTTAGAAAGATATGATTACATGTATATAAAAAGAAAACCAAATATTCTGCAGTTTATCTACATATAATGGCTATATATAAAGGATTTTATTTTTGCTCTCTCTATATATAATTATCTATATATTTAGCCATTATGTGTAGATTAACTGCGCAGTATACGGGTTTCCTGTTCATAAGAACACCTTCCTTAAAATACAATGTACGTGTTGTCATTCGAAAACATAGTTTGGACATTTCTCTTTTTCTTTGTATTGTTCTATTCAATATTTTTTTCTAGATCAATAGGCTAAAACTCTCAAAAAGGTAAGACTTGCTCCTTTTATGTATAGGCTACATACCTATCGAAATGGGCACCTGTAGCAGACGATTTGAAAAGTTCAAGTATTAAAAGGGGTTGGTTAAACTCGCTCGCAACAAGAAAAAAATTCTCTTATTGCCGCATTGGTTTCTTCATTTACATATATATGTACTAAAGTGGTTTGTCCATATGCATGTACATGTTCGACACTGGTTTGGCCACATTCATGTATATGTACTGAAGTGGTTTGTCCATATGCATATACATGAACTACAGTGGTTTCTCCATATACATGTACATGTCCTACACCGTTTTCTCCATATTCATGTATATGTACTAAAGTGGTTTGTCCATATGCATGTACATGTACTAAAGTGGTTTCTCCATATACATGTACATATACTAGAGTGGTTTCTCCATACGAATGTACATGTACTTCAATCGTTTGTCTATATACATGTACATATACTACAATGGTTTGTTTTTATTCATGTATATGTACTAAAGTGGTTTCTCCATATACATGTACATATAAAACACTGGTTTGTCCATATGCATGTACATGTACTACACTGGTTGGTAAATATGCATATACATGTACTACACTGGTTTGTCCATATGCATATACATTTACTACAGTGGTTTGTCCATATGCATATACATTTACTACACTGGTTTGTTCATATGCATATACATTTACTACAGTGGTTTGTCCATATGCATATACATTTACTACACTGGTTTGTCCATATGCATATACATTTACTACACTGGTTTGTCCATATGCATATACATTTACTACACTGGTTTGTCCATATGCATATACATTTACTACACTGGTTTGTCCATATGCATATACATGTACTACACTGGTTTGTTCATATGCATATACATTTACTACACTGGTTTGTCCATATGCATATACATTTACTTCACTGGTTTGTCCATATGCATATACATTTACTACACTGGTTTGTCCATATGCATATACATTTACTACACTGGTTTGTCCATATGCATATACATTTACTACACTGGTTTGTCCATATGCATATACATGTACCAAAGTGGTTTGTCCATATTCATATAAATTTACTGCAGTGGTTTCTCCATATGCATGTACATGTTCTACACTGGTGTCTCCATATTCATGCACATGTTCTACAGTGGTTTGGCCATATTCATGTACATGTATTACAGTGGTTTGTCCATATTCATAAACATGTAATGCAGTGGTTTCTCCATATTCATGTATATGTTTTAGAGTGGTTTCTCCATATTCATGTATATGTTTTAGAGTGGTTTCTCCATTTCATGTACATGCTCTGGAGTGTATTCTCCATATTCATGAACATATACTACAGTGGTTTCTCCATATTCATGACCATGTTCTACAGTGGTTTTGCCATATTCATGTACATGTACTACAGTGGTTTCTCCATCTGCATGTGTATGTACTACACTGGTTTCTCCATATACATGCACATGTACTACACTGGTTTCCTTATATACATGTACATTTACTACACTGGTTTCTCTATATGCATGTATATGTACTAAAGTGGTTTGTCCATATGTATACACATGAACTACAGTGGTTTCTCCATATACATATTCATGTACTAAAGTGGTTTGTCCATATTCATAATCAAGTTCTACAGTGGTTTGTCGATATGAATGTATATGTACTAAAGTGGTTTGTCCATATACATGTACATGAACTAAAGTGGTTTGTCCGTATTCATGTACATGTACTAAAGCAGTTGTTCATATGCATGTATAAGTACTACAGGGGTTTGTCCATATGCATGTTAATGTTCTAAAGTGGAATGTCCATATACATGTACATGTGCTAAAGTGGTTTGTCCATGTTCATATACATGTACTACAGTGGTATGTTCATATACATGTACATGTACTAAAATGGTTTGTCCATGTTCATATACATGTACTACAGTGGTTTGTCCATATGCATGTATATGTACTAAAGTGGTTTGTCCATTTTCATATACATGTACTACATTGGTTTGTCCATATGCATGTATATGTACTACAATGTTTTGTCCATATTCATGTATATGTACTACACTGGTTTGTCCATATACATGTACACGTACTAAATTGGTTTGTCCATATGCATGTATTTGTACTACAGTGGTTTGTCCATATACATGTACATGTACTACAATGGTTTGTCCATATGCATGTACATAAACTACATTGGTTTGCCATATGCATATACTTGTACTATAGAGTATAAATGTACTATAGTGGGTTTTTTCATATTCATATACATGTACTATAGTGGTTTCTTCTATGCATATACACGTACTACAGTGGTTTCTCAATATTCATGAACATGTACTACAGCGGCCTCTCCATATTCATGTACATATTCTAGAGTGGTTTCTCCATATTCATGTACATGTTCTAGAGTGGTTTCTCCATATTCATGAATATGTTCTAGAGTGGTTTCTCCATATTCATGAATATGTACTACAGTGGTTTGTCCATATTCATGAACATATAATATAGTGGTTTCTCCATATTTATGTACATGTTCTAGAGTTGTTTCTCTATATTCATGAACATGTACTACAGTGGTTTGTCCATATTCATGAACATATAATATAGTGGTTTCTCCATATTTATGTACATGTTCTAGAGTTGTTTCTCTATATTCATGAACATGTACTACAGTGGTTTCTTCACATTCAAGAACATGATCTACAGTGGTTTCTGCATATTAATGAACATGTACTCTAGTGGTTTCTCCACATGCATGTACATGTTCTACAGTGGTTTCTCCATATTCAAGAACATGATCTACAGTGGTTTCTGCATATTAATGAACATGTACTCTAGTGGTTTCTCCACATGCATGTACATGTTCTACAGTGGTTTCTCCATATTCAAGAACATGATCTACAGTGGTTTCTCCATATTCATGAACATGTTCTAGATTGGCTTTTGCATATTCATTTACATGTACTACAGAGTTTGTCCGTGTGCATATATATGTACTACAATGGTTTTTCCATATTCATGTTCATGTACTTCAGTGGTTTCTCTATATTCATGTACATATATTACAGTGGTTTTTCCATATTCATTTACATAAACTACAGTGGTTTTTACAAATTCATGCTCGTGTACTACAGTGGTTTCGCCATGTGCATATACACATACTAAAGTGGTTTCTCAATATACATATTCATGTACTAAAGTGGTTTGTACATATGCATGTACATGTACTATAGTGTTTTTTTCCATATTCATATGCATATACAACATTGGTTTCTCCATATTCATTTACATGTACTATAGTGGTTTCGCCTTATACATGTACATATACTACAATGGTTTTTCCATACGAATGTACATGTTCTACAGTGGTTTGCCCTTATGCATGTATATGTTTCACACGGGTTTCTTTCTCCATACATTTGTACATATACTACAGTGGTTTGTCCATATTCATGTTCATGTACTATAGTGGTTTCTTAATATACATGTACATATTCTACACTGGTATTTCCATATTCATAAACATGTACTTCAGTGGTTTCTCCATATACATGTACATGTACTACAGTGGTTTCTCAATATACATGTACATATTCTACACTGGTATTTCCATATTCATGTACATGTACTTCCGTGATTTCTCCAAATTCATGTACATATACTACATAGTTTCTACACATGCATGTACATATAATATAGTTGTTTCTCAATATACATGTACATATTCTACACTGGTTTTTTCATAATCATTTACATATACTACAGTGGTTTCTCAATAGTCACGTACATGTACTATAGTGGTTTCCCAATATACATGTACACATTTTACACTGGTATTTCCATATTTGTGTACATGTACTTCAGTGGTTTCTCCATATTCATGTTCATGTACCACATTGGTTCCCCATATTCATGTACATATACTAGAGTGGTTTTTGAATATACATGTACATATACTAGAGTTGTTTTTGCATATACATGTACTTGTACATAAGTGGTTTGTCTATATGCATATACATGTACATGTACTAAAGTGGTTTTTACATATATATGTATATGTACTAGAGTGGTTTTTCTATATTTATGTATATATACTCGAGTGGTTTTTGCATATAAATGTACATATACTAGAGTGGTTTTTGCATATACATGTACATTAACCTAAGTGGTTTGTCCATATGCATATACACTGGTTTGTCCTTATCCATGTACATGTACTACAGTGGTTTGTCTATATGCATGTACATGTACTACAGTTGTTTCTCCATATTCATGTAAATGTACTACAGTGGTTTCTCATTATACATGTACATTTACTACAGTAGTTTGTCCATATGAATATACATGTACTAAAGTGGTTTGTCCACATACATGTACTACACTGGTTTGTCCATATTTATGTATATGTACTAAAGTGGTTCGTCCTTATGCATATACATGTACTTATTGTCCATATTCATGTACATGTAATAAAGTGGTTTGTCTATTTACATGTACATGTACTACACTGGTTTGTCCATATAAATGTACATGTTCTACACTGATTTCTTCAAACTCATGTACATATACTACAGTGGTTTGTCCATATGCATATACATGTTCTACACTAATTTCTCCAAATTCATGTACATGTTTTACGCTGATTTCCCAATATGCATGTACATGTTCTACGCTGATTTCTCCATATACATATACATGTTCTACACTGATTTCTCCACATTCATGTACATGTTCTACGCTGATTTCTCCATATGCATGTACATGTTCTACAGTGGTTTTTCGATATACATATACATGTTCTACGCTGATTTCTCCATAAACATATACATGTTCTACACTGATTTCTCCACATTCATGTACATGTTCTACACTGATTTCTCGACATGCATGCTCATTTACTACAGAGGTTTCTCCAAATACATGTACATGTTCTACACTGGTTTCTCCATATACATGTACCTGTTCTATTCTGATTTCTCCACATTTATGTACATGTGCTACACTGATTTCTCCATATACATGTACCTGTTCTACACTGATTTCTCCATATACATGTACCTTTTCTACACTGATTTCTCCATATACATGTACCTGTTCTATTCTGATTTCTCAATATACATGTACATGTTCTACACTGATTTCTCCATATACATATACCTGTTCTATACTGATTTCTCCATATCTATGTACATGTTCTACACTGATTTCTCCATATACATGTACATGTTCTACACTGAATTCTCAATATACATGTACATGTTATACATTGATTTCTCCATATGCATGAACATTTACTACAGTGGTTTTTCCATATGCATGTACATTTACTACACTGATTTATCCATATGCATGTATATTTACTACACTGGTTTCTCCATATACATGAACATGTTCTACACTGATTTCTCTAAACTCATATACATGTTCTACACTGATTTCTCCATACTCATATACATGTTCTACACTGATTTCTCCATATACATGTACATGTTCTACACTGATTTCTCCATATTCATATACATGTTCAACACTGATTTCTCCATACTCATATACATGTTCTACACCGATTTCTCCATACTCATATACATGTTCTACACTGATTTCTCCATATACATGTACATGTTCTACACTGATTTCTCCATATTCATATACATGTTCAACACTGATTTCTCCATACTCATGTACATGTTCTACACCGATTTCTCCATACTCATATACATGTTCTACACTGATTTCTCCATATACATGTACATGTTCTACACTGATTTCTCCATACTCATATACATGTTCAACACTGATTTCTCCATACTCATATACATGTTCTACACCGATTTCTCCATACTCATATACATGTTCTACACTGATTTCTCCATATACATGTACATGTTCTATACCGATTTCTCCATACTCATATACATGTTCTACACTGATTTCTCCATACTCATATACATGTTCTATACTGATTTCTCCATATTCATATACATGTTTTACGCTGATTTCTCCATATTCATATATATGTTTTACACTGATTTCTCCATATTCATATACATGTTTTACGCTGATTTCTCCATATTCATATACATGTTCAACACTGATTTCTCCATATACATGTACATGTTCTACACTGATTTCTCCATACTCATATACATGTTCTACACTGATTTCTCCATACTCATATATATGTTCTACACTGACTTCTCCATACTCATATACATGTTCTACACTGATTTCTCCATACTCATATACTTGTTCTACACTGATTTCTCCATACTCATATATATGTTCTACACTGATTTCTCCATACTCATATACTTGTTCTACACTGATTTCTCCATATTCATATACATGTTCTACACTGATTTCTCCATATACATGTACTTGTTCTATACTGATTTCTCAATATATTATACATGTACATGTTCTACACTGGTTTCTCCATATACATGGACTTCAGTGGTTTCCCCATATGCATGTACATGTTCTACAGTGGTTTTTCCATATACAATGTACATGTACATGTTCTACACTGATTTCTACATATACATGGATTTCAATGGTTCCTCCATATACATGTACCATAAAGGACTTACAACTCAAATTTTACCATTGACCTCTGGTCTACTTTCACTTTTGACTATGTGCACTAAACAATAAATTTCGAATACCCCTCACGGAAGTATCTACTTGACGGCTAAAGAAATCATTGTAACAAAAGCATACATTGTCCCTTATTATCAGTTTCTCCTTGTGCGACAAAGGGAGGGAAACTTGTGAGTTAATACAGTGAAAAGAGACTTATAGTTTGTTAGCAAGAGCGTTTTTACATACACAAGTTATGTACACATGCATCATTTAGTGTGATCTTAAGTAGGCAATTATAAGCACTCCATCTGTTATCAAAGTCTAATTATACATGTCAAAATATCTCAGCAAGGATTGTGCAAAGATACATTGTTCATTATATCATTCAAATATTGGATCCAATTCATAAGATATTTGCACTTGGTGAAGGGATTTCACTCGTTTCGAAAGTAAACATATTTTGTCTGCTGCAAATAAGTTCAGAGACGTTTGAATCGAAGTTTTTGAGCTTAAATTTTTGTCGAGAGTGAGCTTTTTTTTCACTAGAAAATATCTTTCGAAATCCCATTGGACCTTTTGAATGCTGGGAAATAGTTCTTAAAATAGATTTTTGTGTCCTCTGCTTTCCAAAACCATAGATATCTGCTTCATTTTGATGAGAATAGATACTCAGAGAAGCAAACAAGTTAGACCACGGTCAAGCAGCCAATTTACTCGTCGGCTGCCCTGATTCTAACCTGTTTGCATTAGCATGAAGTCGGTTCCAGTCAGAAGACCTGACCAGTTACCAAATTATATAACTTCAATGTGATGAGTTTCATGTTTGATTTCTGTGCATTACCTTCGCTCCATATAACAATATGTTTACACATTACAAAGGGTTTTGTTTTTAGATATTTGTATTAATCCTTTACCAATCGCCAGCTTTTCGACTGTCCCAAATTGAAAAAGATTGCAGACGACATTTAAAATGTGATGGAATTGAAAAACGATCGTCTGACAGGGCAGTAAACATTGAGGGAAAGGGAGAAATTGCTGGTTGAGAGCAATTTCTCCTTTTCCCACAATGTTTTTCAGAGTCGTCTGCAACAGACTGGTCAAATATCGTTATTGTTTGGTAATGGGTTAAGTTTGTTCTTCTGCAACGATTCAATCATTTCTGTTTGATTTGAAGCGATCAAAAGCTTCTAACCCTTGAGTTATATTTTTGAATTCCTTAAAAGAATTTGAAATTTGCGACAAAAAATCCACAACCTAGATAAATATGTCAGATTTAGATCAATTATTATGACGATGCCTTTTTATGATGCTTGTAACACATAAGGCAATTGACAAGTCAAAGTATAATCTCTTAAATCATGAACATAAAAATAGAACTCAAATATATATTTCCAATTAAGGAATACCTCTCTAACTATTGTCAATTTCTACTGTATTGTAATAAAAATTCATATTAAGTGTCAAATATCCCCATGTATATACAGTGAAGTCTCATTTATCCGGACCCCGATTATTCGGATGTCTCGCAATCCGAACGAAATTGTAAGGGAACGGAATTATTTGACCAGTTTGTTGCAGACGACTTTCGAAAAACATTGTGTGAAAAGGAGAAATTGCTCGTGACGATTTCAAACCCGTTGTACCGTTTTTGCAACTCAATACATGTATATTAATTCATTGTATGCTGGCTCTAGATGCTGATGTACGGACTAATTTTACTTTGAATGACTATCATCTAGTATGCATCTTTCAACAGTACAGCTGCTGTACAGTTTTAAAGAAATTAATGTTCAATGTGCAAGGTCCCTCCCCTCTGTGAACAAGCAGCTTTACAAAAGACTAACATGGCAGGAATTGACGTAAGTTTCCTTTCAAAAGTCCCGATAGAGTTTGTAGTAATCTCTATGAGTTGTATTTAGACATTTGACCAGAGTTCCTCATTCCTTTGTTGAACTATAAGATGTTCAAAAGGGCCAGCAACTTTCTATATCAGCTGGTCCTGTTAAGGTTTAACCCTTTACCAGCCGCGGACAACCTTTCTATTTTGACTTGAAGCAGACGACTTTAGAAAAGGCATGTGAAAACCCTTTCAGTTCTGCCTTTTTTATGTGTGAACAGATTTGAAAACATTGTAGCAAAAGAAGAAATTGCTTGTCACAAGGAATTTCTCCTTTTTGCCATAATGCTTTTTGAAAGTCGTCTGCTGCAACACGTAAGACTGCGGCGTTAGGTGGTAATGTGTTAAAGCGACTTTTCTTTCTGTGAGTAATACATGTTAATTGATGATTTATAATTTAAAAACTGTGGCGTTAGGTGTTATATGTTAAAAGGTCCTAGACTGATTAAGATAGTTTGTGTTAGTAGATATAAACAATCATTTTTTACAGTAAATTTATGTTATCATGTTTAAGTTGATTCATAATTTTGATACATATGTCTTACAAAGAAGCTTGAACCGACAAATCGCATATACATTTCTGCAATTTCTGTCAGCCAGCTTGTGTTGTACATTTAGTGGTCATTTGGGAAAATTGTTGGTCACAGACCAGCGAACTTGAGCTAATATATAACCATGAATCATTTCTATCTTAATGGATATACTCAGTGTCTGGTTTGTGTTTTTTTAATAGTACAGTCTTCAAAAGAAAATATTCTTACCCAATATTTCTCTGTGTAAGATAAGAGGCGCCCCATTGTAGTGTCCTGTCGGATGCCAATGTTCAAAGATGAACGTCGGAATCCATCATTGAGTTGACCCCAACTCTGTTCCCCGCTTGTGTTTTGAAATGGGTTACGTATTTCGAGTTAGTTTGGCGTTAAACAATTCACCTTCAACAAAAAAACATGGTACCATCGCTAAGATCCCCTGACTGAACCCAGTAACATGATTCTTTGACTTGGAGCTGCATGTCCCAACCATTGAGGAGAAACCAATCATGTTTCACATGTTTGAAAACGCGTGATTTGGACATCTTTCGAGTTTGTTTCGGCGTTAAACACATTTCTTTCAGCTTTAATCTAGTCGAAATTCCTAAGTTCCTTGGAATCAAACCCGTAACTCGATCCCTTGATTCAGAGCCGAAATTTTGCAGTCACAATGCATTCTCCCCGTTACCACGAAAGCCAGGGAGGCAGGGGATGCAGGGGAGAAAGACATTATCAACATTTCTTTTGACCTGATTTCCGATGTCCAATGTTGTTGTTTGAAACTTACTTGCGTATCCATCACGTATGCCACATTTCTTGCCCCTCCCTCACCCAAACAAACGTCTCGTCTTGCTCATTGAATCCTATTCCTCATCCATACAAACGAGTCTTGGAATATTATTCGGTTTTCTCGGTAGAAATATATATATCCGAAGGAACATGAAATTACAATCCGTCCATAGAAATATACGACAGACTGTTTTAATACATTGAATCAAGATGGCGGCTCCTTCATTCATCATGGATGAAAATACACAGCACGGAAAAATTAGAAAATAGTATATAAATTTGAAAGCGTATTGGTTAAAATTCGTCCTATGTCTATGCAAGACACTTATGTTTTGTTGCAATTATTCCAATAAAGCTCCGTAGTTTGATGACATTGATGGATTAGGATTTCTAAAAGCTACATCACAACGCGTCCATGAAACGGATGTTGAACGACTTTGTTTTCCGGAAGTGGATGTGGAATGCACACATTCTGGATTATTCGCTAGAAGTAAGTCCATTACTCTAAGTATTGCACGGAGTCATGGAAATGAATAATCAAATACTTATACGTGTTAACTTTTCTTCCGCCGCCCTCGACACAACTTCATCAAAAATAAAACGCGCATTTGAATTGCTCCTCCATACATCTTGCATTGAAGGTTTAAAGGGTCTTGGCCACAGGTGTGAGGGAATATAGGGGGTTAAAACTTTGTTTTAAACTATACAGCAGCCATACTGTTATATAACACATACCATGAGAAAATTATTTTGTAATTGAGTTTTTTGAGCTTGCACATTTGCATGTTTGTGTAATAAGATCTCAAAGCTTTGCAACGGTTTTTAAATCCATTACATACCGTCTGTACATGCTTAATTATATAGACACATTCTGAATCAATCGTTGATTCCTTAGCTTTTTTCATCAAATATCATACCGAAAAAACAGAAACACTATTGTTTCATCGACATTTCTTTTTGATTTGCAAAATGTCTCATGTGTGAACAATGACCTTTTAGGCTTGATTGCTAGCAGGACATAACGTGCAAGGACGCAAGGATGTATTTGATAATCTGAATTTTGTTTATGAAACTTAACGCGATACATAAATTCTCATATTGGTTTGGCTATGTCATTCCATGTAGATACGTGTGCACATTTAAATATAGGTTTGTTTGAATTTTGTAGTTGGAAAACGTCTTTCAAAATGATGTCTTCCATTTCTATCATTTTAATAGATCCCAAATCCAGCCTTATCGAGGGTTCATTGTATTTACCAGTGTTTCCTCCGGTCTTTGGTATGACCGGCAAGGGTTTCCGACCAACAACATTTCCAACAAGAACCCAACACCCGCCTACTGCACGACTTAGATAGCTTTTTTTTTGTGTACACAGAAGTACGTCTCCCGAAATCATATAATCGGTTATTTGAATGAAGTATATAGTTTTCTGATGCATTAACCGTAAATAATTAAAGCAATCATTAAGGTAGAATACTCATAACTCCTTTGTTTGATTACTTTGCGTTTTCTCGGTATGTCGGTCAGTGCCGGAACTATTCGGCAATCGGAACTACTCGGGTCCAAAGCAAAAGGTTTCGGCCCCGGCCGATATAAACCGAGAACACCCGAAGTAATCCGACGAAAGGATTAGTTTCAAAATGGTCGACTATGGGTATTGTACCTAAAGCAAAATGGTGAATTATTCAATGATGACATTGACAAATCTTATATATGTACACTGACTCCCTTTTTTTTAACATTGAAACCATTTTATCAAATTAGGATTCTTAATAAGGAAATTATATTTGTGTCCCAAATCTCTTATATACATTTTTCACAGAAGAGTGGTCAAATTAATATTTTATTCGGTCAGAAAAAGTTAAATAGAACTATAGACTTACAATGGTTACCGTTTACTTCGATACAAAGAAAATGAAAAAACAAATTACCTTAAGCTACGTCTTGCAGACCCAAGTGTATTATCCTGGTTTTGATAGCTTATGATGTGCATATGACAAACCGGAAACTAAATAACATTTATCCGTTATGTTTAGAAACGTGATAGTTTATCATTTTCATGTATTATGCATTATGAGTATAAATTTCTATAATCATTTGTCAAAACTGCTGTGATAAAATGACATGTTGCCAGTCACGAGCTACTTCTCATTTTGTCAAAGCGAGTTAATTATTTTTCTGCAATATTTATAAAATAAGTGTTAGAACACGTAGTTTCTGTTTCGAGTGTCATTTGATCCTATAAATGCGGCAGACAATGGACGTTTTTTCCGTCTGCTTTGTGTTAAAATGTTACATTTACAAATGTTCCTGATCCGGTTATTCCTCATTGATATATTTTCTGTTATATGCAACCATTACGACATGTGCCCAAGTGGTATTGATTTGCAATATAAAAAGTTTTCAACAGGAAATTGACATTGTGGAACTTATTTTGGCATATCGACTACAGTGGACTGTTGAAACCATTGTAACATTGTGATGCATTGCTACTAGCAACAAATTATTCTTTCTTTCATAGTGATAACTATCATATATGCAATACAAGAAATTACTTTTATAACTGTTCGTGTTCTGCTCTTTGGTCGAATAATGACCAACATGACGTCCCATATGGGGAAATTTGTTGATATACTATACACCCAGAAAGGATACCATAGCATATGCTGTCAATGTATCGTTTTCGAACGAATTTAGTTAAATTCACCTGCTGTTAATCTAAGCGTGAGGTTCTACAAAATGATAAGGAAATGTGTTCTTTGATAAAACAATCTGACTCTTTTTTCGACGTCATTGTGCAAAGTGTAATGATATGCGCATGACTGTTTAACCAATCGACTAACAAACACGTTTTGAGTGAAGTCCACTTAGGAAACACACATCTTGAGATGAGCAATTAAGATTGCGGTTGGTCAAAATAACCCATTACCTATCGTTATATTCTAACGCAACTTAAAGTATTAATTGTTCATTCCCAACGTTTCCTCATATATCCATGTTTGTTCTATTTTTGTTGCGTTAACCCTTTCCTAAACAATCACGACATTTGACTACTTTGTTGCAGACGACCTTAGAAAACATTGTGCGAAAAGGAGAAATTGCTCGTAACGAGCAATTTCTCCCTCCTTTTCCCACAATGTTTTCTGCCCTATCAGAAGTTTATTTTTCAATTCCATCACCTTTTGAAATGTCGTCTGCAAACTCTTTCAATTTGGGACAGTAGAAAAATTGTTGTTTGGAAAAGGGTTAAACAAAGTCTTTATGAAGTAATGTTTTAAAACAACGTATTCAAACCTATATAAACACCTTCGATTGATGTGTGTATATCTGTGTGTATTAAAAAATTGATATATATGTATAGGCACATCTCTTCGTTGGGAGAATCTAAAACATAACTGGACTCTATCTATGCTTAGTTTTTTGCTTAGAAAAATGTCAGAGCATGATAGATCACAACAACGGTAACTGAACTGATAGGCCAAATGAGGCTGGGTGTCTTAGATAATTTTGATTTCTTCTAATTGGAATTTGCATATCATCATAGAACAACAATGACGTTATTCTTTCAAATCTTATTTTGAGAGTTACATATATCCCCTATAGAATGAATATATATATACATATGTGTTCACGAAAACTTCCTTGTATCGTTAGGATTAACCGCGAACATAGAGAGAAAGGCATTCTTGACATTTGATAAAACTATATTTGTTTTTATTACATGGCCTCTCTTCATGTATCATCTCTGTTGTATCATCAAATCTATTTACAAATTTCATCTGCTGTGCAAATAAAACGGTGAAACATAAGTTGTATATATATATTTCCAAGACGGCTGGTGGTGTTTAAAACAGACACACAATCTACATTACGAGCAAAGCGCATTGTGGCGATTATGTAAGTACGATAATGAGTCAGAACTATGTTTGTGCATCCTATTCATCTATTGTGAAAATGGAATAAAGAACCATAGCTATAGATACCTACATTATAAATGCGAGGTTTTCATTAGTTATATAAGATCCTTTTCAAGAGAGCTCGTGGTAGAGTTCTTTTTTTCTTATTATTCCCTTTTCTTTAATTTCCTTCTCGATTCATGTGATAAATATTTCTCATTGTACATATGTTAACATAAACGGTATTGTGCGTGTCAAGAAAAAATAGTTCTGTTCTGTTCCTTTTTGACAAAATGGAGGATCTTTATCTTAGAAATAGCTGGATCGCTTGTGACTTTTCAGGGGAAATCCATGGGTTTTTCCCATAAGGTTTCGTAACACACCTCAAAGGAGAATCTCAGTAGATAAAGACATGCTTTCATTATGACTCCTTGATTTCGCAATATATAGAAAAATAACGTTAAGATGAAGGGTAATATCCCTTATAAAAAAATAAATGAAACTGAAACCTATCGCTTTTGTTACATAGATAGCTTATCCCATTTGTCATCCCAAAATCGTTCATCTATTCATACTGACCTTATTGACAATCCTTCAATTGATGTATCGCGCAATAAGTAGATGGAACAAAGCGAAACGTGAGCTGACTTGTGCTTTGTCCAAGTTTCTCATTATTAAAAATTGCTTTCATCTAAAAAGAAGTCTCTCTTTTGCCACGATAGTTAGGGCAAAACGGTCCCTCCATCTTTGAACTCGGCTGCCGATCAAGGTAATCAAATTACCAGATATCTTTCATTTTTATGAAAGTGATACAAACTTTCTGTTTGACATAGGATTTGTTTCGTAATGTTTTCAACTCAGGCTTATAATTCTGAAACATTTTAATATTGGTTTTTAATTTGAATACACGTATGTTTGCTGTTTTCTTTCATTTTTTTTAACAAACCGATTACTTAGTACACTATTCGTGTAAATCGTTCAATAAAGTAAGGAGTGGTAACAGGAGATAGATGCTTTTCCAAAAGCATTTGCTGGCTATTCTAAAAACTTAATAAGCTCACTTTACAAAGCCTGTTCTTGAAGAAGCCAGAACTTCCTGTAGAGAAGAGATGACCCCCTTTACTTGTACCGGGTACAAGTCCCATTGTCTGCGACAAACTCCTCACAGTGTTCTCTCTTTACGAAATTGATCAATGCCACCATAAAGGTCACATGACTATTTGCTTAGAAACGAAAGTGGCGACACCCAAATAATCAGCAATTTGTGCTTTATTCGTAATGAAAACGAAATATTTTCTAATTTCACTACCCAGAAATCAACACAAGAAAACAGACATCATTACTTACTAAACTTACTATATCTTATTAAAACTTGAAAATAATGACATCATTTAAATTTCTTCCAAAATCTGGATACAAATCTTGAGGTGGCAGTGATCGATGCAGCACAGCAAGGGGGCAGTATTGTAAGGAGTAAGTGTCAGCGATTCTGTATAAAAGCCGGGTGCCACCCACCTTACAATCATTAAAGGCGTTTTCGTTTTGATAGGAATAACGGGTTAACCATGCTCCTTAATTGCCTTGGTAAGATAGTTAGATCATTACGTTTATATTTATGTATGTCATGAGTTCAAACAGATTGTCGGGTCTACATACATGTGTTACAATGTTGCTCGGTCTCTCGTATGCAAAACAGCTAAATTAGGACTGCCAGCATCTACTGATCTTCTTTGACCATTTTAATCATTTCAATATGTAATAAGCACTAGGAGAAATATTAAAGCGACTTTCCGATAGATTCTTTTTTGTGAGCAACAGGCGTTTATAAGGTGAATAAACAATTGTTGTCACTAAATTAATGACCATTTTAAATCCCATTTCAAAGTATATAAAATCTGTATTTTCAATAAAGAACTTTGAAAAGAGAATAAACGCCTTCAACACTTAAGTGGAAACAATTTGATATTAAAGAGACATAGGTTAACATCGTCAGCAACTTGCTAGCGTCACATGATCAGGATTCGTGGTAAAGGCACAGACGTGTCTACCCATTTTGATTTTTTTCTTAGGCTGTGTATTTTTTCAGTCACACTTTTGCAGTCTTCTATACCTCTGTATAAGGGGCTAATATACATGTGATAGAAATATATATGTTGTATATATGAATGTACATATGATGAGACTTTAATAAACAATGAACTGAACTACATGAAATGAAGAATAAGTGTGTACATGTATATAATACACCATTTAGACAGAGCTTTTTTTTTTATCTCTAGACAAAGGTGCTATGGATTGACCAAACAATTATGAGCGGTGTGGAGAGGCATATCAATAGCCTACTTTCATGTAAATTGATAAAACATTGCGTTGTCATTTTATCCGTAGAAGACATTTTATGTTAAAATAATCAAAATATCAACCTGTGAGATAGTCCCTTTTACAAACGAGGAAAAAATATCGTTACGAACGATTTCTTCCTGTTGAAGAATGGACTCTCCTAAATATGACACAACTTTTTTTCCTGATACTTTTTCAACTCTTTACCATCTGCAGACGGCCTTTTTTTACTAGAAGCAGACGCCTTTAGAAAAGCTTTGTAAACATGAAAAAACCTTTCAGTTCTACTGTTGTGATAAATGTATGTGAATAAACTGAAAAAGCCTAGTGGCAAAGGGAGAAATTGCTTGTCACCAGCAATTTCTCCTTTTACCACAATGCTTTTTGAAAGGTGTCTGTTACAAGACGCAAAATGTGACGTACATGTGACATAAGATGTTAATGTGTAGACGATCGTCTGCTGTTGTTTGTGAATAAGACAAAATAATCCTAATGTCAAGATATTACAAAGACCTACTCTTGATGGCCTACATCTGAAATAATATTAAGGCAAGATTATCATTTCCCAGCAACTATTTTTCTCCTATCACCTCAATCTCCTGCAAAAATATTTTAACCAATATTTTGCAAATAATTAAAATAAACGTTTATAAAAACATGCTGAATAATAATGAGTCTGTCTACTCTCCCTGATATCTAACATAAGATGATCAAATTCTTAGACTATACATGAATAGACTAGAAAGAGTGCGAGAGTGCTCCACTCAGACGCATGTTTTATTATCGTAGTATTTTCCATGTATTCAATATATGAATTAAAGCAAAGTTTTCTTAATAGTTAATGGTTTCAAAAACGTTTATTGTCGCTCTTATTGTAAATATGGACGCCCAATCTAAAAATTATAATAAATCTAAGTAATACAATAAATGAAATTATTTTTATGGATCTTTCTTTTTGCTTCAAGAGCAAAACCCTTATTCAAAGCAAATGGGTTATCTATTGGATTAAGTGACATGTACCCCTGGTTAAATTTACAATGTGCCTAATTGCTCATAACAATGAAATTTTGAAATGAATGTTATTGTATAACAGGATATACCAATCCTTAACATTCAAATCAGTCGTTCATACAATATAAGTGATATCCGGATTGAAAAGATAATGTTACAGCATTGATTACATGTACATGAAAGTGACAGATGTTAATGGTATTATTACTTGTTACATTATACCGAAAAAACCAATTACATTACAAAAAATCGACAATAGAGAAAAACGATCTAACGAAATGTAATAGGTTACAGTTTCAATATGGAATTTAAACCCATTACCAAATAATAGCGACATTTGACCAGTTTGCAGACGACTCTAGAAAACATTGTGAGAAAAGGAAAAATTGCTCATTAAGAGCAATTTCTCCTTTCCCACAATATGTTTTGCCCTATCAGAAAATGATTTTTAAATTTCGTCATATTTTGAGATATTGTTTGCAAACTCTTTCAATTTGGACCAGTCAAAAATTTTACGTTTGGTAAAGGGTAAACCGTACTAGACGTGAGCTTTTTGACGTGGAATGTCTCTATGAAACCGCGACCAACAAGTGCCGTGTTCACCACCTGAACTACTCGGCCATGCAGGAAACCCGCGCCATAAGCGAGCCCATCGGTATATAGAGACTTCAAGCACTACATGGATATCTATAGTCTATAATGAAAACCCTTTTTCTGTATTCCGTTTTTTAACATTCATTCAGATGACACCTGGCTAATACCTTTTGCAGGTGCCGTAACACGGGTGTTCGTTCAAATCAAGTAACCATTTTCTATCTTTCCTTTTCTTTTAAATTTTCAGGTACGTTTGTTTCCGTCGCCGCATTACTAAAGATGGCTAACATACGTGTAGCAGGAGAAACGCGTCCAACCGAACAGCTGCTTAACGATGACGGAAACACCTTTCAGTTAGAACCTAACTATACACCGGAGGGCGGGACATTTGAACCTAACTATACACCAAAAGGCGGACCATTTGAAACGACCGAAATGCCTTTTGAAGGAGAATCTGGGTTTCCAACGGATGGGGATCTTACGTCACAACCAACTGTTGGTAACATACTTGACAAGTCCTCATCTACTGAGAAACCAGTGGATATAGAAGACGAAGGTATGGGAATTGAAACTTGTGGTAGCTTTATCGGCACATTTATCATCCTGTAATCTAGCCGTGTCTTAACTCACTTTAACATGTGACAATGTGTGTTTGCTCACAATTCAAAGTCATCGTAAGCGACTAGAATTGTTATGAAAAGACGTTTTTCTTTTTTTATCTTGGTTTCCGACATGTTTTTCTTAGAACAGTTATAACAATGAGTAATACATCATCTGAACTCATTGCTTTTAAAAACTGCTAAAACAGAATCCCTGAAAAACAATATTATGAAGTAAGGTTTCACTTTTGTAGAAATAGCAGACAGTTAAAACGGTTCAATCTGTAAAACACAATTTACTATTTCTATAATTCGAATTGTTAGAGTGTCTGAGAAGCATAGTTCGATATAGTTTAAATTTTCTATCACATGCCGCTTGCCATGTGTATCAGAGAATAATTCATGACTATGCTTAAACCGAATCTTTCTTTCAAAGCACTGAAAGGAATGAATGATTACTTCGCCAATGATAACACAAATTTTCGGTATCTATTAAATAACGAAACTGAAGGTGATCGTTGATTCAGAATCATGGATCTTTCTAAATCATCCATTAACGTTTATTTCTCATAGAAAGAAAAGTCGCCTTAACACATCATCACCTAACGCCACATTCTTGCGTCTTACAGCCGACGACTTTCAAAACAGCATTGTGGTAAAAGGAAAAATTGCTTTCGACAAGCAATTTCTCCTTTTGCCACAATGCTTTTTCAATCCGTTCACATATCACAACAACAGTACAGAAAGGTTTTTAACATGTTTCTAAAGCTTTCTAAAGCCGTCTTTTTTAAATGAAAAAATGACGTCTGCAGGTAGTAAAGAGTTAAAGGACCTAACCCTTAACATCAACAGTCAAGACGATTTCAACCAGAGAAATTACATGATGCATGTTGTTTAATCAATTATTAGGGTACGATTGTGAACCACTTTTGTAAATGTCTACTTAATGTCAAACTGCCAACGAATACACTATCTTTGTATTCTGAATTAGGGAGGTTCCCTCTTAATGTAAACAGACACATTTGCATTGTTAAGTATTGCCTTAAACTACAAAGTTCTAAATCTGCAAATTTTATTCTATCTACAATACTTGAAGACCTTCGTCGTATATTATATATATGTACATGTATATCGAGTTCTCTATCTAATCCAATCAAATATTTTTATCAAATAGATTTGTTCCGAGGTCCGATCAAATGCTGTAACCAAGCCGTTTGCGATTTCGCCGTTGGACCCGACAGTGAGTGTGTTGAGCAGGAAGGGTATATAGAGGAATGTGAACAGGATGGTGATTCCCACGTCGGTACAAACGCATCGCCCAGGTTGGCTGCTCCACGTTTAAGGGGAGTGTGCATGTGTAAACCCGGCTATTTGCTGGAGGACAGCGGGAAATGTACGCAGAGATGTAAGTGGCTTACAGGATATTCTGGCACTTATGATGTTTTTATGAGGTATCAAATTTGGTTGACACTTGACACTTTAAGCTTGGCAAAGAAAGACTTTGCTTGATAATTTAACTAGATCGTACATTTAGTTTTAGAGATGATTTGTTTGTTCATCAGTGCACCTTCTCATACCTTTCACAAACATGTTGATATCCCACTGTAAGACGTTATATGGG